>JACBWV010000730.1:17317434-17630173 GCA_013435795.1 Chlamydomonas sp. ICE-L
CCATTCAGGGGACATAGGACCCTTTCATTCCATCAGGGGCATAGGCCCCTTTCATTCCATCAGGGGACATAGGCCTTCCTTCCATCAGGGGGACATAGGCCCCTTTCATCATCAGGGGTCATAGGCCCCTTTCATTCATAGGGGACATGAGGCCCTTTCATTTCCATCAGGGGACCTAGGCCACTTTCAGTCCATCAGAGGACATAGGCCCCTTTTCATTCAATCAGGGACATAGGCACGTCATTCAATTCAGGGGACATAGGCCCCTTTCACTCCATCGGGGACATAGGCCCCTTTCATCCATCGGGGACATAGGCCCCTTTCATTCCATTAGGGGAAATGAGGCCTCTTTCATTCCATCAGGGGACAAGGCCCTTTATTCCATCAGGGGACATCGGCCCCTTTCATTCCAATCAGGGGACATCGGCCCCTTCATTCCATCGGGGACATAGGCCCCTTTCCATTCCATCACGGGGACCTAGGGCCCCTTTCAGTACATCAGGGACATGGCCCCTTTCATTCCATCTGGGGGACATAGGCCCCTTTCATTCCATCAGGGGACATAGGCCCCTTTCATTCCATCTAAGGGAAGAGGGTGCCGTTATCCAAAACCCAAGCCCACGGAAATGTCCAAACTTTCATGCCATTAGGAGGGAAGAGGTGCCTTTCATTCCTCTGGGGGGACATAGGCACCTATCATTCCATCAGGGGAGATAGGGCCCATTTCATTCCATCAGGGGGGGACATAGGCCCTTTCATTCCATACGTGGGACATAGGCCCCTTTCATTCATCAGGGGACATAGGCCCTTTCATTCCATCAGGGGACATAGGCCCTTCATTACATCAGCGGGACATAGGGCCCCGTTCATTTCCATCAGGGGGGACATGGCCCCTTCTTCCATCAGGGGACCTAGGCCCCTTTCATTCCATTCAGGGACTTAGGCCCCTTTCATTCCATCATGGGAACATAGGCCCTTTCATTCCATCAGGGGGAATTAGGCCCAATTCATTTCCATCAGGGGACACTAGGCCCCTTTCATTCCATCAGGGGACTAGGCCCTTCATTCCATCAGGGGACATAGGCCCTGTCATTCCATCAGGGACATAGGGCCCTTTAATTCCACAGGGGAAATAGGCCCTTTCATTCCATCAGGGGACATAGGCCCCTTTCATCCATCAGGGGACATAGGCCCCTTTCATTACATCGGGACATAGGCCGCTTTCATTCCATCAGGGGGGTATGGGACATTAGGCCCCTTCATTCCATCAGGGGGACATAGGCCACTTTCATTCCATTCAGGGACATAGGCCCTTTCATTCATCAGGGGGACATAGGCCCCTTTCATGCATCAGGGACATTAGCCCCTTTCATTCCATCAGGGGGAAAAATAGGGCCCCTTTCATTCCATCAGGGGAATAGGCCCTTCATTCATTCGGGGGACATAGGCCCTTTCATTCCCTCAGGGAACCTAGGCCCCTTCATTCATAGGGGAAATAGGCCCCTTTCATTCCATCAGGGGACATAGGCCCATTTCTTCCATCAGGGGAATTAGGGCCCCTTTATTCATCAGGGGACATAGGCCCCTTCCATTCCATCAGGGGACATAGGCCCTTTCATCCTGCAGGGAATAGGCCCCTTTATGCAAATCGGGGACATAGGCCTTTCCTTCCATCAGGGGACATAGCCCCTTTCATTTCCATCAGGGGACATAGGCCCCTTTCATTCCATCAGGACATTAGGCCCCTTTCATTCCATCAGGGGACCTGGCCCTTTCATTCATCAGGGGAATAGGCCCTTTCATTCCATCAGGGGACTAGGCGCCACTTTCAGTCATTCAGGGGACATAGGGGCCCCTTCATTTCCATCCGGGGGACATAGGCCCCTTTCATTCCATCAGGGGACATAGGCCCCTTTCATTCCATCAGGGACAAGGCCCTTTCATTCCATGCAGGGGACATAGGCCCTTTCATTCATAGGGGACTGGCCCTTCATTCCATTCGGGGAATAGGCCCTTTCATTCCAATCAGGGGAAATCGGGCCCCCCATTTCCATTCCATCAGGGGTCATAGGCCCCTTTCATTACATCAGGGGACATAGGCCACTTCATTCAATCAGAGGGACTAGGCCCTTTCATTCCATCAGGGGACATAGGCCCCTTCATTTCCCTCAGGGACATAGGCCCCTTTCATTCCATCTGGGGACATAGGACCCTATTCATTCCATCAGGGCAAAGGGCCCCTTTCATTCCATAGGGGACATAGGCCCCTTCATTCATCAGGGGACATGGCCCCTTTCATTCCAGCAGGGGAACATCTGCCCCTTTCATTCCAGCAGGGACAAGGCCTTTCAGTTCCATCAGGGGACATGGCCCCCTTTCATTTCCATCCGGGGACATTCGGCCACTTTCATTCCCCTCAGGGACATAGGCCCTTGCATTCCATCAGGGACATTAGGCCCTTTCATTCCATCGGGGAAATAGGCCCTTTTCATCCATTCAGGGGAACATAGGCCCTTCTCATCAGGGGACATAGGGACCCTTTCATTCCAAAAGGGGACATAGGGGCCCTTTTCATTCCATCAGGGGACATAGGCCCGTTATTCCATCATGGGACATAGGCCCCTTTCATTCCATCAGGGCGGGAACATAGCCCCTTTCATTCCATAGGGGACATAGGCCCCTGTCATTCCATCAGGGGACAAAAGGCCCTTTATCCATCAGGGGACATAGGACCCTTTCATCACCAGGGGACATAGGCCCCTTTCATTATAGGGGAACCTAGGCCCCTTTTCATTCATCAGGGGACCTAGGACCCTTTAATTCCATCAGGGGTCAATAGGCCCTTTCATTTCCATCAGGGGACATAGGCCCCGTTCATTCCATCAGGGGACATAGGCCACTTTCATTCATTCAGGGGGGAATAGGCCCCTTTCATTCATCAGGGACATAGGCCCCTTTAATTCCACAGGGAATAGGCCCCTTCACTTCCATCAGGGGACATAGGCCCCCTTTTAAAATTCCATCAGGGGACATAGGCCCATTTCATTCCATTAGGGGGACATAGGCCTCTGTCATTCCATCAGGATAGGCCCCTTTTCATTCCATCAGGGGGGGGGACATAGACCCTTATTCCATAGGGGGACATAGGGCCCCTTTCATTCATCAGGGGAACTAGGCCCCTTTCATTACATCAGGGGACATAGGCCCCTTTCATTCCATCTGGGGACATAGGCCCCTTTCATTCCATCAGGGGACATAGGCCCCTTTCATTCCATCTAAGGGAAGAGGTGCCTTTCATTCCATCAACCAAGCCCACGTAAATCGTCAAAATTTCATGCCATTAGAGGGAAGAGGTGCCTTTCATTCCATCTGGGGACATAGGCCCCTATCATTCCATCAGGGGAGATAGGCCCCTTTCATTCCATCAGGGGACATAGGCCCCTTTCATCAATCAGGGGCATAGCCCCTTTCCTTCCACAGGGGACATAGGCCCCTGTCATTCCATCAGGGGACATCGGCCCATTCATTCAATCAGGGTGACATAGGCCCCTTTCCTGCCATCCGGGTACATAGGCCCCCTTCATTCCCTGGGGGCCATAGGCCCCTTTCTTCCATCAGGGGGACATAGGCCCTCTTTCATTCCATCTAAGGGAAGAGGTGACTTCATTCATCAGGGGACATCGGCCCCTTGTCCATTTCAATCAGGGACATAGGCCCCTTTCATCCATCAGGGGACATAGCCCTTTCATTCCATCAGGGGACATAGGCCCCTATCATTCATCAGGGGACATAGGCCCCTTCATGCATCAGGGGGGCATCGCCCACTTTCATTCCATCCGGGGGAATAGGCCCTTTCAATTCCATCAGGGGGGACATAGGCCCCTTTCATTCCATCAGGGGACCATTAGGCCCCTTCACTCATCAGGGGACATAGGACCCTTTTCCTTCCTCAGGGGGGACATAGGCCCCTTTCATACACAGGGCGACATGGCCCTTTATTCCATCAGGGGACCATAGGGACCTTTCTTCATAGGGGACATAGGCCTCTTCATTCCATCAGGGGGGACATTTAGGCCCCTTTTCATTCATCAGGGGGACATAGGCCCTTCTTCCATAGGGGCATAGGCCCTTTCATTCCATCAGGGGACATAGGCCCCTTTCATTCCATTCAGGGGAATGGGCCCCTCATTACCTCAGGGGAAATAGCCCCTTTATTCCATTGGAGGCATAGGCCCCTTTCATTCCATCAGGGGGACATAGGCCCCTTTCATTCCATCTAAGGGAAGGAGGTGCTTCAGTCACAAACCAAGCCCACGTAAAATCGTCAAAAAATTTCAGCCATGAGGGAAGAGGTGCCTTTTCATTCCAATTGGGGAATAGGCCCCTATCATCCATCAGGGCGAGAGGGCCCCTGTCATTCCATCAGGGGGACCATGGGCCCCTTTTCCTTCCACCAGGGGAAAGGCCCTTTTTTTCATTCCCTCAGGGGACAAAGGCCCCTTTATTCATCGGGGACAAGGGCCCCTTAATCCATAGGAATAGGCCCCTTTCATTCCATCCGGGTAAATAGGCCCCTCATTCATGTGGGGACAGAGGCCCTTTCATTCCCTCGGGGACATAGGCCCCTTTCATTCCTCTAAGGGAAGAGGTGGCCTTTCATTCATCAGGGGACATAGGCCCTTTATTCCATCAGGGGCCATAGGCCCTTTCATTCCTCAGGGGACATAGGCCCCTTTCATTCATTCAGGGAAAGGCCCTATCATTCCATCAGGGGAAATAGGCCCTTTCATTTCCATCAGGGGACATAGGCCCCCCTTTCATTCCTCAGGGGACATAGGCCCCTTCATCCATCAGGGGACATTAGGCCCTTTCATTCATCAGGGACATAGCCCCTTTCATTCCATCAGTGGACATAGGCCCCTTTCATTCCCATAGGGGACATAGGCCCTTTATTCCATCAGGGGAATTAGGCCCCCTTTCATTCCATCAGGGGATAGAGCACCTTTCATTCATCAGGGGAATAGGCCCCTTTCATTCCATCACGGGGACATGGCCCCCCTTTCATTCCATTAGGGGACCTAGGCCCCTTCATTCCATAGGGGGACATCGGCCCTTTCTTCCATAAGGGGACATAGGCCCCTTTCATTCAATCAGGGGACATAGGGCCCCTTTCATTCCATCAGGGGGACCTAGGCCCCTTCATGTCCATAGGGGACATAGCCCCTTTAGTACATCACGGGGACCCATAGGCCCCTTCATTCCATTGGGGGACATAGGCCCCTTTCTTCCATCAGGGGACATAGGCCCCTTTCATTACACTAAGGCCAGAGGGGTGCCTTCATTCATCAACCAAGCCAACGTAAATCGTCAAAATTTTCCAGGCCATAGAGGGAAGAGGGCCTTTCAGTCCATCCGGGAACATGGGCCCCTATACAGTTCATCAGGGGAGATAGGCCCCTTTCATTCCCTCAGGGGACTTATATTGAGGCCCCTTTCATCCATCAGGGGACTAGGCCCCTTTCATTCCTCAGGGACATAGGCCCTTTCATTCCATCAGGGAATAGGCCCTTTCATTCCATCAGGGGAATCGGCCCCTTTCATCCATCAGGGGACCATAGTCCCCCTTTTCATTCAATCGGGGGGACATAGGCCCCCTTCATTCCATCTGGGGACATTAGGCTACTTTCATTCCATAGGGGACATAGGCCTCTTTCAGCCTCTAAGGGAAGAGGTGCCCTTTCATTCATCAGGGGCATGGCCCCTATCCTTCGCATCAGGGAGGGGGAGATAGGTCTCCTTTCACTTCCATCAGGGGAAATAGGCCCCTTTCATTCCATCAGGAACATAGGCCCATATTCATCCATTGAGGGGACATAGGGCCCCTTTATCCATCAGGGGACATTAGGCACCTTTACTTCCACTAAGGGAAGAGGTCCTTTCATTCCATCTAGGAAGAGGCCCCTTTCATTCCATCAGGGGAAAATAGGCCCCTTTCATCCAATCAGGGGACATGAGGCCCCTTTACATTCCATCAGGGGGACCTATGGCCCCTTTCATTCCATCAGGGAACATAGGCCCTATCATTCCATCAGGGGACATAGGCCCCTTCATTTCTCAGGGACATAGCCCCTTTCATTCCATCAGGGGACATAGGCCTCCCTTTCTATTCCATCAGGGGCATAGGGCCCTTTCTTACATCAGGGGGCACATAGGCACCTTTATCCATCAGGGGGAAATAGGGCCCCTTCATTGCCATCAGGGACTAGGCACTTTCAGTCCTCAGGGGACATAGGCCCCTTCATTTCCATCAGGTGGGAATAGGCCCCTTTCATTCCATTAGGGGACCTAGGCCATCTTCTCATCCATCAGGGGACATAGGCCCCTTTTTTAATTGTTCCATAAGGGGACATAGGGGGCCTTTTCATTCCATCAGGGGGACATAGGCCCCTTTCATTCTAGGGGACATTGGCCCCTTTAAGTCCATCAGGGGGGACATATGCCCTTTCATTACATCAGGGGACATAGTGCCCCTTTCATTCTTATTGGGGACGTAGGCCCTTTTCATTACAACAGGGACATAGGCCCTTTCTTTACTCTAAGGGAAGAGGTGCCTTTCATTCCATCAACAAGCCCACGTAAATCGTCAAAAATTTCATGCCATTAGAGAGGAAGAGGTGCCTTTCATCTCTGGGGAACATAGGCCCATATCATTCCATCAGGGGACATTAGGCACCTTCTTCATCAGGGAATAGCCCCTTTCATTCCATCAGGGGACATAGGCCCCTTTCATTCCATCAGGGGACATAGGCCCCTTTCATTCCATCAGGGGACATAGGCCCCTTTCATTCCATCAGGGGACATAGGCCCCTTTCATTCCATCAGGGGACATAGGCCCCTTTCATTCCATCGGGGGACATAGGCCCCTTTCATTCCATCTGGGGACATAGGCCCCTTTCATTCCATCAGGGGACATAGGCCCCTTTCATTCCATCTAAGGGAAGAGGTGCCTTTCATTCCATCAGGGGACATAGGCCCCTATCATTCCATCAGGGGAGATAGGCTCCTTTCATTCCATCAGGGGACATAGGCCCCTTTCATTCCATCAGGGAACATAGGCCCCTATCATTCCATCAGGGGACATAGGCCCCTTTCATTCCATCAGGGGACATAGGCCCCTTTCATTCCATCTAAGGGAAGAGGTCCCTTTCATTCCATCTAAGGGAAGAGGCCCCTTTCATTCCATCAGGGGACATAGGCCCCTTTCATTCCATCAGGGGACATAGGCCCCTTTCATTCCATCAGGGGACATAGGCCCCTTTCATTCCATCAGGGGACATTTTGAAGTAGTTGGTTAACCTGAAGGAATGGGTAGATGAGTTGTAAGTATTGAGCTACGTGTTAAGCAATACTGGGCCGTTCAACAACCACGCAGATAGGTGTATGAACCTGCCAGCTGGAAGGCGCTTGGTGATACAATTCCTAGGCGCATCTCAAGCGACTTGGAACATTAGCGGAGAGTGATGTCTATCGGAGCTTACTCGATTTTTTACGAATTCGAGCTGGTCTCGTAGAGTTCGGAGGCATGCCGTTGAGGGTGGGACTCGATTTATCAGATGATTACTGCGCTCTGCCCCCGTCAGCGCAATCAGATCCAGGCAGACAGTTCAAACTCAATGCAAGAGAGCAAGATACTAAACGTCAGGAGACCTAGACCAAATCGGAAGGGGGGGGGGGGGGGGGGGGGGGGGTGGGGGGGGGGGGGGGGGGGGGCTTTGGCACCGCAGGCAAACAGGCGCCAGAGACCAAGATAGATACGCACGCTCACGAATATGTCTTAGCCAGAGTATCCAGACCCAACAATGGATCCGGGCAGGGGGATGTCGCATCGGGATTGCGTGCCACCGACGGGTACCCGACCACCTTTCGGGGAGCCTTTGCCTGGCAGCACTCACCAACGTCAAATACTTGATCAAACGCTTACTTACTTTAGTTGAAGTTGATAAGCTGCGCGCTAGATTAATGCAGTATTTCGGAGCTAGGAGACGGTGAAAAGAGGTACCAGTGAGGTATATTTAGCATGCGTTATGCTTTTGGCCTGTTTGGACGGTTATGGGCGGTTGGAACCAGGGCTTGGGTAAACCTCCAAGACCCTCCAACACCCGCGCGCCCTGATATCTCCAACCAACACCATATCCCCTCAGATTCCCCTGATATCTCCAACCACAACACCATATCCCCTCAGATTCAAATCAGAGGATGTGTGGTATTGGTTGGAGTTATCAGGGCCTGCGTCAAGTACCCAGCATTACTTTTCCTAGACATTGACGTCAGCAGGTAGTTTAGGGTTAACCGACGCCACGCTGTGTGCCGACTCGCCATGCTGTATTGTGCGTACGGAGAAGTCCTACCTGGAGTTCACGGGACCTTCTTGACGGGAGCTTCTTACGTAATGGGGGGCTGCCACGTTCCCTCACCGAATCTACCATGGAGGATCGCGTATCTCCTGGCGTTTGAATTTTCGCAGAAATTTTTTAATCTCGGCCCAAATCTCGGCAGTTGTGCCCGCTCGCGAGGTAGCGACAGAACGGGGCTTACGTTTCATTGCTTCCTTCATTATTCCTAAGGTGCTGCCTTCCATGCTACTAGAATTGACACCCTTTCCTAGACTCTGGTAGGAACCCCCATACACGCTCAGCTTGATTGGTAGCAGTAGGGGCAGGTTTCGTCGCTCCATGGCAGCCACATCAGACTGTGTTGCCTCAGCGGAAGCAGACACTGAAGCTGTCGCACACGCTGCCGTTGCTTATGCAGCGCGGTTGTTGGATTGCTTGGACGCGGACACTCTGAACAGCTTTTATATGTCAAAGAGCACGCGCGGCAAACTAGAACAGGGATCGGGCATCATCCCGTTTGAAGCTCCACCTGCTCTTCGAATACCCATGCCTTTCACCGCGAAGGATGGAACGCGCGTTGAGCTCAGCCAGATCCTAGTGCCTCCAGAGGGTACCGGCCAACCAGAAGTCCATCACCAGAGTGCGAGGTTGATGTTGATGCTTCTCACTCTGGATGTCAAGTTCCCTGCGCAATTCGGGGTGTCCACCCTTGGCAAAGAGCCCAACAGAGGGGATGATAAGGCATGGGTGTTTGTGGAGGGACTCGCATGCGTGTGGAGGGCAGTAGGCATGCATGTGTGCGGAGGGACGTGCATGCATGTGGGGGGCATGCAGCCGTGTACTTTGGAGGAGGCATGTGCATGTATTTATTTATGGGATACTTAGGCAAGGGTGTTTGTGGAGGGACGTGCATGCATGTGGAGGGCAGGAGGCATACATGTGTGCAGAGGGACGTGCATGCACATGGGGGGCATGCAGCGATGTACTTGGGTGGAGGGACATGCATGCATGTGGAGGGCAGGAGGCATACATGTGTGCGGAGGGACGTGCATGCACGTGAGGGGCATGCAGCCATGTACTTGGGTGGAGGGACGTGCATGCATTTGGGGGGTGATTAGGCATGGGTGTTTGATTGTGGAGGGACACGCATGCATGTGGAGGGCAGTAGGCATGCCTGTGTGCGAAGGGACGTGAATGCATGTGGTGGGGATGCAGCCATGTACTTGGGTGGAGGGACACGCATGCATGTGGAGGGCAGGAGGCATGCATGTGTGCGGAGGGCTGGCATGCACGTGGGGGGCATGCAGCCATGTCTTTGGGTGGAGGGACGCGCATCCATTTCGGGGATGATAAGGCATGGGTGTTTGTGGAGTGACTCGCAAGCATGTGGAGGGCAGTAGGCATGTATGTGTGCGAAGGGACGTGAATGCATGTGGTGGAGATCCAGCCATGTACTTGGGTGGAGGGAAACGCATGCATGTGGAGGAGAGTAGGCATGCAGGTGTGCGAAGGGACGTGAATGCAAGTGGTGGGGATGCAGCCATGTACTTGGGTGGAGGGACACGCATGCATGTGGAGGGGAGTAGGCATGCATGTGTGCGAAGGGACGTGAATGCATGTGGTGGGGATGCAGCCATGTCCTTGGGTGGAGGGACACGCATGCATGTGGAGGGGAGTAGGCATGCAGGTGTGCGAAGGGACGTGAATGCATGTGGTGGGGATGCAGCCATGTACTTGGGTGGAGGGACACGCATGCATGTGGAGGGGAGTAGGCATGCATGTGTGCGAAGGGACGTGCATGCATGTGGTGGGGATGCAGCCATGTACTTGGGTGGAGGGACACGCATGCATGTGGAGGGGAGTAGGCATGCAGGTGTGCGAAGGGACGTGCATGCATGTGGTGGGGATGCAGCCATGTACTTGGGTGGAGGGTCGTTCATGCATGTGGAGGGGAGTTGGCATGCATGTGTGCGAAGGGACGTGAATGCATGTGGTGGGGATACAGCCATGTACTTGGGTGGAGGGACCGCATGCATGTGGAGGGAGTAGGCATGCATGTGTGCGGAAGGGACGTGAATGCATGTGGTGGGGATGCAGCCATGTACTTGGGTGGAGGGACACGCATGCATGTGGAGGGGAGCAGGCATGCATGTGTGCGAAGGGACGTGAATGCATGTGGTGGGGATGCAGCCATGTACTTGGGTGGAGGGACACGCATGCATGTGGAGGGGAGCAGGCATGCATGTGTGCGAAGGGACGTGAATGCATATGTTGGGGATTTAGCTATGTACTTGGGTGGAGGTACATGTATGCATGTGGGATGGAGGGCAGGAGGCATACATGTGCTCGGAGGGATGTGCATGCATGTGGGGGGCATGCAGCCATGTACTTGGGTGGAGGGACGTGCATGCATGCATTAGGGGGGTGATTAACCAAGTTTAAAAAAATGATGGCCGGCATCCGGCCAGCATAGTATAATGGAGGACCCTTGCTGGTCTTAATAAGGCTCGTTTAGTTGTTGATAGCTTCTGATTATTTTGACAAGTATACGGTAACATCTCCCTGGTTATATGTTGACCACCTAAGACTCCGAGCAGCCAAATTTCGGGCTGAAGCCATAGAACCAAGCCCAAGTTAAATGTGGCAAAGAATCATAACGACTGTTGAAGCAAGAAGGTGTCTGATAACGAGTTGTGAGCTCATTATCGAGTTGCTCATTAACGAGAGGTGTGCTCATAAGGATCTTTTGTATATACCGATCTGGTATTTTCACTGCGGATGACGGCGAGTAGCCAAAGAGATTAGATCAAATATCTTTTGATGATAATGCTAT
The DNA here is from genome assembly GCA_013435795.1 of Chlamydomonas sp. ICE-L. Taxonomy (NCBI): domain Eukaryota; kingdom Viridiplantae; phylum Chlorophyta; class Chlorophyceae; order Chlamydomonadales; family Chlamydomonadaceae; genus Chlamydomonas; species Chlamydomonas sp. ICE-L. The sequence goes on from JACBWV010000730.1 coordinate 17,328,661, forward strand.
GGATTTGTTACTGCCGAAGACGGCGGGCAGACTTAAAGGCTGGAGGCATGTAACCAAGTTCTGTTAAGATCGGTAGTATACCACGGGACATCTGAATCAGATGTCCGGTGGTATACTACCTCAGTCCGCCGGGACTCCACGTCAACCGGGATCGAACTGGTGCCGACGTGATTCACGTTATGTTATGATCGGTAGTATACCACAATCAAACAACCATACATCACCCCCCAAATGCATGCATGTCCCTCCACCCAAGTACATGGCTGCATGCCCCCCACGTGCATGCAAGTCCCTCCGAACACATGTATGCCTCCTGCCCTCCACATACATGCATGTTCCTCCACCAAAGTACATGGCTGCTTGCACCCCACATGCATGCACGTCCCTCCGCACACGTGCATGCCCCCTGCCCTCCACATGCATGCACGTCCCTCCACCCAAGTACATCGCTGCATGCCCCCCATGTGCATTCACGTCCCTCTGCACACATGTATGCCTCCTGCCCTCCACATGCATGCACGTCCCTCCACAAACACCCTTGCCTAAGTATCCCATAAATAAATACATGCACATGCCTCCACCAAAGTACACGGCTGCATGCCTACTGCCCTCCACACGCATGCGAGTCCCTCCACAAACACCCATGCCTTATCATCCCCTCTGTTGGGCTCTTTGCCAAGGGTGGACACCCCGAATTGCGCAGGGAACTTGACATCCAGAGTGAGAAGCATCAACATCAACCTCTCACTCTGGTGATGGACTTCTGGTTGGCCGGTACCCTCTGGAGGCACTAGGATCTGGCTGAGCTCAACGCGCGTTCCATCCTTCGCGGTGAAAGGCATGGGTATTCGAAGAGCAGGTGGAGCTTCAAACGGGATGATGCCCGATCCCTGTTCTGGTCCGCCGCGCGTGCTCTTTGGCATATAAAAGCTGTTCAGAGTGTCCGCGTCCAAGCAATCCAACAACCGCGCTGCATAAGCAACGGCATCGTGTGCGACAGCTTCAGTGTCTGCTTCCGCTGAGGCAACACAGTCTGATGTGGCTGCCATGGAGCGACGAAACCTGCCCCTACTGCTACCAATCAAGCTGAGCGTGTGTGGGGGTTTCTACAACAGTCTAGGAAAGGGTGTCAATTCTAGTAGCATGGAAGGCAGCACCTTAGGAAAAATGAAGGAAGCAATGAAACGTAAGCCCCGTTCTGTCTCTACCTCGCGAGCGGGCACAACTGCCGAGATCTGGGCCGAGATTTAAAAATTGCTGCGAAAATTCAAACGCCAGGAGATACGCGATCCTCCATGGTAGAGGGAACGCACGTCGGTCGCACAGACAAATAGTAGGGTGCCCGGGAGCGAAAGAACTGACGCCTGTAGGGGCGCAGGTTTTAGCTATGTAGCTTTGGCATACACACGATTTGGGACGCGATGAATTGAGGGACGGTGTGCGGGCGGAGCAGGGATTGGTACGTAGCTACCTCGTGACTGCCGCGATTTCGACCGGTTGATGGAAGAGGGTAGAGCTGGGGCCTACCTGGAATTGGAGGGAGCAGGATCGGGGGAGCAAGACTTTGGAGTTGGGTAACCACAGAGCCGGACCGAATCAGATAAGCATGTGGGGAGCAGCCTAGCAGGGGGGGGGGGGGGGGGGGGGGGGGGAGGGGGCTGGGACTTCTGTAGAACCTTGTAACAATTATAAGTGGAGCACATCCTGTATCAAATCCATCTCGCCCTCAGATCCATTTAAGTCCCTTCTTCATCCGCCTGTAGAGCTGCAAGGTCTATCACGTTAAGCACGTCCCGCATCAATTGCACCTCGTCATCGTCTCATCACACTCATTGCATCATCATCACCGCAGTCCTCAGTGACTACTGCTAGATCCAGCTTACGAATGCGGTCTTTAGTTTCACGACCTGTGAGTGACTGCATTACACGGATGTTACACTTTCAATTTCAATTGTCAACACCGCTCTTGTGTCGAATAATTCATATATTGGAGTATCCTATACATAACATTACATTTCATGTTAAAGTCTATTTGACACCGTGAGGGTGTATGAGACTCTGTGCTTGAAACAAAAAGAAAAAGCACCCACAAAGCAAAAAAACCCATTACATCAGGGGTGTGTCGAGGACAAACAAACCATGTACATGCAAGCCAGAGTAATTCAGGACGACCCACAGCTCTGCTGCCTGAGACACAACCAATTGTAAAGCCTGCGTCCTGCGATGCAACGAAGCCTTCCCTCTGGTCAACGGACCCTCCTCACGTTGCGTTCTGCGACGCAACGGACCCTTCTACGTTGCGTCTGGGATGGAGGAGGTCGTCGTGGTGGAGCGAGTGTTAAATATGGTCACCACAGCCGGAGATCTCTGGTTCGAATCTGCACTGAAAAATGCTCTAGAAATCCCTGGTTCCCGTGGTTATCCCACGGGGGGTATTGTTAACTGCAATGTGCAGACGGGAAGACGCCATACCTGGCGTATAGAACCTTGTAACAATTATTATTATTTTAGCCGCCTGTTAAGCAGTCAAGCTGTAAGGTCTGTTGCGTGCGTATTGGTGGTTGGCCCCAGTGCAAGCAAACGGGCTGCCCCCTCAACCTATCGCCTCGTAATAAGGCGTACTATTTAGTTATTATTCTGTGGCGTGGATCACGTCCTGTGTCAAATCCACCTCGCCCTCAGGTCAGGATCTTTTTAAGGACAGGAAAAAGCGTGTTCGTGTAGCACCATGGTGCTCCTCGTAGCCTTTTCTGAGCTCCGAGCAGCTTTTTTGCCCCCCCCCCCCCCCCCCCCCCCAATAACTTCAAATGGGCTCTAACGTACTGCTCTATGACCCCTACGCTCCAAGGTGCGTAATGTAGCACTTGTGCTACAAGTTGCACCTACCTTCAAGACAAGTCCTATGCAGCGTCCCAAGTGACGCGGAAAATTGGCGGAGTGTGTTGGCAACGGAACGCAAGGTGAAACGGACTGGAGCTGACCGAAGCCAGTTAGTTATAAGACAGTTGGCTGATGTGTGGTGTCGCTGCATAGGTCTGGCGCCTACGGGCCGACCAACCATGTCTTAGGTCGATTTAAGCCTCTTCTTTATCCGCCTGTTGAGCTGCCAGGTCTATCGCATTAAGCACGTCCTGTATCAAATCCACCTTGCCAGAAGGTCCATTTACGCCTCTTCTTCATCCGCCTGTTGAGCTGCCAGGTCTATCGCATCAAGCACGTCATGCATCAAATCCACCTCGCCTTCAGGTCTATTTACGCCTTTTCTTCATCTGCCTGTTGAGCTGCCAGGTGTATCGCACTAAGCACGTCCTGTATCAAATCCACCTCGCACTCAGGTCCAGTTTACGCCTTTTCTTCAGCTGCATGTTGAGCTGCCAGGTCTATCGCACTAAGCACGTCCTGTATCGAATCCACCTCGCCCTCAGGTCCAGTTTACGCCTTTTCTTTATCTACCTGTTGAGCAGCCAGGTCTATTGCATTAAGCACATCCTGTATCAAATCAACCTCACTCTCAGGTTAATTTACACATTTTCCTCAGCTGCCTGTTGAGCTGCCAGGTCAATCGCATTAAGCACGTCCTGTATCAAATCCTCCTCGTCCTCGATGCCCACAGAAATCTGCAGTCAGCAGGCAGAGAATGTGTTAGGGGTGCTCCAAAGTAACCAACCACAATTGTATGGGCTTGGACTCCTCCCATCTCCTAGTCACTTATACCCCAGGATAAGAGCTTCCAGGTCTGGATGGGGGAACCCTATATCTAGCTGGGGTGTTTGGGTGCTGGCATGAATGTGAGAGAGCTGTAAACGAGGGGTAGGGTTAGTTTTTAGGGTTTACAACTTCTAAATCTGGGAAAATACAGGATCTGTTTTGTGTTTCTTGGCCACTTTTTTTTCATGATAGGTGGGGCTAGCTTGTTCTCTCCTGTGTTGCTCGGTTGTGCCTTACCACTTCCTGGTTGGTGGTGTCATTGTGTTTGACTAGTCACTAAGTGTGTGTGTGTGAGGGGGTAGGTGCTATAAAATCTGCAAGGCCAACCTCTTGAAATTTGTGGACCTCGGACCATAAAGGCCTTCCATAGCAACATACTTTGGAACTAAAGGGGTGGGTAAAACGAACCTTGCAGAGGTATGCAAAAAAACAATTGGGTAACAACTTTTATGCCACATGGAAATAGCGGAAAAGTTGAAGGGCCCCCCTATTTAAAAGCAGGCATACATGTGCGTTCAACCAGATCCCTACAAACCCAGCACATGAGCCACAGACAAGTATCATGGCATAGTATGCTTATTTAATCAATATGCTGGGGGTTGAAATATAACAATAGGTGCCTTATTACTTTTGAGCACTCTTAGTGTGCACCATTAATTCCATAGTGGACATTCACTGTGAATACCTCATTGCAGGATGGGGCCAGTACAGCATTTAAAAAAAAAAAGCATTGTCTCCCTGGTAATTGTTTTGTACTGCCGAAGATGGCGAAATCTCGGAATTGATGGCTGAAGCTAAATTTGGAAATAATGTTTCCCTGGTAATTGTTTTGTACTGCCGTAGATGGCGAAATCTCGGAATTGCTGGCTGAAGCTATGCAACTAAGTTCAAGTTCTAGTATAGCATTTGCAATTAGTAGGGGAACAGGTCATGTTGTGCATGCCAGGCTTGTCCGGGTGAAACTTCGGAATCTACAGTTTGAGACGTTGCTGTTTTCAAACCCAACGTATCATAGGCCAAACTCTACATTCGGGAGACGTAACTGTTTTCGAACCCAACGTTTCGTGGACCAAAATCTACCTTTTTGAGACATTACTGTTTTCAAACCCAACGTTTCATAAGCCAAAATATATGTTTCTTAGGACGTTATTGTTTTTAAACCCAACGTCTCGTATACCAAAATCTACCTTTTGAGACGTAACTGTTTTCAAACCCAACGTTTCATAGGCCAGAATGTAAGTTTTCAGACAATATTGTTTTCAAACCCTACGTTTCACTGGCTCAAATCTATGTTTCTTCGGGCGTAACTGTTTTTAAACCCTAAGTTTCATAGGCCCCAAAATACGTTTCTTGAGACTCAACTGTTTTCAAACCCTACTTTTCATTTGCCCCAATATATGTTTCCTTGGAAAAACTTCCATAAGGCAGTCTCATCAAACTATCTTTTAGCCCTTCCCATCACGGTCGGGCAAGTCCTTTAAGTCTATTGGGCCTACCCCTGGACTGTAGCAGACATACACGAGCCAGAATCTACGTTTACTACAAGCCCCTTGAACGAAGAAGGTGACGGGTTCGAATCCCTACAGGTGCGCTTTAGTGCTTGCAGTCGCTGTCAACCGCCATGGTAGCTTTGTCCAGGTAAAGTAGCAGCCCGTTCCCTACCGCCGAAAGACGGGGCTCCCTTAATACCACGCCCCACCAGGCGTTATCGTTACCCTTTCCGTTCCCTCATATAAAAAAAAACTGGTCTCAGTACTTCATTATATTGACCTCAACCTTGCAGCAATCACAGCCAGGCACCTTCACACTAACATACATACCCACACACACAAAAACACATACACACACACAAACACCCCAAAATGCCATTACCCCATAAAGGAGGCAGAGGGCAGCTGGCACTTGCCATCAGCATCTTGATACACAAACACACGTAACCCCCCCCCCACACACACGTACAAACGCACATAAACACCCCAAAATGCCATTACCCCATAAAGGAGGCAGAGGGCAGCTGGCACTTTCCATCAGCATCTTGATTCACTAGCACACCAAACCACCACCACACCACTACACATACACACACACCACCACACACAAGCACCAGGTAAAGTGTAATAATCATCATCATCATCATCATCGTCATCATCATTATAACACCAGTCGTTACCATTACGTTCACAGCGGGACAGACTCTCCCAAATCTGCTTTTGAGATATGGAAGGTAACGTTTTGAACAACTCTGCTGCTTGTCAGTTGTCACTCGTACCCTTCCTGGTGGTCTGTGCATGCACCATGCCCCCACCCACCCACCCACCCGCCATGGAACAACCCTGCTGCTTGTCAGTTGTCACTCGTACCCTTCCTGGTGGTCTGTGGATGCACCATGCCCCCACCCACCCACCCACCATGGCACCATGGCACTAGGCACCACCCACCCACCATGGAACAACCCTGCTGCTTGTCAGTTGTCACTCGTACCCTTCATGGTGGTCTGTGGATGCACCATGGCACCACCCACCCACCTAGGCATTCATTGCAATGATCTCCATTGCAAAAAAACAGAAACTCTCGGACACTAAAAGAAAAAATGCGTGGGTAGGTAGGTGGGTGGGTGGGCACAAATGAAAAAAGATAAAAAGACACAAAAATATGACAACTCACCCTAACTGTTGAGGGTGTGATCCCCATGGCTAGGCGAGCCTCCTTGCACGTTGTTGGCATGATAGCTCACATGAGTGTAGGCAGTACACGCTTCACAAGGGTTTTCAAAAAGACATTTCAAAAACAGATTTCAAAAATATGGGTTGTCAAACAGACACTTCAAAACGATGATAGCTCACCCTAACTGTTGAGGGTGTGATCCCCGTGGCTAGACGAGCCTCCTCACTCATTTCACAGTGTGATGCGGGACAGTTCATATTAGTGTAGTGAGTTTATTTTTTAGTCATGGGCGCGGACACTTCAAAACGATGACAACCCACCCTAACTGTACCCCCCCCTATCCCCCACCCCACCCCAAACCCTACTCACCCTAACTGTCGAGGGTGTGATCCCCATGGCTAGACGAGCTTCCTCACTCATCGCACAGTGTGATGTGTTGGCGGGACGAGTGACCAGAGACTCCACCCCCCCTAGAGAGGGGGCCTCCATCGCAAACGACAGGCTGTGCATGAAGTTCTCAGCGAACTGCGCGTCACCGTCAAAGTCTACCGACACGACTCCTCCAAAGCCGGCCTTGGGGTCGAAGTGGCGCTTGGCCATGGCGTGGCTTGGGTGGAGGGGCAGTCCTGGGTAGTGTACCTTTCTCACCTGCAGTGAATAAATAAATAAATAAATAAATAAATAAATAAATAAATAAATAAATAAATAAATAAATAAATAAATAAATAAATGAATAAAGAAAGAAAGAAACAATTAATATTATATAACCACCTTCACATGTTACTCTGACATAACACCAAGTTCCTTGTGTATAACCCCCATGTTACTCTGAACCACCAAGCTACTCTTGCAAAATACCATGTTACTTTTCTATCACCCCCATGTTACTCTTAACCACCAAGCTATTCTTGCAAAACACCATGTTACTTTTGCATCACTGCCATGTTACTCTTGTATAACCACCAAACTACTCATGCATCACACCATATTACTTTTGTATCACCACCATGTTACTCTTATGTAACCACCAAGCTACTCATGTATCACCACCACATACATACACACCATGGGGTGTTTAGAGAGGACAGAGGCAAGGACCAGGGTATTACTGGATTGCTGTCTCCCAAACAGTGGTAGGGTCAATTATCCACTACCACCACCACCACCACCACATACATAACTTCGGGTGTTTAGAGAGGGCGGTGGGCCAGAGCACTGCTGGATTGCTGTCTCCCAAACAGTGGTAGGGTCAATTATCCACTACCACCACCACCACCACCACCACATACATAACTTCGGGTGTTTAGAGAGGGCGGTGGGCCAGAGCACTGCTGGATTGCTGTCTCACACGCAGTGGTAGGGTCAATTATCCACTACCACCACCACCACCACCACCACCACATACATAACTTCGGGTGTTTAGAGAGTGCGGTGGGCCAGAGCACTGCTGGATTGCTGTCTCACACGCAGTGGTAGGGTCAATTATCCACTACCACCACCACCACCACCACATACATAACTTCGGGTGTTTAGAGAGGGCGGTGGGCCAGAGCACTGCTGGATTGCTGTCTCACACGCAGTGGTAGGGTCAATTATCCACTACCACCACCACCACCACCACATACATAACTTCGGGTGTTTAGAGAGGGCGGTGGGCCAGAGCACTGCTGGATTGCTGTCTCACACGCAGTGGTAGGGTCAATTATCCACTACCAATACCACCACTACACCACAAGCACCACCACTACTACTACCACCATATGCATACCTACCTTCGGGTGCTTAGAGAGGACGGTGGCAAGGGCCAGTGCACTGCTGGGTTGCTGCCTCACACGCAGTGGTAGGGGCAATTATCCCCTACCACCAGCACCACCACTACTACTACCACCATATGCATACATAACTTTGGGTGTTTAGACAGGGCAGTGGCAAGGGACAGTGCACTGCTGGGTTGCTGTCTCACACGCAGTGATAGGATCAATTATTGACCACCACCACCACATACATACCATGGGGTGTTTAGAGAGGGCAGTGGCTAGAGCCAGTGCATTGCTGCCACACACGCTTTGGTAGGGTCCATTATACACTACCACCACCACCACTACCACCACCAACATACCATGGGGTGTTTAGAGAGGGCGGTGGCTAGAGCCAGTGCATTGCTGCCACACACGCTTTGGTAGGGTCCATTATACACTACCACCACCACCACTACCACCACCAACATACCATGGGGTGTTTAGAGAGGGCGGTGGCTAGAGCCAGTGCATTGCTGCCACACACGCTTTGGTAGGGTCCATTATACACTACCACCACCACCACTACCACCACCAACATACCATGGGGTGTTTAGAGAGGGCGGTGGCTAGAGCCAGTGCATTGCTGCCACACACGCTTTGGTAGGGTCCATTATACACCACCACCACCACCACTACCACCACCAACATACCTTGGGGTGTTTAGAGAGTGCACTGCTGGGTCGCTGTCTAACAAACAGTGATAGGGTCAATTATCCACTACCACCACCACCACTACTACCACCACCAGCACCACCACTACCACCACCAGCACTTCCACTACCACCACCACGTACCTACCTTGGGTAGTTTAGAGAGGGCAGTGGCTAGGACCAGTGTACTGCTGGGTTGCTGTCTCACACAGTGGTAAGGTCAAGTATCCACTACCACCACCACTACCACTACCACCACCAGCACTTCCACTACCACCACCAGCACTACCAACAACAACACTTCCACTACCAGCACTACCAGCACCAGCACTTCCACTACCACCAACAGCACATACCTACCTTGAGGTGTTTAGAGAGGGCAGTGGCAAGGGCCAGTGCACTGCTGGGTTCCTGTCCCACACACAGTGGTAGGGTCAATTATCCACAACCAGCACCACCACCACCACTACTACCACCACCAGCACCACCACTACCACCACCAGCACCACCACTTCCACTGCCACCACCACATACATACCTTGGGCTGCTTAGAGAGGACGGTGGCTAGGACCAGTGCACTGCTGGGTTGCTGTCTCACACAGTGGTAGGGTCAATTATCCACTACCACCACCACCACCACCACTACCACCACTACTACCACCACCACCACCACTACTAACACCACCACCACTACTAACACCACCACCACATACATACCTTGGGCTTCTTAGAGAGGACGGTGGCAAGGGCCAGTGCATTGCAGTCTCACATGCAGTGATAGGGTCAAATATCTACTACCACCACCACTGCTTCCACCAGCAGCAGCACCACTACTACCACCACCACCAGTAGCAGCACCACCACCATACATACATACCATGGGGTGTGTAGAGAGGGCAGTGGCAAGGGCCAGTGCACTGCTGTCACACAAACAGTGTGATGGTCAATTATCCACCACCACTACCACCACCACATACATCTATATACATGTACATACATACATACATACATACATACATGCATACATACATACATACATACATTCATTCATACATACATACGTACATACCTTGGGGTGTTTAGAGAGGGCGGTGGCAAGGGCCAGTGCACTGCTGGGTTGCTGTCTCACACACAGTGGTAGGGTCTTCATTCCACTACCACCAGCACCACCACTACCACCACAAGCACCAGCACCACTACTACCACCACCACATACCTACCTTGGGGTGTTTAGAGAGGACGGTGGCAAGGGCCAGTGCACTGCTTGATTGCTGCCTCACACGCAGTGGTAGGGTCTTCATTCCGCGTTGCAGCAAGAAGCATGCGTGGGGGTCCATGCAGGCGCCCATGTGGGTCAGCTTGGTCGTGATCTGGGGTATTCATGTGGGGGGGAGTGAGAGGTGAAGTGGTGTGAGAGGTTCAGAGAGGGCTGGTGATGGTGGTGGTAGTGGTGGTGGTGTAATGGGGTATGGCTCATATGGGCGCTCATGTGGTCGTGATCTGGGGTAGTCGTGGGGTGGGAGGGAGAGGTGAAGTGGTGTGAGAGGTTCAGAGAGGGTTGTTGTTGGTGGTGGTGGTGGTGGTGGTGGCAGCAGTGGTGGTAGTGGTAGTGGTAGTGGTGGCGGTGGTGGTGTAATGAGGTATGGCTCATACAGGCGCCCATGTGGGTCAACTTGGACGTGATCTGTTTTTGGTTGTGTGGTGTGAGGATGAGTGGAGAGGAGTGGAGTGGAGTGGAGGGGGTTGATCTGGTTTGGAATCTACAGATAGTGTTGGTGTTGGAAGTGGTGTTGGTCTTGAAAGTGGTGTTGGAAGTGGTGTTGGTGTAGCAAGTGGTGTAGGTTTTGGAAATGGTGGTGGTTGTGGAGGAGTGTTGGGTTATGCGTTCCAGCACAAAGTATGCATGGGGGTCCATACAGGTGCCCATGTGGGTCAGCTTGGTCGTGATCTGGGTTTTGGTTGTGTGGTGTGGGGATGAGTGGAGTGGAGTGGAGTGGAGAGGAGTGGAGTGGAGTGGAGTGGAGTGGAGTGGAGTGGAGTGGGGGGATTTGGAGTGGAGTGGAGTGGAGTGGAGTGGGGGGATTTGGAGAGGAGTGGGGGGATTTGGAGTAGAGTAGGGGGATTTGGAGTGGAGTGGAGTGGAGTGGATAGGGGTGGGGGGATTTGGAGTGGAGTGGAGTGGACAGGAGTGGGGGGATTTGGAGTGGAGTGAGGGGATTTGGAGTGGAGTGGAACGGGGGGATTTGGAAGCTTCAGAGAGTGGTAGTGGCGGTGGTGTAATGGGGTATTGTAGAATTAAAAAATCACTGTAGCACCAACTCAGGGCCCCCGTTGGTAAAATGGGGATTGTTCGGGGTTCAGTTCATCAGTGCTTTTTATTTTGAAGACCTTCCTACACGGTTGGGCAAGTCCCTTGAGCCTATTTGGCCACTGGACTGTACCATACATGCACACATACATTGGGGTAGGGTCCATGCAGTGGGACATCTTGTTCATGATCTGGCTTTCAGTTGTGTGGTGTGGGGAGAGATGGAGTGGAGGGTGGGGTGGAGCGGTATGGTTTGGTGTGGAATGGTTTGGCTTGGAAGCTATAGAGAGTGGCAGTGGCGGTGGTGTAACGGGGTAGAGTCCATGCAGTGGGATAGCTTGTTCATGATCTGGGTTTCAGTTGTGTGGTGTGGGGAGAGATGGAGTGGAGGGTGGGGTGGAGCGGTATGATTTGGTGTGGAATGGTTTGGCTTGGAAGCTACAGAGAGTGGTAGTGGCGGTGGTGTAACGGGGTAGAGTCCATGCAGTGGGATAGCTTGTTCATGATCTGGGTTTCAGTTGTGTGGTGTGGGGAGAGATGGAGTGGAGGGTGGGGTGGAGCGGTATGGTTTGGTGTGGAATGGTTTGGCTTGGAAGCTACAGAGAGTGGTAGTGGCGGTGGTGTAACGGGGGTAGAGTCCATGCAGTGGGATAGCTTGTTCATGATCTGGGTTTCAGTTGTGTGGTGTGGGGAGAGATGGAGTGGAGGGTGGGGTGGAGCGGTATGGTTTGGTGTGGAATGGTTTGGCTTGGAAGCTACAGAGAGTGGTAGTGGCGGTGGTGTAACGGGGTAGGGTCCATGCAGTGGGACAGCTTGGTCGTGATCTGGCTTTCAGTTGTGTGGTGTGGGGAGAGATGGAGTGGAGGGTGGGGTGGAGCGGTATGGTTTGGTGTGGAGTGGTTTGGCTTGGAAGCTACAGAGAGTGGTAGTGGCGGTGGTGTAACGGGGTAGGGTCCATGCAGTGGGACAGCTTGGTCGTGATCTGGCTTTCAGTTGTGGAGTGTGGGGAAAGATGGAGCCGAGGGTGGGGTAGAGCGGTATGGCTTGATGTGGAGTGGTTTGGCTTAGAAGCTACAGAGAGTGGTAGTGGCGGTGGTGTAACGGGGTAGGGTCCATGCAGTGGGACAGCTTGGTCGTGATCTGGCTTTCAGTTGTGGGGTGTAGGGAGAGATGGAGCCGAGGGTGGGGTAGAGCAGTATGGTTTGATGTGGTGTGGAGTGGTTTGGCTTGGAAGCTACAGAGAGTGGTAGTGGCGGTGGTGTAACGGGGTAGGGTCCAAGCAGGTGCTCATGTGGGACAGCTTGGTCGTGATCTGGGTAGTCGTGGGTGGGAGGGAGAGGTGAAGTGGTATGGTGTGGTAAGGTGCGCTGTCGAGTGGAGTGGTTTGGTTTGGGTTGATTTGGAAGCTACAGAGAGTGGTGGTGTTGGGTGTGGTGTTGGTGGTGGAATGGGGTGGGGACCAAGCTGGCGCTCATGTGGTGTTGGTGGTGGAATGGGATGGGGACCAAGCCGGCGCTCATGTGGTGGTGGTGGAATGGGGTGGGGACCAAGCTGGCGCTCAAGTGGTGGTGGTGGTGGTGGAATGGGATGGGGACCAAGCCGGCGCTCATGTGGTGGTGGTGGTGGAATGGGGTGAGGACCAAGCTGGCGCTCATGTGGTGGTGGTGGTGGAATGGGGTGGGGACCAATCTGGCGCTCATGTCGTGGTGGTGGTGGTGGAATGGGGTGGGGACCAAGCTGGCGCTCATGTGGTGGTGGTGGTGGAAAGGGGTGGGGACCAAGCTGGCGCTCATTTGTGGTGGTGGTGGTGGAATGGGGGTGGGGACCAAGCTGGCGCTCTTGGTGTGGTGGTGGTGGAATGGGGGTGGGGACCAGCGGCGCGCATGTCGTGTGGGGTGGTGGAATGGGTGTGGGGCCCCAAGCTGGCGCTCATGTGGTGGTGATGTGGTGGTGGTGGTGGAATGGGTGGGGGAACCAAGCTGGCCTACCATGTGGGTGGTGGATGGTGGGAATGGGGTGGGGACCAAGCTGGCGCTCATGTGGTGGTGGTGGAATGGGGTGAGGACCAAGCTGGCGCTCATGTGGTGGTGGTGGTGGAATGGGGTGGGGACCAAGCTGGCGCTCATGTGGTGGTGGTGGTGGAATGGGGTGGGGACCAAGCTGGCGCTCATGTGGTGGTGGTGGGTGGTGGAATGGGGTGGGGACCAAGCTGGCGCTCATGTGGTGGTGGTGGTGGAATGGGGTGGGGACCAAGCTGGCGCTCATGTGGGACAGCTGGGTCGTGATCTGGGTTTCAGTTGTGTGGTGTGGGGATGAGTGGAGTGGAGAGGAGTGGGGGGATTCAGAAGCTACAGAGAGTGGTAGTGGTGGGGTGTGATGGGATAAGGTCCATGCATGCGCTCATGTGGGACAGCTGGGTAGTGATCCGGGTTTCAGTTGTGTGGTGTGGGGAGAGATGGAGTGGAGGGTGGGGTGGAGGTTGGTTTGGTGTGGTGTGGAGTGGTTTGTATTGGAAGCTACAGAGAGTGGTAGTGGTAGCGGTGGTGGGTGTGTGTGGTGGGGTGATGTTGTGTGAGGATCTGTTGAACGACACAGACACGCACAGACACACACACTCACACAGCTTGTCAATGTAGTAGATTCTGCCCGAGACAGATCCACACACAACATCAACCCAGCACATACCCCATAACATACCCCCAACCCCAGTATTCCTCCCCACCACCACCACCACACACACTCACACAGCTTGTCGATGTTGGAGATTCTGCCCGAGACAGATCCACACACAACATCAACCCAGCACATACCCCACAACATACCCCCAACCCCACCCCCAGTATTCCCCCCCCCACACACACACCCCACCCCACCCTTCGCCACCCCCAGCCCCCTCACCACTATTTCACCCCCCTCCCCCCCCCCACCACCACACACACACTCACACTTTGTCGATGCTGGAGATGCCACTTGCGACAGATCCACACACAACAACACCCCACCACATACCCCCCAGACCCCCCTTTCCCAACCCCAAGCCCCACCACCACTGTTTCACCCCCCCCATCACCCACCCACACCCACACCCACATACAAACACACAAACATACAAAAACAAACAGACATGCACATACACACACAAACACGCACACATACACACACCCTGTCGATGTTGCAGATGCTGCCCGCGACAGATCTACACACCTCATCACACACCTTCCCCAACCCCCAGCCCCACCACCACTATTTCACCCCCCCCCACCCCTCTCTCCCCCCCCACCAACCCCAACCCCACCCACCCACCCACCCGCCCACACAAACACACACACACACACACACTCACATACCTTGTCGATGTTGGAGATGCTCCTTGTGACAGATCCACACACAACATCACTCCACCACATAAATTACCACACACACGACCACCACCAACACCAGTGTTCCTCCCCCTTCCCCCCCCCCCCCCCCCCCACACACACACACTCACACACCTTGTCGATGTTGGAGATGCTCCTTGTGACAGATCCACACACAACATCACTCCACCACATACATTACCACACACACGACCACCACCAACACCAGTGCTCCTCCCCCTTCCCCCCCCCCCCCCCACACACACACACACACTCACACACCTTGTCGATGTTGGAGATGCTCCTTGTGACAGATCCACACACAACATCACTCCACCACATACATTACCACACACACGACCACCACCAACACCAGTGTTCCTCCCCCTTCCTCCCCCCCCCCCCCCCCCACACACACACACACTCACACACCTTGTCGATGTTGGAGATGCTGCCGGCGACAGATCCACACACCACATCACAGTGGCCATTCATGTACTTGGTGCAACTCTCAATGACGATGTCAATGCCCCACTCGACCGGTCTGTCAGCAGGAGAGGGGTGGGTGGGGTGGGGGGGTGGGGGGCGGTTTTATTTTATTCCAGGGTTTGTTTTGTTTTTGGTTATGGTTGTGTTTTGTTTTAGTGTGTTTTTGGTTTTGCTTTGGTTTGGTTAAGTGTATTTTTGGTTAAGTTTTGTTTTGTTTTGTTTTGGTTAAGTGTGTTTTGGGTTTTGTTTTGTTCTGGTTTAGTGTGGTTTTGGTTTTGATTTGTTCTGGTTTAGTTTTGGTTTTGTTTTGATTTGATTCCAGATTTGGTTTTGGTTATGTTAGATTCCAGATTTAGTTTTGTTTTTTAGTTCGGTTTGGTTTGATGTGGTTTGGGTTTTGAATTCGTTTTGGTTCAGAGTGGTTTTGGTTTTGGTTTTGTTTTGATTCCATGTTTGGTTTTGATTTGGTTTGGTTTGATTCCAGTTTTGGTTTAGTTTGGTTTAGTTTGGTTTGTTTGGCGTGATTTTGGTTTCATTTTTGAATTTGTGCCAGGGTGTCACAGTGGCTGTTCATTTACTGGTTGGTGAAACTCTCAGTGACGATGTCAATGCCCCACTTGACCGGTCTCTCAGCAGGAGAAGGGTGGTTGGGTTCGGTTAGGAAGGAGGGCTGGTTTTATTTTGGTTTTGTTTTGGTTTAGTTTGGCATGGGTTTGAGTTTGGATTTGGGTTGTGGTTTTAGTTGGTTTGTTTGGTTTGGTTTGGTTTGGGCGGAGGTATTAATTTCGGGTTTGGTTTGGGTTTGGGTTTGAATTTGAATTTAATTTTTACCTGGGCGGCACAGTGGCCGTTGATATACTGGGTGCAAATCTCAATGATGATGTCAATGCCCCACTCGACCGGTCTCTCAGCAGGAAGTGGGTGGGGGGGGGGGGGGGGGGGGGGGGGGGGGGGGGTTGGGGGGTGTGAGGTGGGTTGGTGTGGTTTTTTTTTTTTTTTTTTTTTTTTTTTTTTTTTTTTTTTTTTTGGTGGGGTTTTTTTTTTGTTTGGGGGTGTTTGTGTGTGGGGGTCCGTTTTGGCCTGGTTTGCTGTTGTGGTGTTTGGGTTTCCCTTGCTTCCAATTTTTGTTTGGTTTTTGGTTTGGTGGGTGTGTTTTTGGTTTTTGCCTTTTACTTTGTGTATGAGTATCTTAGTTACCGTCATGTACTAGGTTAAACTCGCAACCAACTCAACCCGGGTACTCAAATGCCAAATTGGCCAGCGCTTTACGCAACTTGAAAACAAAAAAAAAAAACTACTTCACTGCGCTTTGTAGTCAAAAAGCGCAAAATTGGCTTGCATCGCCCACAAGGATTTGCAAAAAACTTAAACTAACTGCGCTTAAAAAAGCGCGAGGGGGGTCAAAAGTCTTGGCTCTCCAAAAGGCTCAAAAAAGCGCGCGCTTTGAATTCCTTGTTTTGTTTTTTGTTCGTTTCTTTTGGTTGGGGGAGGGGCGGGGGGTTGGCTTTTGGTTTTGGTTTGATTTGATTCCAGTTTTTAATGGTTTTGTTTTGCTCATTGTGGCTTTCGTTTTGGTTTTCTTTTGTCTTAGTGTGGTTTTTGTTTTGTTTTGTTTTGTTTAAGTGTGGTTCTGTTTTTTGTTTTGTTTTGTTTTGTTTTAGTGTGGTTCTGTTTTTTGTTTGGTTTGGTTTGCTTTAGTGTGAATTTGGTTTTTTCTTGTCTTGGTTAAGTGTGGTTTTGGTTTTGGTTTGATTATATTCCAGATTTGATTTTGGTTTGGTTGAATTCCAGATTTGGTTTTGGTTTGGTTTGGTTTGCTTTAGTATGAATTTGGTTTTTCCTTGTCTTGGTGAAGTGTGGTTTTGGTTTTGGTTTGATTATATTCCAGATTTGATTTTGGTTTGGTTGGATTCCAGATTTGGTTTAGTTTGGCTTGGTTTGGTTTGACGTGTTTTTGGTTTTTAATTTGAATTTGTGTCTACGCATCTCCTGGTAGGTGAAACTCTCAGTGACAATGTCAATGCCCCACTTGACTGGTCTGTCAGCAGGAGGGGTGGTGTGTGTGTGGGTAGTGTGTGTGTTGTGGGGGGGGGGGGGGGGGGGGGGGGTGGAGGGGGGGGGGGGGGGGGGGGGGGGGGTGGCGGTATATGATTCCAGGTTTTGTTTTATTTTTGGTTATGGTTGTGTTTTGTTTTCTTGTGGTTTTTGTTGTGTTTTGTTTTGTTTTAGTGTGGTTTTGGTTTTGAATTTGTGGCTGCGTATCTCAGTGGCCATTCGTGTACTAGGCAAAAGTCTCAACGACGATGTCAATGCTATACTCGACCGGTCAGTTAACAGGGAAGGGTGGTTGGGTTCGGTTAGGAAGGAGGACTGGTTTTATTTTGGTTTTGGTTTGGTTTAGTTTGGTGTGGGTTTGGGTTTGAGTTTGGATTTGAGTTTGGGTTTTGCTTGGTTTGGTTTGGTTTGGTTTGGTTAGGGCTTTTTAATTTCAGCTTTGGTTTGGGTTTGGGTTTGAATTTTAATTTGTGCCTGGGTGTCACAGTGGCCGTTCATGTACAAGGTGCAACTCTCAATGACGATTTCAATGCCCCACTCGACCGGCCTGTCAGCAGGAGGGGGTGGGTGGGGTGGGTGGGTGGGGTGGGTGGGGTGGAGAGTTGGTTTGATTTTGAGCTTGGTTTGATTTGATTCCGTTCTGATTTTGCTTTGTTTCGTTTTAGTGTGGGTTTGATTTTGGCTTTGATCTCCCCCCCCCCCCCCCACCACCACCACACACACACACACACACACACCTGAAGATAGCTGGGCTACACACGGTGTTGTCCATAACAGAGATTAGCTTGAGCTTTCTGCATACATCCCGCTCCCCCCCACCCCCCACCCCCCACCCCACCCCCCCCCCACACACACACACTCCACCACTCACACATACACACTAACCCAAACACACCAGAAGATAGCTGGGCTACACATGGTGTTGTCCATGACAGAGATGAGCTTGTGCTTTGTGCACTCATCCACCCACCGACATACCCATCCACCTATCCTCCCCCCACCCCCCCACCCCCTACCCACCCACACATACAAAACACAAAGACACACACAAACACACACCCACACACCAGAAGATAGCTGGGGCTGCACACGGTGCTGTCCATAACAGAGAAGACTCTCCTTGTGCTTTCTGCATACATCCACACACTCTCGTATCCATCCATCTATCCCCCCCCCCACACACTTACACCCACACCCACACCCACACACGCACATCCACCTACCCACCTACATCTACCTCCCAACCCACCCGCCCACCCACCCCTAACCACCACCTCCACACACACACACCTGAAGATAGCTGGGCTACACTCGGTGTTGTCCAGAACAAAGATGGGCGTGTGCTGCCTACACCCATCCACATCCACCCACTCACATACCCATCCACCTATCCCCCCCCACACACACACACACCCATCCACCCACTCACATACCCATCCACCTATCCCCCCCCCCCCACACACACACACACACCACACACACACACTCATGCACAACCTGCACTCAGTGCACGATACTGCCCTACCCCCCCCCCCCCCCCCCCCCCCTCCCCTCCACACACACACACCTGAAGATAGCTGGGCTACACACGGTGTTGTCCATAACCGAGATGAGTTTGTGCTTTCTGCAAAAAGCAACCGCTGCTGAGATGTCCGGCATCGTGAGCAGTGGGTTGGACAGGCTTTCCATGTAGAAGACCTAAGGGGGGGGCAGTGCGTTTGTTGTGTGTGAGAGAGAGGAGAGTAGAGAGAGAGAGAGAGAGAGAGAGAGAGGAGAAGAGAGAGAGAGGAGAGAGAGAGAGGAAGAGAGAGAGAGCGATGTCCGGGCATTGTGAGCAGCGGGTTGGACAAGGCTTTCCATGTAGAAGACCAAAGGGGGGGCAGGGGGGGGGGGGGGGGGGGGCAGTGTGTGTGTGTGTGTGAGAGGAGAGAGAGAGAGAGAGAGAGAGAGAGAGAGAGAGAGAGAGAGAGAGAGATGTCCGGCATTGTGAGCAGCAGGTTGGACAGGCTTTCCATGTAGACGACCTAGGGGGGGGCAGGGTGTGTGTGTGTGTATGTGCATGTGTGAGAGAGTGTGTGTGCGTGTGTGCGTGACAGAGAGAGAGAGAGTGTGTATGTGTGTGTGAGAGAGTGTATGTGTGTGTGTGTGAGTGTGTGTGTGAGTGTGTGTGTGCCCCCACCACACACACACACGTACCCACCCCACCACCACCACCACCACCACCACACACAAACACACACACTCTTTGGTGCTAGGATTCAGGTGTGCCTCCCACTCCTCAGGTTTTCCAATATCCACTTCTGTGAACTCCACACCACATGGAGGCAGTACTCCCCACCACCACTAGCCCCACCCAAACCACACACACACATACACACAAGCACCCCCCCACACACACAAACACACACACACACCTTGGTGCTAGGTTTCAGGTGTGCCTCCCACTCCTCAGGGAGGCAGTACTCCCCCCTACCCCCCTACCCCCCTACCCCCCCCCCCCACACACACACACACAAACACACACATACATACACATACACACACCTAACCCTCCCCCCACCCCCTCCCCGTTCCCCCCCACCACCACCCCAAACACCCTAACCCCACCTTGGTGCTAGGTTTCAGGTGTGCCTCCCACTCCTCGGGTTTTCCAATATCCACTTTTGTGAACTCCATGCCACAAGGAGGCAGAACCCCCCCCCACACACACACACACTAGCCCCACCCAACGCCACACACATACACACAAGCAACCCCCCCCCCCCCCCCCCCCCCCCCCCCCCCCCTACACACACACACACCTTGGTGCTAGGTTTCAGGTGTGCCTCCCACTCCTCAGGCTTTCCAATATCCACTTTTGTGAACTCCTTGCCACAAGGAGGCAGTACCCACCCCACCCCCCACCCCACCCCCACTAGCCCACCCAAACGACACACAAATACACACAAGCAACCCCCCCACCCCACCCCACTGGACCCCCCCCCCACACACACCACACACCTTGGTGCTAGGTTTCAGGTGTCCCTCCCACTCCTCAGGTTTTCCAATATCCACTTTTGTGAACTCCACACCACAAGGAGGCAAGTCCTGTGTGACATACGTGTTTGTACCGCCGTACAGCTCGTGCTGAATCAGCATATGCTCTCCAGCGGAGAGCAGTGACAGCAGCGTGGTACTGATGGCCGCCATGCCGCTTGCTGTTACACAAGCAGCAGCAGCGCCTTCGAGGGATGCAATCTTATCGGCCACATAGATGGTGCTGCGAGGGGGTGGGTGGGTGCGTGGTGTGTGTGGTGTGTGGTGTGTGGGGTTGGGTAGAGTGGCAGATAGCAGCGTGGTACTGATGGCCGCCATGCCACTTGCTGTTACACAAGCAGCAGCAGCACCTTCAAGAGACGCGATCTTGTCGGCCACATAGATGGTGCTGCGAGGGGGTGGGTGGGTGCGTGGTGTGCGTGGGGTGTGGGGTGGGGGGGTGGGTAGAGTGGCAGACAACAGCGTGGTACTGATGGCCGCCATGCCACTTGCTGTTCCACAAGCAGCAGCAGCACCTTCAAGGGACGCGATCTTGTCGGCCACATAGATGGTGCTGCGAGGGGGTGGGTGGGTGCGTGGTGTGTGGTGTGTGTGGTGTGTGGGGTTGGGTAGAGTGGCAGACAGCAGCGTGGTACTGATGGCCGCCATGCCACTTGCTGTTCCACAAGCAAGCAGCAGCGCCTTCTAGAGACGCGATCTTGTCGGCCCACATAGATGGTGCTGCGAGGGGGTGGGTGGGTGCGTGGTGTGTGGGGTGTGTGGGGTGGGGGGTTGGGTAGAGTGGCAGACAGCAGCGTGGTACTGATGGCCGCCATGCCACTTGCTGTTCCACAAGCAGCAGCAGCGCCTTCAGGAGACGCGATCTTGTCGGCCACATAGATGGTGCTGCGAGGGGGGTGGGTGGGTGCGTGGTGTGTGTGGTGTGTGGGGTTGGGTAGAGTGGGAGACAGCAGCGTGGTACTGATGGCCGCCATGCCACTTGCTGTTCCACAAGCAGCAGCAGCGCCTTCAAGGGACGCGATCTTGTCGGCCACATAGATGGTGCTGCGAGGGGGTGGGTGGGTGCGTGGTGTGTGTGGAATGTGGGGTGGGGGGGTGGGTAGAGTGGGAGACAGCAGCGTGGTACTGATGGCCGCCATGGCCACTTGCTGTTCCACAAGCAGCAGGCAGCGCCTTCAAGGACGCGATCTTGTCGGCCACATAGATGGTGCTGCGAGGGGTGGGTGGGTGCGTGGTGTGTGTGGAAGTGTGGGTGGGGGGGGTGGGTAGAGTGGAGACAGCAGCGTGGTACTGATGGCCGCCATGCCACTTGCTGTTCCACAAGCAGCAGCAGCGCCTTCAAGGGACGCGATCTTGTCGGCCACATAGATGGTGCTGCGAGGGGGTGTGTGTGTGCGTGGTGTGTGTGGTGTGTGGTGTGTGGGGTTGGGTAGAGTGGGAGACAGCAGCGTGGTACTGATGGCCGCCATGCCACTTGCTGTTACACAAGCAGCAGCAGCACCTTCAAGGGACGCGATCTTGTCGGCCACATAGATGGTGCTGTGGGGGGGAGGGTGGGTGGTGGTGGTGGTGGTTGGGTGTGGGTTGGCAGATAGCAGAATGGCAGTGGCAGCAGTGTGGTACTGATGGCGGCAATGCCGCTCGCTGTGACACAAGCAGCAGCAGCGCCTTCAAGAGAGGCGATCTTATCAGCCACATAGATGGTGCTGTGGGGGGGAGGGTGGGGTGGTGGTGGTGGTGGTTGGGTGTGGGTTGGCAGATAGCAGAATGGCAGTGGCAGCTGTGTGGTACTGATGGCGGCAATGCCACTGATGGTGGTGGTGGGGTACTGTAGAATGGTAGATTGCAGTGTGGTACTGATGGCTGCCATGCCGCTTGCTGTGACACAAGCAGCAGCAGCACCTTCAAGAGAGGCAATCTTATCGGCCACATAGATGGTGCTGTGTGGGTTGGGTGCGTGCGTTGGGTTATGGTTGGGGGGTCGAGGTGGTTGGAGGGTGGATATGAGCATGGGGTGGTTTTGTGGACAGTGGCAGCAGCGTGGTACTGATGGCCGCCATGCCACTTGCTGTTACACAAGCAGCAGCAGTAGCTCTTTCAAGAGAGGCGATCTTATCGGCCACCTAGATGGTGCTGTGTGGGTTGGGTGTTGGGTTGGGGTCGGGGGGGTAGGGGTGGGTATGAGCAATAGGTGGGGTTTTGGACAGTGGCAGCAGCGTGGTACTGATGGCCGCCATGCCACTTGCTGTTACACAAGTACTAGCAGCGCCTTCAAGGCACGCGATCTTATCGGCCACGTAGATAGTGATGTGGGGGGGAAGGGGGGGGGAAGAGGAGGATGAGGTGGGTGGGGGTTAGGTTGGTTGGGTGTGGTTTTTGGATAGTGGCAGACAACAGCATGGTACTGATGGCCGCCATGCCGCTTGCTGTGACACAAGCAGCAGCAGCGCCTTCAAGAGAGGCGATCTTATCAGCCACATAGATGGTGCTGTGGAGGGGAGGGTGGGGTGGTGGTGGTGGTGGTGGTGGTGGTTGGGTGTGGGTTGGCAGATAGCAGAATGGCAGTGGCAGCAGTGTGGTACTGATGGCTGCAATGCCGCTCGCTCTGACACAAGCAGCAGTAGGGCCTTCAAGAGAGGCAATCGTATCGGCCACATAGATGGTGCTGTGTGTGTTGGGTGTTGGGTGTTGGGCGTTGGGTTGGGGTCGGGAGGTAGGGGTGGGTACGAGCAATAGGTGGTTTTTTGGACAGTGGCAGCAGCGTGGTACTGATGGCCGCCACACCACTGGCTGTTACACAAGCAGTAGCAGCGCCTTCAAGGGACGCGATCTTATCGGCCACGTAGATGGTGCGGTCTGTGTTGGGTGTGGGGTGGGTGGGGTGGGGTGGGGGATGAGTTGGGTTGGGTGAGGGTTTGTTTACGTTGGACAGTTACAGAAGGGTGGTATTGATGGCTGCCACGCCACTTGCTGTTACACAAGCAGCAGCAGCTCCATGTTCTGTCTGAGTTGGGTGTGGGGGGAGGGGGGGGGAGGGGGGGGGGGGGGGGGGGGGGGGGGGGGGGGGGGGGGGGTGGGAGCATGAGCTTGGTTGGGTGTGGGTTGGGAGATAGCAGAATGGCAGTGGCAGCAGTGTGGTGCTGATGGCCGCCATGCCATTTGCTGTGACACAAGCAGCAGCAGCGCCTTCAAGGGATGCGATCTTATCGGCCACATAGATGGTGCTGTTATTGTTGGGTGTTGGGTGTTTGATGTTGTTGGGGGGAGGGTATGAGCATGAGGTGGGTTGGGTGTGGGTTTGTGGACAGTGGCAGATAGCAGTCCATTCAGAGTGGTCTGATGGAGCCAGCCACTGGTTGTGTGGTGTGGTGGGTGGGTGTGGTGTTGGTGGGTCGTGGGGGGGGGAGGAGGTCAAAACTGATAGCCACGTATATGTGCTGTGCGGTTGGGTGTGGGGGACTAGGGGGGGGGGGGGGGGGGGGGGGGGGGGGGGGGCATGAGCTGGGTTGGGTGTGGGCTGGAAGATCAGCAGAATGGCAGTGGCAGCAGTGTGGTTAACTGATGGCCGCCATGTTTAGAGGTACACAAGCAGCAGCAGGCGGCCTCGAGGGGGGATGCAATTTATCGGCCACATAGATGGTGCTGTGGGTTTGTTGGGTGGGTGGGTGGGTGGGTGGGTGGGGGAGACTCGCTGGGATTCTTATGGTGTATGGTGTACTTAAGGAGGGGGTGGGGGGGGGGTGGGGCAGTGAGAATCAGATAGGATTGTGCTGTGCATGGTGACTTCAGGGGGGGGGGGGTCTGGGGGGGGGGGGGGGGGGGGGGGGGGGGGGGGGGGAGACGATTGGGGGGAGACAGGGGGGTGGGGGGGGGGGGGGGGCGGGCGGGTCCGACGGGGGGGGGGGGGGAGGAATGAAGTAGGATTGTTGTTGCTGCCTGGTGCACTTCAGGGGGGGGGGGGGGGGAGGGAGACTCACATAGATTGTTGTTGTGCATGGGTGTTTACTTTTTTTTTTTTTTTCAGGGGGGGGGGGGAAGGGAGACTCACGTAGATTGTGTTGTGCCTGGGGTTGTATGGTACTCAGGGGGGGGGGGGGGGGGGGGGGGGGGGGGAAGGGAGACTCACGTAGGATTGTTGTTGTGCCTGGTGTACTTCAGAGGGGGCCCGTCGAAAATGAAGGTGGCCGACTGAAAAATGGGAGGCACTACAGATCCCTGTACCGGTGCGGGTTCCCCTGCATGTACTGCTCGTGTGCCGAAGCCCTTCCGTTTGATGCCGTGGCTGTTGACTCCATCATCGCCATTCTTTTCTACCTTCATGGTCCTGTCCATGGGTGGGGGGGGGGTGTTGGGAGTAAGGGGCGGCAGGGGGGGAGGGGTGGTGGGAGGGGAGGGGGGAGCCCAAGGGTTTTATTTAAGAATGTGGCTGGTGTGGCTGGTTGGGTGGGGTGGTTTCTTTGGGGGGGGGGAGGAGGGGGGGGAGGGGGGGGGAGTGGAATACGGCCGGGTGGGGGGGGGTGGGGGGGGGGGGGGGGGGGAGGGTTGGTGGTGGGGTGGTTGTGGGAGGGGGGGGAGGAAGTGGTTGGTGTGTAGATGCCCAATGTTTGATGCCGTGGCTGTTGACTCATCACGCCATTATTTTCTACTGCCTTCATGTCCTGTCCATGGGTGGGGGTGGGTGTGGGAGTAAGGGCCAGGGGGGGGAGGGGGTGGTCGGGAGGGGAGGGGGACAAGGGTTTAGAAGTGGGGGGTGGTGGGTGTGTGTTGTGGGGGGGGGGGGGGGGCGGGGGGGGGGTAAGGTGGTGGTGGGGGAGGGGGGGTTGGGGGGAGTAAGGGCGGGGAGGGAGGGGGGAGGGGGGAGGGGGGGGGGGGGCGGGGGGGTGGGGGGGGGGAGTGGTGGTGGGGTGAGAAAGTGGGTTAGTGTTGTAGTGCCCTAGTGTGATTGCCTGGTGCTGGTCCGTAATCGGCCATATCTTACGCATGGGTCCGGTGCATGGGTCCACCCATGTCGTGAAGTGCATGTCGTGTCGTCTAGTTTACTCCGCCCATGTCGTGAAACTGTCCGCGCCCGTCCGCACCCACGTGATTGCACACTGCAATCATGAGTGTGGTGCAGACGTGCAGTATTGTCTCTACTATCCATGTTTACTGTGCCCGCATGCTGTGAGCGGCCTGAAGGCTGAAAGAGCATGTACAATTGGAGAGAAGCGGGTCCTCTTTCTTTCGACGCGTCGCAAATTGAGCGACTCGGTGCGACCCCGGTGCGACGCGCTGCCCCCCCGAGCCCCGCGGAGCACGAAGCGCGGAGCCCGGGGGTCGAGGGGGGGGGGGGGGGGGATTTCTGACTAGTTTAGCCGGACCCATGCATCGCCATGCAGCGACGGAATGGCGAGACGTCGTCGTAAAACAAGAACAGTGGAGGCATGTAACAATCCCTTAATCTAGTCGGACCATCATACACCAACCTGTCGAATCGAAGCTCTTGTCGGTCCAGCGGGATGGAACGGGACGGGAACCGGCACAAGGACGACTGGCTAGTTCGGAATAGGCGGAAGCACTATGCCAAATCGACGTGGCTTAAGGAAGGTGGAGGATTCTTTCAGATCTGGAGGATAGGTGAGAAGCGATGAGCAGGCGGACAAAGAGAGGAAGTAGTAGTAGACTAAGAGTAGCTATAATGGAAACTGCGTCAACTGAGATATGATCAGACCGTACGCCAGCCAGCAAGCGCAAATACGGTACAGGGCGGTCCAGGGTCCAGGGACTCCAGGGCCCTGGTCGGCACAAGTCCGTAGGTCTAGTCGTCGAGGTAGGAAGTGAGCCCCGTCCAGAGAAAGTTAATTTGGCCTCAAGACCGAGGCTGGATCTGTTGTAATTGTGTGATTTGTTACATAGTACGGTGGCACTTTGCATCATGCAGTTCATCACTTAACTGTTGGGCAAGTCCCATTAGCCTATTTGGCCTACCCCTGGAGTGGCTGAAAATACATACAGTATCACCAGTGGTAGTTAGCTACCACTGGTGATACTGCCCACCATGTGTCCATCATCACCATGTGTCAAAAAATGAGGGCATTGGTTTCAAGGGTTTGGAGCCTTCATAGTTTGTAAACCTGACAGCTCGATTACGTTACATTACATTACATTACATTACATTACATTACATTACATTACATTACATTACATTACATTACATTACATTACATTACATACAGTACATTAACATTACATTACATTACATTACCATTACATTACATTACATTACATTACATTACATTACATTACATTACATGTTAAAGTCTACTTGACACCGCGAGGGTGTATGAGACTATGTGCTTTAAACAAAAAGAAAAAAGCACCCACAAAGCAAAAAAACCCATTACATCAGGGGTGTGTCGAGGACAAACAAACCAAACTCCCAACCACCGTTTTGGTGGCGTAGGTATTAAACCCCCTAGAGCAGGACCCAGATCTTAACCACTTACAGTGGCGGAGGTAAGAAGCTAACAAATGAGAAGTCACAAGAAGAAAAAAAGGGATAATCAATTACGGTGCCAATTGAACATTTTTTTTAATCATCTGGGCGCAGGGCGGATATTTTCGTTTTCGGGTTTAGTCAAAAGCGAAACCCAAAAGGAGGCAGTTGCGCTATTTAAGCAACCCAAAATGAAAAAAGTAGTACCCTGCCATGATGGCATAGGGTACCAAGTTCAAGTTAAAGTACTGGTGCACACAAGAGACGACACTCTTACATCCAGTACTGTGGGGTAGGGGGGAGTTACCGCCCCCTCCCCCCCCCCCTGTAAATCCACATAAGCCCCAAATCCTAAAACCACCTAAACCTTTGAATCAAACCCTAAACCACTAAACTCTAAATCCCGTAAACTTAAATTGGGGCGAACTACCCCCCACCGGGCACCATATTTATGGTGCCCAACTGCCCACGTGAGCGAACTGCAGTACACGCGTGACAACTTATCTCACAGACTAATAAACAGCAGGTAGCTTAATATGGTAATAGCCCTCCTCTTTGTCGCCAGACAGCCGAATCGAAAAAGTAAAGAACAGCCATTCCCGGCGAATCCGGTAATTCGTTTTTGCCCTCTACGCCTTTCTACCACTTTGAAGGCGAAACTAAATTCGGGTCAGCCACCCCTCGGGTGTTTTGCTAACTTGTTTTCTTAAACCTCCAAATGACATTCTGATACCACCACTGAGATTGTGTTGACACGGGCAGTCCATTGGCACCACTTATTGTCAGCCATCCTCAGTTTTTGTAGATATAGGTGTCAAAACTGTGTTTTCTCCTATGGCCGGCTTTATTGACCTGCCTAAACCTATGCTAACAGTAGTGTGGTGTGCCAGAGTGGAAGTATTTAGAAGTAGCGGTATATGATACCCAAGTACACTATGCCCCCAGATGGGGAGCAGCCTGATGGCTAAAAGACCGTGTCTAGAAACTGTCCACAGTCTGCAACCGGGCTGTCCAGGTCGTTCTGCAAAAAGTGATTTGTTCGCGTTTACATTTTCTTTGTAATCTTTTTTTACTGAAGACGGCGAGCAGCTAAATTGCTGGCTGAAGCTTTGCAACCAAGCTAAAGGTCAAGTTCTGCATCGTCGAAGGGTCCGCTGCGTCCTGAGACACATCATGGTGGTTGGGAGTTTGGTTTGTTTGTCCTCGACACCCCCCAGATGTAATGGGTTTTTTTGCTTTGTGGGTGCTTTTTTGTGTGTTTAAAGCACTGAGTCTCATACACCCTCGCGGTGTCAAGTAGACTTTAACATGTAATGTAATGGAGAGGGTCTGTTGCGTCGCAGGCGCAGCTTCAGTGAGTTGGTTGCATCCCAGGACGCAGGCTTTACAATTGGTTGCGTCTCAGGACGCTGAGCTGGGGGTTCTCTTCAATGACCCTTGTCCGCACCCATGTGATTACATTTTGCACTCAGGAGTGTGGTGAGGTAGTTTTAAATACTAGCCAAACTAATTGTATGGTTACATACTAACCATACAACCAAAACAGAAGAAGCTAGGTATGGACATATGCATTTTTACAGTCCAGGGGTAGTCAAATAGGCTTAAAGGACTTGGCCAACCTCCAAACAGGAAAGTCCGCTTAGATTGCTCCCTGGTTTCTGAGGGTATCGCATGGGGGGACTTCGAATTGGAAGACGCTGAACAGCCCAGAGTTCGCTGAAAAACGTGTAACAGGCCAATCCAATAAAAACAGGAAAGGCAGTTTAAGAAACAAGCACTCACTGGTGAACTGAACCCCAACAAATCGTAAACGAGGGGGGCCTATAGTTGTGCTATGAAATTTGTTAAATTCGACATGTGCTAAAATCTTCGTGAGGTATTGTCCGTGCCGTATGTACCTAATCACCTAGCACTAGAGTTGTTCAAAACGCTGCCTCTTGCGTCGCGCAGACCTTGAAGTGTCCGTTGCTCCTCAGTCATGCCGTGAAAAGCATTAATGAGAGGCGACCACAGCATCAATGGCCTGCTTCACCACCGAGGCCACCAGCTGCTCATCGCTCAGGGGAGCGGAGGGAGGTGGGGTGGGGGGTGCTGCCTCGGCGGCAGGTGGGGGAGCAGCAGGGGGCTCTCCTTCCGGGCCTGCCAACAGAGCTGCGTGCTGGCCGCCGTAGGAAATGCTGAAAACCGGGCGGAAGCCAAATACCTGAGGCATACAGGTAGGGAGGGTTAGTGATGAGCAGTGTTGCGTTGCGTCCGCAGTGCTAGGTGGTTAAGTTCAGGGGGGTAAGATATGCATAGGACCATGGAGCAAGAGCTGCGTGCTGGCCACCATAGTACAGGCTGAAAACAAGGCGGAAGCCAAATACCCGAGGCATACAGGTAGGGAGGGTTAGTGATGAGCAGTGTTGCATTGCGTCCGCAATGCCATGTGGTTTGGGTCATGGGGGTAAGATATGCTGAGGACCATGGAGCAAGAGCTGCGTGCTGGCCACCATAGAACATGCTGAAAACCGGGCGGGAGCCAAATACCTGAGTGGTACGGGTGGGGAGGGTTAGTGAAGCGAAATCCTTCTTGCAAAAAAAAACATCAGCAGCGTTGCGTTGGCAGTGCTACGTGGTTTGGGTCATGTGGGCAAGATATGCTGAGGACCATGGAGCAAGAGCTGCTTGCTGGCCACCATAGTACAGACTGAAAACCAGGCGGAAGCCAAATACCCGAGGCATACAGGTAGGGAGGGTTAGTGATGAGCAGTGTTGCGTTGCGTCCGCAATGCTATGAGGTTAGTTCATGGGGGCAAGATATGCTGAGGACCATGGAGCAAGAGTTGCGTGCTGGCCACCATAGGACACGCTGAAAACCGGGCGGAAGCCAAATACCGCAGTCATAAAGGGTCAAGTATGGTATCGTAATCTGTCATGTTTGGGGGTCTTCGGCAACCTTTTCTGCTCCTGAAGACACACAAGTAATGATAACGCCTGGTAGGGGCGTGGTATTAAGGGAACCCGTCATAAGCTGAAAAAGAACGGTCTACCACCTCGACTGGACAAGCTACCATCGTGGTTGACAACGACCTGCAACGCTCAGGGTGACCGCAGGGGGAATCGAACCCCGACCCCGCTTTGCTTCAGCGATTTGGTGTACCACTAGACCATAGATTGTACCACTAGACCATAGATTGTACCACTAGACCATAGATTGTATCACTGAAACGGGCTACACCCTTACAACCCTTACAGGTAGGGAACGGCAAGATGATATCATGCATCATCAACAGTCTGACTAGGCTGAAGTTATCATTTATAAACAATATCACATGATGCAATTTGCAAGATAGCATATGATATCATACTCGCATTTGGTCAACAACATATGATATGCCAGCCCCTACTAATAAAAGCTACACGGAAAAGGGTTATCAAGTATGATATCGTGGATATAAACATCACATGGTCTAACATACAATAATGTATGATATCGTGGATATAAACATCACATGGTCTAACATACAATAATGTATGATATCGTGGATATAAACATCACATGGTCTAACATACAATAATGTATGATATCGTGGATATAAACATCACATGGTCTAACATACAATAATGTATGATATCGTGGATATAAACATCACATGGTCTAACATACAATAATGTATGATATCGTGGATATAAACATCACATGGTCTAACATACAAAAATGTATGATATACACCATCTCTATTAACATCTCGGTACGGATTCATTATGTACATTTTATGCTTCTGCAGACAACCTAAAACAATCTTGGCACAGGCACGGTATTGACTACACTATACCGGAGTTCAAACCGTTTTTGACGATGGCTCAGTGTGTAAAGATCGGTCTTGGTAACAAGAAGGTGCGGAGTTCAAATCCCTACGGGTGCGCTCTAGGTTTGCGGTCGATTGTCAAAACCGCCATCCACGGTAGCTTATACAGTTTTAAAAGTAGCAGCCCGGTATCTACCGCCGCTCGTTAAGATGGAGCTCACGCTAATACCACTGCCCCATGCGCATTATCGTACTGGGATAGACAAAAAAAACACCAACTTTGGTAATTACCACCTTCTTCGACTTGGTTTCCCCCCATACCCAACCACCACCCCCCCCCCCCCACACCCCCCCCCCCCCCCCCCACCCCACCCCAACACACCCCCCCCACCCCCCCACCCCCCCACCCCCCTTGGCAAGCTGGTGGTAGTTTTATTACGAGGACCGATAAAAGCTAAATGAGCCATCTCAGACAGACACCTCCCTTGTTCCTACCTAGCTTCTCAGGCACCAGATTTTCTTATTCAACTCCTCCCTTAGCAGGATTGTAGTTTATCACAAGGACTGATTAGGACTGATAAAAGCTAAATGAGCCAGCTCAGATACCTACTCTGGTCCTAGCCACATTCTCTGGCACCAGGTTGTCCTCCTCATCATTTCCCTTGGCACACTAGTAGTTTCTTGTCCGGACTGATAAAAGCCACACAAGCCGCCTCAGATAGACAGACCACCTAGTTCCTATCCAGCGTCTCAGACACCTACCTTGGTCCTTTTCAGCTTCTCTGGCACCGGGTTGTCCTCTTCATCGTTTCCCTTGGCAAGCCAGTAGTTTATAAGAAGGACTGATACACATGAGTATCTATGCTACATGAGCCATCTCAAACACCTACCTTGGTCCTTTTCAGCTTCTCTGGCAACAGATTGTCCTCCTCATCGCCTCCCTTGGCACACTAGTAGTTCCTTATAAGGACTGATAAAAGCCACACGCCTCAGCCGCCAGTCGCCTCAGACAGACAGACAACCACCTAGTTCCTACCCAGCATCTTAATCACCTACCTTGGTCCTTCTCAGCTTCTCTGGCAACAGGTTGCCCTCCCCATCGCATCCCTTGGCACACTAGTAGTTTCTCATAAGGACTGATAAAAGCCACACAAGCCGCCTCAGACAGACAGACAACCACCTAGTTCCTATCCAGCATACACCTACCTTGGTCCTTCTCAGCTTCTCTGGCAACAGGTTGTCCTCCTCATCGCCTCCCACGGCACACTAGTAGTTTCTCATAAGGACTGATAAAAGCCACAAAAGCAGCCTCAGACAGACAGACAACCACCTAGTTCCTATCCAGCATACACCTACCTTGGTCCTTCTCAGCTTCTCTGGCAACAGGTTGTCCTCCTCATCGCCTCCCATGGCACACTAGTAGTTTCTCATAAGGACTGATAAAAGCTACACAAGCAGCCTCAGACAGACAGACAGACAGACAGACAACCACCTAGTTCCTATCCAGCATACACCTACCTTGGTCCTTCTCAGCTTCTCTGGCAACAGGTTGTCCTCCTCATCGCCTCCCACGGCACACTAGTAGTTTCTTTTAAGGACGGACAGACAACCACCTAGTTCCTACCCAGCGTCTCAGACACCTACCTTGGTCCTTTTCAGCTTCTCTGGCAACAGGTTATCATCCTCATCATTTCCCTTGGCAAGCTGGTAATTGACGTTGGAGCCCCACATCCAGGCACTACCGTCAGAGGTGCAGCAGCCAGAGATGTTGGTGCCAGCTGCAATTGAGACAACCTGCAGTGGGGCACACGGATGGGAGAAATGATAACGTCTAGTGGGGCATGGTATTAAGGGGGGCTCATCTTACGGCGGGAGAGAACAGGCTGCTACTTTACATGGACAAGGCTACCATGGCAGTTGACAAAGACAAAGGCAAAAGCGGTTGTTTAAGGCAAAGACAATGGCAGAAGCGGTCGTTTAAGGCTAAGACAGCCCCTTTCAGTGATATACAATGGTCTAGTGGTAGGCCAGATCGCTTGAGGATGAAGAGTCGGGGGTTCGACTCCCCCTTCGGTCGCTCTTGGCGTTGCAGGTCGTTGTCAAACGCGATGGTACCTTGTCCAGTTGAGGTAGGAGACCGCTCCCCACCCGCGTACGACGGGCTCCCTTAACACCACGCCCCACCAGGCGTTATCATTACCTTTTTAAGGCTAAGAGAAAGGCAAAAGCGGTCGTCTAAGGCAAAGACTGTGCGCGCTGCCTTGGCTTAGCAGCAAACATTTGTGCTTTAGGGTGTACACCAGTCAATCTTTTTGTAGGCGTTATCTTTTCTTGACAGAAATAACCCGCAAGGGTCTCTGGTTCAGAGAGGGATCACACTCACCACTGCAATGCTTCAGTTTTTCTTCTTCTGCAACAACACAAAATCGCCTCAAAGAGTGTCAGAACTAGTGGGTGGGTTCGAATCCCGTTGGATGCAGGTTGGGTGTGGAATCTTACAGCTGAATCAAGCTCCAGCTATCCTGAGGGAAACTTCGGAGGAAACCAGCTACTAGATGGTTCTCTTAGTCTTTCGCCCCCAGGCAAGTACTAAGTCGTCACCATAGGTAAGACCCGCTGAGGCACTGGTTGGGACCGCTGGGTAATCATCGATTCCACTCCGGGACATGCATTATTGTCAGAACTACTAGGCTGCGAGTGCTCTATAGACATCTTGCAAAAATGTATAGAGCTCCCGTAGCCTAGCAGTTCTGACAAAGGGTGGGTCTCCGTGCGCTAGCCCTAGACTTAAGGATTTTGTTATTGTGGTCCGTGGAGTCACTCCTACAAGAATGAGGGGGTAGGCGCCCGTAGGTCGGCGGGAGATGCTGACCCAGGAATTTTCACCCTTCCACCCACACACCCGACCGCAAATTCAATCCAAGTATTGGTTCCTGGGGGCTCACCTTCAGGTCCTCCAGGCCAGTGACGGGAGCAGGGTCTGGGTTTGTTTCATTGGTTTGGGGTCTTGGGTTGACTTCTTTCAATGATTTGGGGGCTTACGACCCCTTTAGACTCCAAATTCAGCATGCCGTACACAAGCAGCTCCCCCCCCCCCCCCCCAACAGCACACACACACATGCCAGCAAATTCAATATAAGAATTGGTTCCTGAGGGCTCACCTTCAGGTCCTCCAGACCACTGACAGGAGCAGGGTCTGGGTATGTTGTGTTGGCTGTGCCTACATCCACTCCAGATCGACCCAGCATGCCGTAGGTAGAGGCCCCGAAGGTTAGGACTACACCGTCCTTGGTCAGAGCAAGTGTGTGCTGCTCACCGCCTCGAATGGTGGCGATATTTGTCAAGGAGGTGATGAGCACGGGCGACCAGTTCAGGCACTCGCTCGCGTCCTTCCGTGCAAGCCCTAGCTGTTCACTGTTGTTCAGCCCCCAGCCTGCGACAGCTCCTGACTCTGCAATCACAAACGTGTTGTACTGACCACAAGCGATCTCTGAAATGGGACTGCCCTCCAGAAGGTCTGAGACCCCCGGCACTGCGGTGGGGACAAACAAGGCCTTAGCCTCGGGAAGAGTGTCTTGATCAAATGCAGGAAGTCGGCCCAACTGCCCTTGGCTTCCAATACCCCAGGTCAAAACACTCCCGTCCTTGGTCAAGGCCACGACATGCCGTGCACCCGCTGCCAGCTTGACTACAGGGGAGGCAGTGGCAGAGGGTGTGTACACCTCTATCATGGTGGTCTGGACTGCACCCTCGTGGGCGACACCGGCTGAGGAGAAGCCGTTCACACCGCCGACGTCATCCTTGAACATTCCGCAGCCCAGCACGCAACCGTCCTTGGACAGGGCAAAGGTGAAGCCGTCTCCAGCTACCACTTGAGTGAGCACTACTCCCTCGGGCAGGGTGGCTTTGCCAGGGACGGCCGGGTCTGGGCCAGATTCGTCAACTGCACACACGAGAAGCGTTGAAGGGTGGTGGTGGTGGGTGGTTCAGGTGTGTGGGTGCTCAGGTTTGTGTGTGGGGGGCGTTGGAGGGGGTCAGGTGTGTGTGGTGGTGTGTGTGTGTGTGTGGGGGGGGGGGGGGGGGGGGGGTCAGGTGTGTGGGTGTTCAGATGTATGTGTGGGGGGCGTTGGATGGGGGCATATGTGTGTGGGATTATGTGGGGGGCATTCATGTTATACATATATTATATGCATTTGGTGGTTGGATCCAGTGCAAGCAAACAGGCTGGCCTCCTTAATCTCATGCCACGTAATAAGTAGGGATCGGCAATCAATGACATCATATGATGCCAGCAGTGTGAATAGACTAACGTTACCATTTATATACAATATCATATGATGTAGTTTGTATGATTTCGTATGATGCCAGCAGTGTGAATAGGCTAACTTTACCATTTATATACAATATCATATGATGCAGTTTGTATGATATCATATGATGCCAGCAGTGTGAATAGGCTAACCTTACCATTTATATACAATATCATATGATGCAGTTTGTATGATTTTATATGATATCAAACTCGCCTTAGGTCAACATCATATGATATGCCAGTCCCTAGTAATAAAGCGCACTAGTTATATTATCATTATACACCGGTATATGCTATTATTATTACTATACATATTTAGGCATGGGATCTGGACCACTCCTGCAAGGCAAAGCAATGCGATCTACTTGTTTAGCAAATCGTCTAGCAGCTAGCCTCTTTCAGTGATATACATTGGTCTAGTGGCAGGCTAAATCACGTTAAGAATGAAGAGTCGGGGGTTCGACTCCCCCTTCGGTCGCTCTTGGCGTTGCAGGCCGTCGTCAACCGCGATGGTAGCTTGTCCAGTTGAGGTAGGAGACCGCTCCCCACCAGCGTACGACGGGCTCCCTTAACACCACGCCCCAACAGGCGTTATCATTACCTATTTTTAAATCGTCTAGCATTAGGTACAGATGTAAGCTAGAATCAAAGGACAAGTCCTATGCAGCGTCGCAAGCGACGCTGAAAATTGGCGGAGAGTGTTGGCAACGGAATATCAGCTGGCAACGGACTGGAGCTGACCGAAGCCAGTTAGTTATGAGAGGACAGTTGGCTGACGTGCCAGGCTTTAATTTTTAGGTCGGTCGGTCGGTCGCACAGATGGACAAGCTGGGGGCTCCCAGGCCAAAAATGACAACCAGAATGCATGGAATCTGAATCACTCCGGCATCTGGCATTTCCTTGTTAGATGAACGTTCTGGTAGTGATGACGATGATTACATTTTTCCTGGTGCCCTACTGGACTCCAAATGTGCCTGCGGCCTGATGAAGTCAAGGGGGACTTCACAGTAGTGGTGTGTTGTGTGTGTTGTGTGCGTGTGGTGGTCGTGGTGGTGGTGGGGGGGCACCAGCCACGTTGGCAAAATACAACATACCTGATTGAACTGGTAGCATCAACTCAGGGCTTTACCTGCATCTACTATTGTCTCGTTGGATAAAGGTTGTGGTAGCTCCAGTGTAGCTCTGTTTCATTGTTAGGCTACGCGTAGCAGCTTCTAGGCCACCGACCACGTCGTCAGTGCACTTGTGAAATCAAAGACAACTGTTTACACTGGTGGCATCACGTCAGGGCCCTACCTGCACCTGCCATTGCCTCGCTGGATAAAGGTTGTGGTTGCACCGTTTCATTTTTAGACTACGCGTAGCAGCTTCAAGGCCACCAGCCACGTCGTCAGTGCACTTGTAAAATAAAACAAAACTGTTTACACTGGTGGCATCAACTCAAAGCCCTACCTGCTTCTACTATTGCCTCGTTGGATACAGGTTGCGGTAGCTCTGTTCCAAGTTTAGGTTACGCGTAGCCCCAAAAGAAACTGTGTGAAGTAGTAGTGAGGTGGTGGTGCCCACCGGCCCCATGGTCAGTGCACTTTTTAAATGAAACACAACTGGTTACACTGGTGGCATTACCTCAGGGCCCTACCTGCATCTACTATTGCCTCGTTGGATACAAGTTGCGGTACCTCTGTTCCAAGTTTAGGCTACGCGTAGCCCCCAAATAAACAGTGTGTGGTAGTAGTGGGGTGGTGGTGGCCACCGGCCACATGGTCAGAGCACTTTTTAAATGAAACACAACTGGTTACACTGGTGGCATCAACTCAGGGCCCTACCTGCTTCTGCCATTGCCTCGTCACCCTCTGCATCCTTGCCCTTCTTCTTCCAGCAGGTGGCACCAGCAGTAAACCTGGCCAGACCGCCCTCGTCATTCACACCCCAGGTCCACAGCTCTCCCTCAGTAGTCAACGCCACGGTGTGCATCCCTCCGCAGGATACCTGTGCAAGCTTCAGCCCAAAATCTACCTGACCGGGTCGCAGTTTCTCTACCACATCCTCGCCCAGGCCCAGAGCTCCGAAGCTGTGTGGAAAGGGGGAGATATTAAGGTTGTCAGATTTGTTCAAAAACCAAGATTTGATGGTATTAGCCAGAGCGGCGCAGCTTCTCTACCACATCCTCGCCCAGGCCCAGAGCTCCGAAGCTGTGTGCAAGGGGGGTGGGGGGGGATTAAGGTTTTGACAGATTTCTTTTCTCGCAAACCAAGATTTTGATGGTATCAGCCAGAGCAGCAGAAATTCTGTACCACATCTTTGCCCAGGCCCAGGGCTCCGAAGCTGTGTGCAAAGGGGGAGGGGGAAATATACAGGTTTGGTAAGATTTATTTTTTCACAAACCAGGATTTGATGGGATCAGCCAGAGCAGCAGTGCGAAATGGTTTGCAGGAGTCGGCGATTATAGCCATTCAGGGGGTGATTTAGGAAGAGGGTTTCGTAGTTCGTACCACCAATTTTCAGGCAAATTTCAGAGAATTCTCAGAAGTCATGATTTTCAGAACAAAATGTCAGAATTCGCAGGCCAAATTTCAAGTTTAAACTACTAACTAAGAAGTGTTTCAAAACCCCAAATCCAAAGCATCCATTGGATGGCTATAAGCATAAATCATCAAGAATCATCTGGGAGGATTGGCAATATGAAGTGGATATGATGGATATGAAGCGTCAAGACACATATGGGAGGATTGGCGATATGACGATGAATAATTTGAGATGTACACTGCACTGTTTCTTTTCCGGCAACGCTTAGCAGCCTCCAACCAGCTGCACCAGCCAGCCACTGGGTCAAGCCCACAATTTCCAGCTGCATTTGAATGCCTATCATATCAGCTTCAGGTTCGTCTCAGGGAGAGGGGGCTGCCGAGAGGCTGCTACGCTTAGCCCAAAAAAGAAACAGTGGTACACTGATGTATAGGGACCAGTATATCGTATGATGTTGACCAAAGGCGAGATGATATCATACAAATTGCATCATATGATATTGTATATGATCGGTAGCTTTAGCCTAGTCAGACTGCCGTCATCATATGATATCATATGATGACATAATATCATAGGATATCATATGATGACATGATATAATATGACATCATATTGCCGTTCCCTACTGATGTAGAGATGAATAAAGCGAGAACTGGCAATTTAGCATGAGGGGTTCAGAACCAGCTTGGGCATTTTGTAAGGATTGGTGATATAACTTATAAAAACGTGAGAGTTGGGGTGGATCTGGAGGACTGCACAGTACTTCGAATCCGAATTGAATGGTTTGGGATAATCATTCGCATATTGTAGGGATCAGTGATATGCCAATACGCCCTTGAGGATTCGGAAGATCTGAATGATCGTGCAAGGATTAGCGAAATAGCATGAAAGGTTTGGAAACAATCTGGTGTGTACTTCAGCTTCTTGTCTGCAGAAGATTATGTTCAGTATGGGCTGGATATTGCAATTACTTTTCGTAACTTGGCTGGAGTTGGATCAGTTCAAATCCCGAGAAAGCTTGATCAAGTCCGCTCTGTCTGCCATGCATCAGAAATATAAAACAGTGGCACTACAAGATAAATCTGTCTGCCATGCATGAGAATTCTGAAACAGTGGCAAGATAAATCAATCTGCTATGCAAGTAAATTCTGAAATCATGGCTCGGCAACATAAATCTGTCTGCCATGCATGAGAATTGTGGAATCATGGCACTGCAAGATATATCAATCTGATATGCATGTAAATTCTAAAATCATGGCTCGGCAAGATACATCTCTGCCATGCGAGATATTGTGGAATCATGGCACTGCAAGATAAATCAATCTGCCATGCATGTAAAGTCTGAAATCATGGCTCTGCAACATAAATCTGTCTGCCATGCATGAGAATTGTGGAATCATGGCAATGCAGGATCAATCTATCTGCAATGCACGAGAATTCTGAAATCATGGCTTGGCAAGATACATCTGTCTAACATGCGAGAGAATTGTGGAATCATGGCAACGCAAGATAAATCTATCTGCTATGCATGTAAATTCTGAAGTCATGGCTCAGCAACATAACATCTGTCTGCCATGCAAGAGAATAGTGCAAGCATGGCAATGCAGGATACATCTGTCTGCTATGCATGCAAAATCAGAAGTCATGGCTCAGCAACATAACATCTGTCTGCCATGCAAGAGAATTGTGCAATCATGGCATTGCAGGATACATCTGTCTGCTATGCATGTAAATTCTGAAATCATGGATCTACAAGATAAATCTGTCTGCATTACATGAGAATTCTGAAATCATGGCACTGCAAGATATATGTAGCTGCCATGCATGAGAATTCTGAATCAGTGGCACTTCAAGATAAATTTGTCTGCCATGCATGACAATTGTGACATTATGGCAATGCAAGACACATCTGTCTGCCATACACGAGAATTGGGGAAACATAGCAATGCAGAATAATCTTTCAGCCACGCAAGAGAATTCTGAAACAGTCACACTGCATGATAAATCTGTCTGCCATGCATGTAAATTCTGAAATCATGGATCTGCAAGGTAACTCTTTCTACCATGCATGACAATTGCGGAATCATGGCAATGCAGGATCAATCTGTCTGCCATGCATGTAAATTCTGAAACAGTGGCGCTGCAACATAAATCTGTCTGCCATGCATGAGAATTCTGAAACAGTGGAGCTGCAACATATATCTATCTGACATGCATGAGAATTCTGAAATAGTGGAACTGCAAAACCTGTCTGCCATGCATGACAATTCTGAAATCATGGCTCTGCAACATAAATCTGTCTGCCATGCAAGAGAATTCTGAAACAGTGGCACTGCAAGATAAATCTATCTGACATGCATGTAAATTTTGAAACAGTGGCGCTGCAACATGAATCAATCTGACATGCATGGGAATTGTGGAACAGTGGCACTGCAAGATAACCCTGACTGCCATGCATGACAATTGTGAAACAGTAGCACTGCAACATAAATCTGTCTGACATGCATGGGAATTCTGAAACAGTGGCACTGCAAGATACATCTGTCTGCCATGCATGACAATTCTGAAATCATGGCACTAAATGACTCATCTGCCTCCTATGCATGGGAATTCTAAAAAAGTGGCAAGGTAAGATACATCTGTCTAACACGCATGAGAATTCTGAAATCGTGGCCCAGCAAGAAGTATCTGTCTACCCAGCATGAGATTTCTGAAATAGGGACACTGAAGGATAATCAAATCAATCTTTCTGCGTGCATGAGAATTCTGAAAAAGTAGCAATCCAAGATGAGCCTGTCTTCTATGATTGCGCACTGCTAAGGACAGCATCGTGGCAGTGCAGTGAACAACCCAGATGATGCACAAACTAGCATGACACCTGATAACTAGCAAGATCCCACTGTACCAATTGGATATAAGCAGGAAGAGATCACAAGAAACGGCAAGTTCTGTGAGAATGCACCTACAAGTTCATATGTTTGCAACATAATTCAAATTCCTGCGATAAATCCAGATAGTGGAGTTAACATCCAGGATCATGAAGCCCCTTGCATGATACCAGTGCCCCAACTTACGGATTGGATCCAAACACAAAGAGATCAGCAGGAATGGCCACCTCAGCTTCAGCTGCCTCGGGCTCTGCCTCAGGCTTGGCCTTAGTAGCCTTCTCCTTAGGGGGGGCTTTGGGCTTGGGTGCTGCTTTTGGCTTGGGCTCGGCCTTAGGCTTGGGCTCAGCCTTGGGCTTGGGCTCGGCCTTAGGCTTGGGCTCAGCCTTGGGTTTGGGCGCAGCCTTGGGCTTGGGCACAGCCTTGGGCTCGGGCACAGCTTCTTGCTCGGGCTCAGCTTCTGGCTCGGGCGCAGCTTCTGGCTCTGGGGCAGCTTCTGGCTCAGGCACAGCTGCAGGCTCGGGCTCAGCCGCTGCCTTGGGTGCAGCCTTCGGCTTGGCCGCAACTTTGGCCTTTGGCGCAGCCTTGGCCTTTGGCTCAGCCTTGGGCTTGGGCTCGGGTTCAGCTTTTGGCTCGGGCTCAGCTTCTGGCTCAGGCTCAGCTGCTGGCTCGGGCTCAGCTGCAGGCTCGGGCTCAGCCGCTGCCTTGGGTGCAGCCTTCGGCTTGGCCGCAGCCTTGGCCTTTGGCGCAGCCTTGGGCTTGGGCTCGGGTTCAGCTTTGGGCTCGGGCTCGGCTTCTGGCTCGGGCTCAGCTGTTGCCTTGGGTGCAGCCTTCGGCTTGGCCGCAGCCTTGGCCTTTGGCTCAGCCTTGGGTTTTGCAGCTGCCTTGGCCTTTGGAGCTGCCTTGGCTTTAGGGGCAGCCTTGGCCTTGGCTACTGGCTCTTTCTTTGCTTTCTTCTTGGCAGGGGAAGCAACAGGGGAAGCAATAGGGGAAGCAACATCAGATTCCTTGGAGGCAGGGGCGGCCCTCTTGCGACCAGCTGTCTTGGCTGGTGCCTTGACCTTACTAGCAGGAGCCTCCTTCTCAGCTTTTGTTGCAGTAACCTTGGATTTGGTAGCTGCAGGCTCCTCCTTTGCCTCAGGCTTGGCAGGCGTCTTCTTCATGGCCGGTGCCTTCTTGGCCGGTGTCTTCTTTGCCGGTGCCTTTTTAGCGGGGGCTTTCTTTGGGACGGTTATCTCAGTCTTCGGGGCTGCCTCCGCAGTTTTCTTGGCAGGAGCCTTCTTCTTCGTAACGCCAGTGGGTTTCACAGGCCCAGCTGCGCTCTCCTTCGCAACTGCAGCCTTACCTCGGGTTCGTAGTGAGGACACCATTTGGAGCGATGAAATAGAGTTGACCGAAGCGCTTATCCTATGTCTGTTGTTTGTTTCGTAGTTCAATTTTTGGATCAGGCGTAAAGCTCGTCCAAAATCACAGTAGTGCCTGATGGTGATGATTGTACCGCCATTGCACCTGTTCTCGCCAGTTCTGCCAAGTGCTAGCCCAGAGTAGCCCTGGTTCAAAACTTCGAAATAAGCACCGATATATTTTCTCGAGTTCAAAAATCCCATGAATCCCAGCGATCCCCATAAGATGCGATCGTTAAACTGGGCAATCCCCGACAGGATAGCCGCCGTAAGACTTGGACATCGACAACTGCCCGATTTCGAGCAGGCGCCCAGACATTTTCCAACAAGTCTTAGGCAGCGTCGGGCAGCGTCGCAAGCGACGCGGAACATTGCCAATTGGCGGAGAGTGTTGGCAGCGGAATTTAGCGGACCGAAGCCAGTTAGTTACGAGACCGTTGGCTGACGTGTCAAATGTATGTATGTTTTTTAGTTGGTCCATCATATGATGGCATGTCCACGGTGGGACTCCCACAGTACTAGATGAACTCATTTTAACTTTAAGCCGTGCAACAGCTTGTCTATATTTTAAGCGCATGGCCTTCCCAACATCCGCGAGCAATTTCTCATTCCGATAGATAGTTTGGAGCAGAGGCCCTCTGATAAGGAGCATCAGCAATGCGGTCTAGAGAAATATGCGGTCTAGAGATGCGGTCTTCCGATAGATAATTTGGAGCATCAGCAATGCGGTCTAGAGAAATATTTTCCCGGGACCCGTTTCCACCCTATTTCTTGATATCGCACACTACAGGATTTCTAGGGGAACAATCGGGGTGGCACCCTTCGCCGCTAACTCCCATGCCGCGTCCTACAAAGGGCAATGCACCTGCTACCAGGGAGGAAAGGCTTGATCAGCTTTGCCGAATCAGAAAATAAAACGTTGCCTAGAAGCGAAGGAAGGAGGCAGACAAAAGGAGCAATTATAGGAAGAGGCAGAGGAGCTTGGGGCACAACGATGGGCCAGAGCAGCAAAGAGAGCAACAAACCCCAGGTCTGATGATGCTGACGCAAAAACAAATATGAAGCACCCTTTTTAAGCTTAGACCGGTCTATCGAGTTAAAAACCCCATGAATCCTGGCAATCCCATGAAGATGCGATCGTTGAGCAGCGTCGGGCAGCGTCGCAAGCGACGCGGAAAATTGGCGGAGCGAGAGTCGCGGAGACGCGGAGAGTGTTGGCAGCGGAATCGAGCGGACCCAGCGGACCGAAGCCAGTTAGGTACGAGACCGTTGGCTGACGTGTCAGGGGGGCGCACGCGCACGCGACCAAATTTCGAGCTGCATCTGGCTGCATGCGAAACTGTTCAGACATCTAGATAGCAGGATCCTTGCCGCAGGAGTAGAGCTTTTGCATGCCATTCATTGATTTGAAAGGGGTAGACGCTTGGGATAGCAGGAGGTCGCGGACGGAGTTCTCACCTCCCTGGTGAGTTGGCAATTCTTGATAAAGAGCTCAGTCCGCGAGCTTATGTGAGCTCGCTGAGCAACAGTTTGGCTATCTTTTAAGCGCATGGCCTTCCCAACATCCGGAGGCAATAATTTATTCAGACATACCATTTGGAGCATCAGCATCGCGGTGTAATATTTCCCGGGACCCGTTTTCACCTTGTTTCGCGCATTTATGGATGGCAGGTATAAAATCGGGCTGGTCTTCGTCATAAACGCCATGCCGCCTAGAATAGGCGCTTCAGCTGCTACTCCAGAGGAGAGGAATGCTCAGAGAGTCCGTAGCAGAAAAGATAAAGTCGCCAAGAAGCAAAAGCAGAGAGCAGTGTCCAACCGAGAGTATAGGAAGAGGCAAAAGAGCTTGGGGCAGAATGTAAGAGAGCAACAAGCCTCAGGTGTGATAATGCTGAAGCAAATGCAAATATGAATATGCATGGCATTCTGAAACAGCCTGCTTGTGGAACGCAGTTCTTGTTTTCCACCTACCCCCCATAACTCCAATCAATCGTCAGAACATTTCCTATTGCCTTGCTTGCAGGGAGTGGTATCAGACAGGCACTTGGGGAAATTGATGGCAGCTCCCTCGGAGGGGATCCAGGTGATCAGGCTTGGGATATGGTAGATATCCTGAATCAATTCGGTGCATGCTATCCAGAATATGTTCCCATCCATAGCAGTTCCTACCCTTAGCTCCCCGGCACGTTTGCCCGAGTTGAGGTTTTTTGTCTCTTGCATTTGATGATCATCTAAGGGATTAAGGCACTTTCCTCTATGCAAGGTCTGGATACTATGCTTATATAATGTCTGGGTACTCTCTATGCAAGGTCTATGCAAGGTCTGGATACTTTGCTTAAGGGCTGGATACTATGCTTATATTTTGTCTGGGTCCTCTCTATGCATGGTCTATGCAAGATCTTGATACTATGCTTAAGGGCTGGATACTATGCTTATATATTGTCTGGGTACTTTCTATGCAAGTTCTATGCAAGATCTGGATACTATGCTTAAGGGCTGGATACTATGCTTATATATTGTCTGGGTACTCTCTATGCAATTTCTATCCAAGGTCTGGATACTATGCTTAAGGGCTGGATACTATGCTTATATATTGTCTGGGTACTCTCTATGCTAGGTCGTGCTACAAGAGATATCCTTATCTATGCACCAATATTTGTGATATCTAGATACCATATAGTCTAGCACTACTAGCACACGCACACACATGCACACAGACACACAGAACCCCATGCATAAGCGAGGCGGTCTGTCGGACGGACAACGGGGTGACCCTGGGGGATCCCGCCCCACAGAAAGGGGGGGCTCCACCAAAAATGGCCGATGGCAGTAATCAGCACATGGGCAATCAGGGCTACAGACACGAAAGAGCCTCACAACCCTGCTCACAACAACTAGATGGACTGCTAATTAACATTGGCACCAGCTGGCACTGCTAATTTGGCACTGCTAATTAACACTGGCAACCATGAAATCACCAACATCTCCCAGGAAT
Organism: Chlamydomonas sp. ICE-L; assembly: GCA_013435795.1. Classification (NCBI taxonomy): domain Eukaryota; kingdom Viridiplantae; phylum Chlorophyta; class Chlorophyceae; order Chlamydomonadales; family Chlamydomonadaceae; genus Chlamydomonas; species Chlamydomonas sp. ICE-L. The sequence goes on from JACBWV010000730.1 coordinate 17,373,116, forward strand.
CAACAACTGCTGCTCAATGCACAGCCATGAGTAGCCATGAGTCTTAATCATTTATGTGTTACGCATGTATCCATCCACAAGTTATGAATAAACTCATACGATTGGCCTTCTTTATGACTTACACTTATGGGATTGCCTTGCCTTGGCTTGACTTACACTCATGGGATTGGCCTTCTTTATTGACTTACACTCATGGGATTGGCCTTCTTTATGACTTACACTCATAGGATTGGCTTGGCTTCTTGATGAACACACTTGGCTTACACTCATATGATTGGCGTTCCTTATGACTGACATTTCAAACATGCGTGTCAATGCGTTCTTCTATATAGCTCAAACAGTACATCCAAACACCATGGATCGATGGGTACCGATATATACAATGCATGTACACCATGCATTGTACACATCGTACCATGGATCGATGGGTATCGATAAACACAGTGCATGTACACCATGCATTGTACACATCGTACCATGGATCGATGGGTATCGATGTATACAATGCATGTACACCATGCATTGTACACATCGTACCATGGATCGATGGGTATCGATAAACACAATGCATGTACACAATGCATTGTACACATCGTACCATGGATCGATGGGTATCGATATACACAATGCATGTACACCATGCATTGTACACATCGTACCATGGATCGATGGGTATCGATGTATACAATGCATGTACACCATGCATTGTACACATCGTACCATGGATCGATGGGTATCGATGTATACAATGCATGTACACCATGCATTGTACACATCGTACCATGGATCGATGGGTATCGATGTATACAATGCATGTACACAATGCATTGTACACATCGTACCATGGATCGATGGGTATCGATGTATACAATGCTTGTACACCATGCATTGTACACATCGTACCATGGATCGATGGGTATCGATGTATACAATGCATGTACACCATGCATTGTACACATCGTACCATGGATCGATGGGTATCGATATACACCATGCATGTACACGATGCATTGTACACATCGTACCATGGATCGATGGGTATCGATGTATACAATGCATGTGCACCATGCTTGTCAATGCTTTCTACCGATGTAGCAGAGACTCGACGGTTACACCGGTTAAACCGGATGCGGTGCCACTTAGACCTAAGGGTTGACGTCGACCCAGGCCTTCGTCTCACGCCACCAGACGATGCCGTATAAGCGTGCATCTCCACAACTCGCAACTTGCAACTCAACTCAACGACAACTTAACAACTCAACAACTCAGCCACTTACAACTCTCAACGCAACTCGCAACCCAACAACTCAGCAGCTCGCAACTCAACAAAGACAACAAAAAATATAAAAAGCCAGCTGATCGCCTACAACAAATGCCCATGCCACGCCAACTGGCCTTAGATAAGGGCTGTCAGTATCTTTATTTTAAGCCCTTCCTCTCATATTTGGGCAAGCCTATTTGGCCTACCCCTGGACTGTGACACATACATACATACATGAATGCAACACAACTACGATTTATGGCGACCAACCTTTTTCATGTCTGGACCCATCACCACAACTCTGCTTACAACTCAACAAACTGACGGAACTGCTTCCCCTTAAACCTCAAACCCTGCTTCCAACTCGAGAACTTACTAAACTGCTTCCAACTCAAAAACTAACTAAATGACAAGCCGGATAACGAGGAAGACATACAAATACATGTAGTGAACCAAGAGACTCACTGGTGGTGGGCCAGTTGTGCTTGTGGTCAGTGGTGGGCCAATTGGGCAGGATTAGTGTTCAGCAGTGGACCAGGAGAGACACTGGCCAGTGGTGGGCCAGTGGGGCAGGACCCTGGTTAGTGTCGGGCTAGTGGTGCCAGTGGTCAGTGGTGGGCCAATGGGGCAGGAGCAGTGGTCAATGGCGGGCCAGTGGTCAGTGGTGGGCCAATGGTTAGTGGTCAGTGCGTGGTCATCAGTGGTGGGCCAGTGGTGCAAGAGTGATTGATAGTGGGTCGGCCGACCTACTGGTGCCTACCAAGAGGTTCAGGTTTATTGTCATTCTTCCTGACAACTTTTAACAGATAGCTCCAACTTGCAAAGATTTCATGTCTATTATCCTCCGCGCAAGTATGTGCTGACTTTTTTATTCTTTGTAAAGGAATGTCACCCCAGGAGGTGGGTCTCTGGACACAAACCAGCGGAACCGAGGACTCAGTTTGAATGGTGTTGCCACTTCTACAAAAGAGTAGGCGCACTTTGTGTTATTGTACGATATACGTCGGACACTGAGTCGGCATAATGCATACCGGTACGTGGTCCCTCTACGTCCCGAGTTGCCTGCCACTAGGCCACAGGCTAGCTGTGGCCTACACTGGTCTGCAGGATCTTCCTGCAGACTCCCGTCTTCGATATGAACGCACTCGTCGCGTACCTCTTCCTTCTATTCAGTCTTTACTGTGTAACAACTCTATCTATTGAAAGGTCATGGCCCCTGACCGCTAACCGAAGCAACGCCACTGCGCCTGTGCCACGGACGATATTCTGCCCTGCACAAGGTGATAATTTTCCCTCAGACTAGCTCGACGGCTTGAGTACTGCTTTTGGCCCTGGATTGCATACGCTTCGCCGTGAGGAATCTACTGCCTGCGCTGCCTCGCCTACTGCCCACACAACTTTACCGTTGTCTGTATAATCCGTCCAAGACGCCAAGTAGACGCAGTCCAGGAGTCTCATTAGATCTTTGACGTGAGTTGCAAACTCACTAGATCATACACAGCGTTACGCAATCCTCCGAGATAGTTTGTGCACAGATATTCAGCTCTGCCCCCCCCCCCCCCCCCCCCCCCCCCCTGCTACTACCAACGCCATTTCACAAACCGGATTCATTCGGATCCCCCTTCGCTGTTAACACCACCTCCCCTTGCCTCCGAACACACAACCAAGACTGAAGAACTGACAAGCTTCACAAGCCCCCAGACTCCCTCCTCTCCTCCATCTCCCTCCTCCCTCCTCCCTCCTCCCTCCTCCCTCCTCCCTCCTCCCTCCTCCCTCCTCCCTCCTCCCTCCTCCATCTCCTCCATCTCCCTCCTCCCTCCTCCATCCTCCCTCCTCCCTCCTCCCTCTCCTCCATCTCCAGACTCCCTCCTCTCCCTCCTCTCCTCCCTCTCCTCCATCTCCAGCCCCCCCCCCCCCCCCCCCTTCCCCCCTCTATCCTTCGTAACCGGCTACAATCATCACATTCCGGCTGTGATAGCCACTACAGCCAGAATGGGGGGGATCTTCTAATCATTCCGGACGATGTAGCTGGACTTCGCTTCCGCCGTCGTCTACTCCGTGCGCATCATGATCTTTGATAGAGATGGCTTCGACTTTTGGGAGATGTTCATTGACGACAAGCTTCTGCCTCCTGACAGTCCCTGGCTAGGTAATCGCCGGGGTCTACTATGTCATGAGATCGCCAGCTCCATGAGCATCATTAATGAGTATCTGTCCCCTGGCATTAGACATGAGCTGAAAAGCAAGAATATCTCTGGTCCCAACTACAATATGATGTACCTGAAATGCTTTTATGGCACAAAATCCCCAGCCACAGCTACAGTTTCTAATAGCCATGATGATAGTGATGCTACTGCCTCTAGGACTGTCCCTGTCTCTAGGACTGTCCCTGCCTCTAGGACTATCCCTGCCTCTAGGACTGCCCGGAAAGTAGACCCTGCCTGTATGACTGCCCGGAAAGTAGACCCTGCTCCAGACCCCATCATCTCTGAATTGCAGGTGAGGGGTTTGGTGCAGTTCAAGATGCAGGGGTCCCCCATGCAAGCGTTCAGCAAGGGCATTTGATATGCTCCAGTGGCTGATGCGTGTGGAGTTGGGAAAACATGCCCTTACCCATCTATCATGTTGTTTCTGTTGGGTGATCTCATATGCCATGTTGCATATCTCACGCTCCATGTTTTGGATCGTATGGTGATGTGCTTGGAATTGTGAATTGTGAATGTCAGGAGAAGGCGCAACTGATAAAACATATCCCTTTGTGACCAAGGAGGAAAGACCGAAGAAAGGAAATTAACGGCTAAGGGACAGCTAAGGGACGGACACCACCAGGCAGGGCGACTGAATGGACGATGGAGAACAGGAACAGTAGCAGCTGTGAGGCTGCTCACCATCTGTAGGCGGAGTAAACGCGTGTAGTATTGAGTATGCTATTACAGTTCAGGGTTCTATCCCAATACCGTAGGCGTATAATATGATGGCGGATGAGATGGCGGACACCTGTCCGCCATCAATGATTTTTGCCAGGCGGGGAGCGCTGGCGGATTGGGCCATCCGCTAACATTTCGCCAGGACAAGACGGTCAGTGCAGTGTACACAGTTGGGGGAGTAGTTACTCGCTTTAGACAACTCCCTTCATTCCTGACGGCTGCTCATTTCTTTTCTTTTCAATTTCTTTGTAGCCCTCGAGTCCCTCAAATCTTCGTCCCCTCTTTACTGCTCTCCCTATCCCGCAACAGCGCCCTGGACAGCCTTTCATCTTCTCCTATTTTCGACGGCTCGACGAGACTGCAATTGCTAAGAGGGCAGATGATCTTCACTTGCATGGGGGGGATCTTAGCACCTATGCAAGTCAGCCTAGTGCTGAAGTGCTCCCACCTCACTCTGCCCCCCCACACACAGCAGCTCCTGATGGGAGCAATTCCCTCCATGATCTTCACTTGCATGGGGGGAACCTGATTGATAGACCAGATTGGATAGACCCAACAAATGTAGATACAGACCAGGAGATGAAGCATCAAACCAACTTCTCCATGATCACTGGGTAAAGACGTCCTTTCCCCCCTCCACAATATGGAGCCACTGGCGCATCTCATATCATGACGCTGTTAGCTTGTATGGAGAACCTTTGCACCATAAATCCTCACTAGCACATGCAATGCCATGCCCATCTGTAGATGCCCATGTTCCAGCACTACACATGTCACATGCTGCATTCTGCACTGACACCCGCTTGCAACCACCACTAGGATTCCCAGCAAAACCCCTAGACTGGGCACCAGTCCAAGATCTACCATCCACATGGACGGAGTTCTGCATTGCAGCTGGTTTCAACAAATCACCACCACTCCAACCCATGGCTCCTGGCATAACACATGCACCTGCACACACACCTGCACACTCACCTGCAGCTCCTGCCGATCCTCACTTGCATGGGGGGAACCTTAGTGCATATGCAAGTACATCCAGCACACCACCATCAAGTGATGAAGACACACCCACACTCACTGATCACGCCACTACCTGTGCAAGTACATCTAGTACACGTGATAGCGACAACGCACACACATCCACATCCATATCCATTGATGAGCATGTCACAACGCCTCCCACTCCCACTGATGCTCTGGTTGAACTCGTCATCATCAACCACCCCTACATCACCTGTGCCTTCCATGGCATTTTCTCCCTGCCCTGGCCCCAATCTCATAATAGGACAACCAAGGCGCCTCACATCCTTGTGGGCATAGGATAAATGCTAAGCTTGTGGGCGATACCCTCGCTTGTGGATATAGGATAAATGATAACCTTGTGAGGGGATGTAAACAGCTGAACACATAACGGGGGGTATGCACTGATCTGATAACCTCTTGCTCCACTGATATCAGCATTATGATCTGATCTGCACACTGATCTGTATAAATCGCAGTTCCTCTATTTTATGCAGATCACCATGCAATGGTTACATTGACCTTCATGCGCATGCAAATCCCCAGCACTTGTGAGCGATACCCTCGCTTGCTGAATAACTCTGCATGTCACATAATTGTCTTTGAACTGATCTGCAGCCACTCTGATAGACAGCGTCCCTGATCTGCAGCCGCCATGATCTACAGCTTCCGTGATCTGCAGCCATCCTGGTCTGCACCTTTTCTGCGGCAGTCATGGTGACACTCACTTCATATGCAATGTCACAGCAATTCTTACCCACCTGGCACCTCCCTAGTAGAGTCCGATTGATTTCCCTAGCAGCTCCCTAGAAGTACGCAAATGACATGCAGTTCCCGAGCAGGCCCTACAAGCCCTTTACCTTCTCAACGGCTCATAGCAACATGGCGACAACTCTAGCAACATGGCAGCCAAGCTACTGACCCTGGATGACTTCCCACCACCTGGCATTTAAATGTGCCCTCTGACCTGCTTGTCAATTTTTAATAGCAATGAACACTGTAGGAATTTAAGTCCTGTCCTGCCATGTACTAACACAGCAGTTTGACTAGTTTTCTTGCCAACCGGGCCCTCTAATTACATGCTGTTTTCAAATGACTTCTTAGCATGTACCTCCCCTCTAGAAGACAGTTGTATGTACAGTCAAGCCCACCTTCTTATATCTTATAAATGATACTGGAAGTACCTCACCCTTTCCTTCCATTTGGACGGATAGTTATGAGCTAGCGGGGGATGTCTACCTTAAGTTATTTCTCATAATGTCATCCGTAATTTGTGGATTCATTTATAGCCCCCAAATTATGGGCGGAATAGTATGCTGACCTTATGCATCCCAACTGCCTTCTAGGTGGGATGTATCACACTTAGTCATGCCAGACTTTGCTTTAGTTATCCTGATGTCACTCTTGATTTGACAAGTCTTTGCAGATTTCGACTTCCCAATCAGAGGGGGAATAAGTTAGATGACCTCAGGTTTGACCGTATAAATTCTCCTTCCCCTAATAAACTTACTTTAGTATAAGTCTGTACCGACCTGGCAGCTCCTTAAAAGCTACCAACCTAGATTAGTGATTTAGAGTTCTTAGATAAGATTACCACCTTGACTGTGCCAGCCCGCCTTGCCACAGTCCAGATTACCTTACATCTGATCTCTTGACAAGCCTGACCTGTGTACAACCCCATATAGTGCCTTACTGACTTCGAGACTTTCCAAGTGCTTCCTTCCCTCTAGTCTTGACCTGAATAATCTTATTGTCCAAGTTCTTGACCGAAGCAGGCCAGCTCTTAGTCATTGTATTTCTTGTATATCAATATTAATTTCTTATGCCCCTCAGTTATTTTTAGGAATTCTTGAGCTCAAGAATACCTCAAGTTGGGGGAGATGTTATTGTCTGATATACGTCGGAGACTGAGTCGGCATAATGCATACCGGTACCTGGTCCCTCCAGGTCCCGAGTTGCCTGCCACTAGGCCACAGGCTAGCTGTGGCCTACACGGGTCTGTAGGATCTTCCTGCAGACTCCCGTCTTCGATATGAGCGCACTCGTCGCGTGCCTCTTCCTTTTATTCAGTCTTTACTGTGTAACAACTCTATCTATCGAAACTTCGTCACGTCAAAAGAGAAGGCACGCAAGACCAATTGCGACTATTGACCTGGCGACCACATGAGCCGTTGTGGCTTATGTTGTGTTTTAGGAGATATCGACCCACGACCAAACGAACGTAAACCATTATTGTCGCACTTCCAATATCCTACCAATATATAACTGGTTTGCTCATGGGCTTCCTCTTAGCTACAATGTTCAATTTCAGAGGTAAAATAATCTATATATATAAAGAAATCATCGTCGTGGTCGTGGTGGTGTCATCGCGTAACCGACTTAACCGACTTCCCGCCCAGCCATTTCCCGCTCAGCCAATTCCCGCTTTTAATCCCTTCTGCTTCAACTTCTGCCTGATTGGCCTCCTGCGAATTCTGCCTTATGCAACCTTCGCCTCCTGCGTATTCTACCTGCTGCGCATCCTGCCGGATTTCTCCTTTTCCCGCCTGAGTTCATCCACCTGATTTCGGTAGCGCTACAGTTCGTCTTCCTACAAGCTTTTCCCCCTGCATCTCTGCAAGACCTTTCCCTTGCGTCAAGAGACCTGTCGCTGCGCACAACGGGAGGTGGCGTGGTGAGTCAGCCAACCTGTCAGAAATGTCCGAATCGCATCCATCCCATGTCACAAACTTGACTGCAAATTCTTCCCACTGCATTGAGAAACATGTCGCTCCGCATTGTGCCATAGCAAGTACGCATCAAAGTTGACCGAATGAAAAATCTCGCTGAGCATTCTCGCCCTAACTTGACCGAACATCTCAAATCAGCAACTTGACTGCAACTTCTTCCCACTGCATCGAGAAACATGTCGTCGCTGTGCATTGTGCTATAGCGAGCACGCGGCAAAGTTGAATGGATGAACCTAGCGATGTTTCCAAGTCTCAGATCGAGTTGACTTCGGGAGCAGTTGCAGTTAACAGGATTGTTCTTCGGCCGAACTGAATACATGCTCGCTAAAAAGATGCTTTAGTTATGTAAAGGTTGCGATTGCGCGTGTTCAGCTTTTTCAGTGGGGTCGACTATCGATCACAGCTGAGGTGGCAGGGAAGCAGGTCCGATGCTTTTAGCAGAGTCGGATGATGCGCAAACGTTGTCATCTTGTCGATGCTCTTCGTCCCGTTTGCCTTTCAGCTGTGGCAAAGCCCACAGCTGAAGTGGAGGGAGGCAGATATGGAGTGTGTGTGCTGGTGGGTGCGTGTAGGAGGGAGGGGAGGGATGAGAGTGGGGAGAGGGTGGGGGCTGGTGGGATGGCTGGGGTAGGGGAAGGGATGGAGTCAGGAAATATGTCAGGAAGAGTTAGGGAATATGTTTGAGGGCGGGGGTACATGGTTGGGTGGGGGTGGAGATAACTGGGGGGGGGGGGGGGGGGGGGGGGGGAGGGGGGGGAGGACGGTGGTGTTTGTGTGCTTGTGGGTGCACAAGGGAGACCATCGCAAATCCGTCAATGTTTTAAGTTGCATGCACTGCAGAGAAAACCGTTTTGCAACCCAGCCCAAAACAGGTGTGGCCAACGGGAGGGAAGGGGGGAGGGGGCGGATAATGGTTTGGTGGTGGTGGTGGTGTGTGAATGGGGGGGGGGCTTCAAGTGTAAACCATTATGTAACCAGCTCCCATTCTCCCAATAGGTGTGGCCAAAGGCCAAACGGGCACCGTACTATTATTGGGGTGTGTATGTGTGTGTGTGTGTGGGGGGGGGGGGGTCGTGAGAGTAGGAGTGGCCACCGGCCACACGGGCTACCGTACTAGTCATATATGTAACAATGTATAATTCCTAAGAAAACACTCAAGTGGAGGGAACAAAGAAGAGAGCATCGCCATATCCTACCAATATTACATTACATTACATTACATTACATTACATTACATGTTAAAGTCTACTTGACACCGCGAGGGTGTATGAGACTCTGTGCTTTAAACAAAAAGAAAAAGCACCCACAAAGCAAAAAACCCCATTACATCAGGGGTGTGTCGAGGACAAACAAACCAAACTCCCAACCACCGTTTTGGTGGCGTAGGTATTAAACCCCTTAGAGCCGGACCCAGATCTCAATATATAACTTCCTAATAACTTTAACAAATAGATCCAACCTGAAAAGGTTTTAGGGTTTATTATCTTCCTCAACCTTCCTCATATTTTCTAGGCTGCCGGGGGTAGTGGCCTGCCATGCCCCGCCTTTCCAACATAAACTTCCTACTTCTGTAGGACTTTCTCCGCTTTTCTTTCTTCTGAACCCTCACGGCCTCACTCCCTTAGTGGGCGCTGTTTTTTACGGGATCCCACTTCATGGGGTGAGAATCCTTCAAATGCCGTACTACAAAATAAATGATGACAATAATAACAAGCACTGGTCTGGTTCGATTTTATGAAGAGATTGGATCAACTATATATTTGATCAGATGCTTTGATTTGAATTGATTGTGTTACTGCCGAAGACAGCGAGCAGACTTAAAGGCTGGAGGCCAGGAGCCATGTAACTAAGTTCAGGTTCAAGTTCTATGATCTGTTCCCCAAACAACCGCGACGCGACGGAGGACCTAACATTTTATAATACGTTTTTAAATGTTGACGTTACGGCCAAACTCGGGGGCCCTCACCTGTCCCAAAATTGTTTTCGCAACAAGCCATGGCAGAGGGTGAGACTACAACGTTAACTGCGAAAATTGCTTCGCGTTTGCTTTTGGTCTTCGCGAAGTCTGCCGCAGGCGCAAGGGGGGGGTGAGTTGGGTGGGTGGGGGCCTCGGACAGCGCCCCCCCAGCTAATCATGGCCAATAATCGCCCTCCGGTCCCATCACTCCCTCATCCCCCTATTTGCTCTCAACCCAACTACCAGCGCCCACACCTCCCTCGCGCCTCCCCTTTCTTTTACCCCCCCCCCCCCCCCCCCCCCCCCCCCCCAACCCCCCCAACCCTTTGATCCCTCCACCACCAGCACCACCACTACCACCCCCACCCCCATCGCCATGCAACAGCTCTGCCGCACCCGTGGGGCCACCCACCTCAGGCCTAGGCCCTCTCTCGCCTCCCCCTCCCCACGCCCCACGCGCTTCCCCACCCTCTCCACCCGTGCTGCAGCCACCGCGCCCATGACCATCTCGGAAACCTCCCAGCTCGCCCAGCTGGCCAAGATGACTGTCCTGTCCATCGACACCGGTGATCTATCCGTCATAAAGCAGTGGGCCAGCTCGGGCGTCATCACAGACGCGACCACCAACCCTCTGTTCATCTCCCAGGCCGCAGCCAGGGGTGATGAGCCCCAGTACGCTTCCCTGGTCGATGAGGCAGTCAAGGCAGCCAAGAAGGGGCACAGTGGGAGCCACAGTGCAGTACCAGCCCATGCCAGCGGGGCCCCCTCAGCGGACTCCATTAACCTGGCCATCGACCACCTGTCCGTGAACCTTGGCAAGGAGATCCTCTCCCTGGTGCCTGGTTATGTGTCCACTGGTGAGGTAGAGGGGAAGGGGTGGTGTGTGTAGGGGGTGGATGGGGGGTAGTGTGTGTGTTTGTTCATGTGTGTGTTCATGTGCGTTTGTGTGTTCATGTGTGGGTGGGTGTGCATGCATAGAAGCTCCCATGCAGGGCTATGTTCACTAGCAGTGCAAAAGGTGTGTGTTCATGTGCGAGTGTCTTCATGTGTGAGTGTGCGAGTGTGTGTGTGTTCATGTGTGTGTTTGTGTGTCCATGCGTGTGTGTGTATTCTTGTGTGTGCGTTCATATGTGTGTGTTCATGTGTGTCCATGTGTGTGTGATCATGTGTATGTGTTCATGTGTATGTGTGTCCATGTGTGTGTGCATATATGCCCATGCAAGGCTGTATTGTACACCTGTGTGTTTTGTGTGTGTGTTTGCTTGTGTGTGTGTGTTTTGTGTGTGTTTATGTGTGCGTGGGTGTGCATGCGCATGTATGCCTATGCAAGGATATGTTTTTAACTGCGTGTGTGTGTGCTTGTGTGTCTGTGTGTGTTGGTGGCTGAGAGGGGGGGGGGGGGGGGGGGGTATTCACATGATCTGCAACTGCCCAACAAATGATTACAAACTTATCTAGGAATGATGCTGGAATGATGTACAAAATATATACAACGTATCTAGAAATGATCCACACAATATCTATAAATGATCTAAAACATATTTATGATTTTGTTTATATATGATAAAGCAATATCCACAAATTTTCTGCAAAATATGTAGAAATGATCTAATATCTAATTATATATGCTATAACAATATATATAAATGGTTTGCAGCTAACAATCTAACATTCAACTGATCTACCATCCCTGAACCCTGAAACCTGTGCAGTGGTTGACATCCGGTTGTCATTTTAGGCAGTTCCCTCCGAAACCAGGGGCAGGAGAATCCTAAACCCTAAACCCTGAACCCTGTGCAGAGGTTGACATCCAGCTGTCATTTGAGGCAGCCCCCTCCGAAGCCAGGGGAAGGCGAATCCTAAACCCTAAACCCTGAACTCTGTGCAGAGGTAGGTATCCAGCTTTCATTTGAGGCAGTCCCCTCCGAAACCAGGGGCAGGAGAATTCTTAACCCTAAACACTGAACCGTGTGCAGAGGTTGACATTCGGCTGTCATTTGAGGCAGCAGCCCCCTCCGAGACCAGGGGCAGGCAAATCCTAAACCTTGAACCCTAAACCCTGAACCCTGTGCAGAGGTTGACATCCGGCTGTCATTTGTGGCAGCCCCTCCAAAACCAGGGGCAGGCGAATTCTAAACCCTAAACCCTAAACCCTGAACCCTGTTCAGAGGTTGACATCTGGCTGTCATTTGAGGCAGCCCCCTCCGAAACCAGGGGCAGGCAAATCCTAAACCCTGAACCCTAAACCTGGAACCCTAAACCCGGAACCCTGTGCAGAGGTTGACATCCGGCTGTCATTTGAGGCAGCCCCCTCCGAAACCAGGGGCAGGCGAATCATCGAACTGTATGAGGCCGCTGGAGTGAGCCGTGAACGCGTCCTAATTAAGCTTGCCGGCACCTGGGAGGGCATCCAAGCTGCTAAGGCTCTGGAGAAGGACGGAATCAGCTGCAACATCACTCTTGTGTTTGGTTTCTGCCAGGCTGTCGCTGCTGCCCAGGTATGTGGATGGGTGGGTGAGTGAGTAGTTCAGTAGGTGGGTGGGGGAGTTGGAGGGTAGGTGGTTGGGTGAGGAGGTGGGTGGGTGAGTGGATGGGTGGGTGGGTGAGAAGGTGGGTGGGTGAGTGCCAGGCTGTTTGCTGCTGCCCAGGTAATGTGGATGGGTGGGTGGGTGATTAGGGTGGGTAGGTGGGTGAGTAGGTGGGTTGATGGGTGGGTGGGTGGGTGAGTTGTGAAGTAGGTGGGTAGGTGGGTGAGTAGGTGGGTGGATGGGTGGGTGAGAAGGTTGGTAGGTGGGTGAGTAGGTGGGGAGGTGGGTGAGTAGGTGAGTGCGTGCCAGGCTGTTGCTGCTGCCCAGGTATGTGGATGGGTGGGTGGGTCGGTGAGTTGTGAAGTAGGCGGGTGGGTGAGTAGGTGTGTAGTTGGGTGAGTAGGTGTGTAGGTGGGTGAGTAGGCGGGTAGGTGGGTGAGTAGGTGGGTAGGTGGGTGAGTAGGTGGGTGGGTAAGTAGGTGGGTGAGTAGGGGGGGTGCGTAGGTGGGTGGGTCGGTGGGTGGGTCGGTGGGTAGGTGGTGCGTAGGTGGGTCCGTCGCTGGGTGGGTGGGTGCGTGGCTGGGTGGGTGGGTGAGAAGGTGGGGTGGGTGCGTGCCCGGTCTGTTTGCTGGTGCTCAGGTATGTGGCTGGGTGGGTGAGTTGTGATCGGCGGGTGGGTGCTTCGGTGTGTCGGTGGGTGAGTCGGTGGGTTCGGTGTGTGCGTGGGTGCGTCGGCGGGTCGGTGGGGTGCGTCGGTGGGTGGGTTGGGTGCGTCGGGGGTCCGGTGGGTGCTCGGTGGGTCGGTGGGTGCGTCGGTGGGTGGTGGGTCGGTGGGTGCGTCGGAGGCGGGTCGTGGGGTGCGTCGGTGTGTGGGTGGTGAGTAGGTGGGGTGGCTGGGTGAGTAGGTGGGTAGGTGGGTAGTGGGTGAGATACGGCGGGTAAGGTGGGGAGTAGGTGGGTGGTGGTGAGTAGGTGTAGGTGGGGAGTAGGTGGGTAAGTTGGTGAGTCCGGGTGGGTATGGGGTTGAGTTCTGTGGGTAGGTGGGTGAGTTATGTGGTAGGTGGGTGCGTAGTGGGGTGGTGGGTGCGGTCGCTCAGGTGGGTGCGTCGGTGGGTAGGTGGGTGAGTTCGGTGGGTAGGTGGTGAGCGGTAGGTGGGTAGTCGGTGGTAGGTGGGTGAGTAGGTAGGTGGGTGAGTAGGTGGGTAGGTGGGTGAGTAGCTAGGTGGGTGAGTAGGTGGGAGAGTAGGTGGGTGAGTAGGTAGGTAGGTAGGTGGGTGAGTAAGTGGGTAGGTGGGTGAGTAGCTAGGTGGTTGGGTGGTTGGGTGAGTAGGTGGGAAGGTGGTTGAGTAGGTGGGCGGGTGTTTGGGTTGTTGAGCTGGTGGGTGGGTGAGTGGGTGAGTAGGTTAGGTGGGTGGGTGAGTGGGTGAGTGGGTTAGGTGGGTGGGTGAGTGGTTGAGTAGGTGGGTGGGTGAGTAGGTGGGTGGGTGTATCAGCAGTTAAGTAGGTGGGTGGGTGAGTCGGTTGGTAGGTGGGTGGGTGGGTGAGTTGTTGAGTGCGTGGGTGGTTAAGTGGTTGAGTAGGTGGGTGGGCGAGTAGTTAAGTAAGTGATGGTGAGTCGGTGGGTAGGGTGGGTAATAGGTGGTGGATGGGTGAGTCGGTGGGTAGGTGGTAGTAAGGTGGGGTTTATGGGTGAGTCGGTGGTAGTGGGTACGTAGACTGGGTGGATTGGTGAGTCGGTGGTTAGGTGGTCGGTAGAATATGGGTGGATGGGTGAGTTGTGGGTATAGTGGGTACGTCGAATGGGTGGATGGGTTCAGTCGGTGGTATGGGTAAAGTAGGTGGGTGCTTGTGCGTCGGTGGGTAGGTGGGATACGTAGGTGGGTGATGGGTGAGTCGTTGTGGGTAGGTGGGTGTGGTGTGTGGATGGGTGAGTCTGTGGGTATGTTGGTAGGTATATGGGTGGATGGGTGAGTTTGTTGGTAGGGGTGGTAGTATATGGGTGGATGGGTGAGTCTTTGGATAGGTGTGTAGGTAGTGGGTGGATGGTGAGTCGTGGGATAGTGGGTATAATAGGGTAGATGGGTGCGGGTGAGTCGGTGGGTGGGTGGGTAAGTAGATGGGTGGATGGAGTCGGTTGGGTGAGGTGGGTGAGTAGATGGTGGATGGGTGGTCGGTGGGGAGGGGGTAGGTAGATGGGTGGATGGGTGAGTCGGTGGATAGGTGGGTAGGTAGATGGGTGGGTGGATGGGTGAGTCGGTGGGTAGGTGGGTAGGTAGATGGGTGGATGGGTGAGTCGGTGGGTAGGTGGGTAAGTAGATGGGTGGATGGGTGAAGTGGGGGGTAGGATGGGTAAGTGTGGGTGGATGGGGAGTCGGTGGGTAGGGTGGGTAGTATAGCGTATGGGTGGATGGGTGTGCACAGTCGGGTGGGTTCGGGGGGTAAGTGATGGGTGGATGGGTGAGTCGGTGGTAGGGGTACGTAGATGGGTGGGATGGGTGGAGTACGGTGGGTAGGTGGGTAAGTGATGTGGGGATGGGTTGAGTCGGGGGAGTGGGTAAGTAGATGGGTGGATGGTGAAGTCGGTGGGTAGGTGGGTAAGTAGATGGGTGGATGGGTGAGTCGGTGGGTAGGTGGGTAAGTAGATGGGTGGATGGGTGAGTCGGTGGGTAGGTGGGTAAGTAGATGGGTGGATGGGTGAGTCGGTGGGTAGGTGGGTAAGTAGATGGGTGGATGGGTGAGTCGGTGGGTAGGTGGGTAAAGTAGTATGGGGGAAGGGTGAGTCGGGGGGTAGGTGGGTAAGAGATGGTGGATGGGTGAGTCGGTGGGTGGTGGGTAAGTAGATGGGGGATGGGTGAGTCGGTGTGTTAGGTGGGTAAGTAGGTGGGTGGATGGGTGAGTCGGTGGGTAGGTGGGTAAGTAGGTGGGTGGATGGGTGAGTCGGTGGGTAGGTGGGTAGGTAGATGGGTGGATGGGTGAGTCGGTGGGTAGTGGGTAAGTGATGGGATGGTGGGTGGAGTCGGGTGGGTAGGTGGGTAAGTAGATGGGTGGAGGGGTGGAGTCGGTGGTGGGTGGGTAAGTAGAGGTGATGGGTGTGAGTCGGTGGGTTAGGGGGTAAGTAGATGGGTGGATGGTGGAGTCGGTGAGGTAGGTGGGTAAGTAGAATGGTGGATGGGTGGGGGAGTCGGTGGGTAGGTGGGGAAGTAGAGGGGTGGAGGTTAGTCGGTGGGTAGGGGGTCAGTAGATGGGTGGATGGGTGTAGTCAGTGGGGGTAGGGGGGTAAGTAGATGGGTTGGATGGGTGAGTCGGTTGGGTAGGTGGGTAAGTAGATGGGTGGATGTGTGAGGTCGGTGGGGTCGGTGGGTAAGGTAAGTAGATGGGTGGATGGATGGGTGGAGTCGGTGGGGTAGGTGGTAAGTAGCTGGGTGATGGTGATGCGGTGGGTAGGTGGGTAAGTAGATGGGGGGATGGGTGAGTCGGTGGGGGTGGGTAGGGCTTAAGTAGATGGGGTGGATGGGTGAGTCGGTGGAGGTGGGTAAAGTGGATGGGTGTGGATGGGTGGAGTCGGTGGGTGGTGGGGTAAGTAGTGGGTGGTTGGATGGGTGAGTCGGTGGGTAGTGGGTAAGTAGAGGGTGGCAGGTGAGTCGGTGGGTAGGGGGTAAGTAGTGGGTGGATGGGTGAGTGGTGGGTAGGTGGGTAAGGAGTGGGTGGATGGGTGAGTCGGTGGGTAGGGGGGTACGTAGAGGGGGGAGATGGGTGAGTCGGTGGGTAGGTGGGTAAGTAGGTGGGTGGATTGGGGAGTCGGTGGTAGGTGGGGTAAAAGTTCGATGGGTGGATGGGTGAGTCGGTGGGTAGGTGGGTAGTGGATGGGTGGATGGTAGTCGGTGGGTAGGTGGGTAAGGATGGTAAGTAGATGGGTGGATGGGGGAGTAGGGTGGGTAGGTGTAAGTAGATGGGTGGATGGGTTGAGTCGGTGGGTAGGGGGTAAGTCGATGGGTGATGGGGAGTCGGTGGGTTAGGGGGAAGTAGATGGGGGGGATGGGTGAGTCGGTGGGTAGGTGGGTAAGTAGATGGGTGGAATGGGTGAGTCGGTGGGGTGTCGGGGAGGTAAGTAGATGGGTGGGATGGTGTGAGTCGGGGGGTAGGGGGGGGGTAAGTAGATGGGAGTGGATGGGTGAGTCGGGTGGGTAGGTGGGTAAGTAGAGGGTGGATGGGTGATCGGGGGGGTAGGTGGGTAGTAGATGGGTGGATGGGTGAGTGGGTGGGTAGGTGCGGTAAGTAGGTGGGTGGATGGGTGAGTCGGTGGGTAGGTTGGGTAAAGTGATGGGGTGGATGGGGGATGGGTGAGAGTCGGTGGGTGGTAGGTGGGTAAGTAGATGGGTGATGGGTGAGTCGGTGGGTAAGTGGGGCAGTAGATGGGGGGATGGGGTGTGAGTCGGTGGGAGTAGATGGGTGGGGGGAGTCGGGTGGGTAGGTGGGTAAGTAGAGGGTGGCATGGTGAGTCGGGGGTAGGTGGGTAAGTAGATGGGTGGATGGGTGAGCTGTTAAGTAGGTGGGTGGGTGAGCTGTTAAGTAGGTGTGTGGGTGAGCTGTTAAGTAGGTGGGTGGGTGAGCTGTTAAGTAGGTGGGTGGGTGAGCTGTTAAGTAGGTGGGTGGGTGAGCTGTTAAGTAGGTGGGTGGGTGAGCTGTTAAGTAGGTGGGTGGGTGAGCTGTTAAGTAGGTGGGTGGGTGAGCTGTTAAGTAGGTGGGTGGGGGAGTAGTTAAGTAGGTGGGTAGGTGGGTAGTTAAGTAGGTGGGTGGGTGAGTCGGTGGGTAGGTGGGTGATTAGTTGGGTGGGTATGTGGATGGGTGGGTGGGTGAGAAGTTAAGTAGGAGGCTGGGTGAGTCGGTGGGTAGCTGCGTGGGTTATGTGGGTGGGTGAGTGATTGAGTAGGTAGGTGGGTGAGTTGTAGAGTAGGTGGGTGGGTGAGAGCGTAGGTGGGTGAGTGGATAAGTAGGTGGGTGTTTGAGTATTTGAGTCGATGGTAGGGTGAGAACGGAAGTGGGTGAATGCGTATGTAGGTGGGTGGGAGAGTAGGTGAGTGTGTGTGTTTGTGGGTGGTTGAGTATTTGAATCGATGGGTGGATGAGAACATAGGTGGATGAGTGCATGAGTAGGTGGGTGAGAGAGTAGGTGAGTGGGTGTGGTGGTGGGTGGTTGAGTAGTTGAGTCAATGGGTGGGTGAGTTGGTGAGTCGGACGTGTGTTGGAGTGGGCCAAGGTTGACAACCCCATCAGACCTCATCTCCCCCTCACTCTACCTCATCACCCCCTTTCCCCTACCTTTTCAGAATCTCAGACCACGTCCACCCTCATTTCCCTCTTCCTCACCCTCATCTCCCCCTCCCCCTGACGTGTGTTGGAGTGGACCAAGGTTGGCAACCCCATCGAACCTCAATCCTTTGCCACTCCAATCTCCCTCTTCCTCACCCTCGTCACCCCCTTTCCACTACCCTTTCAGAATCTCAGGCCGCGGCCACCCTCATTGTCCCCCCTCACCCTCCACTCACCCTATCTCGCCCTCATCTCCCCCTCCACAGGATGTGTGTTAGAGTGGACCAAGGTTGACAACCCCATCGGACCTCAATCCTTTGCCACTCTAATATCCCCCTTCCTCACCCTCATCACCCCTTTTCCCCTACCCTCCCTGAATCTCAGGCCACAGCTACCCTCACCTTCCCGCTCCCCAATCATATGTTGGAGTGGACCAAGGTTGACAACCCCATCGGACCTCATTCCTTTGCCACTCTAGTCTCCCCCTTCCTCACCCTCATCTCCCCCCCCCGCCCCCTACCCTCCCTGCATCTCAGGCCACGGCCACCCTCATCTCCCCCTTTCCCGGGCGTGTGTTGGAGTGGACCAAGGCCGACAACCCCAGCGGACCCCAGTCCTTTGCCCCCGAGGCGGACCCAGGTGTCGTGGCTTGCCGCCGCATGTACTCCTACTTCCGCAAGCACGGCCACAACACCATCTGTATGCCGGCTTCATGGAGATCCTCTACTGGAAATGACTTGCTGGACGAGATCAGGGGCCTCGCAGGTGTGTGTTGATTCAAATATATACGTATATAGATATCCAAACATTCAAGCATGGCCACAGCACCTTCTGCTTGCCTGCCTCGTGGACATCCTCTACTGGAAATGATTTGCTGGACGAGATCAGGGCCCTCGCAGGCATTACATTACATTACATTACATTACATTACATTACATTACATTACATTACATGTTAAAGTCTACTTGACACCGCGAGGGTGTATGAGACTCTGTGCTTTAAACAAAAAGAAAAAGCACCCACAAAGCAAAAAACCCCATTACATCAGGGGTGTGTCGAGGACAAACAAACCAAACTCCCAACCACCGTTTTGGTGGCGTAGGTATAAAAACCCCGCATGAGCAGGACCCAGATCTCAACCACTTACAGTGGCGGAGGTAAGAAGCTAACAAATGAGAAGTCACAAGAAGGAAAAAAAGGGATAATAAATTACGGTACCACTAAGCAGTCCAGGGCAAACCAAACTCCCAACCACCGTTTTGGCATGTGTTGATGTAAACTCATATATCCTAACATTCAAGCATTCAAACGCACTGCAAAGTTAAGGGGGTTACGGCCAGGCTACGGCACCCTTTTATTTGGCTTTTAAGGGTGGGAAGGGTGGGAAGGTTGTCTTAGGGGAGCAGAAAAATCCTATGCAGCGTCGCTATGATTTCAGTCAAGTCTTAAAAAGACATCGGCATAGGCAGGCGCAAGCACCAAGGCTATAGTTTTTCCTAGCGCAAGAAAGTGACTATTAGATAAATGAGTTTGATTAAACCTCACATATCCAAACATTCAAGCATGGCCACAGCACCATCTGCATGCCTGCTTCGTGGAGGTCCTCTACTGGAAACGACTCGTGGGACGAGATCAGGGTTAATATCACACACATGCACACACACACACATGCACACACACACACACACACACACACACACACACACATGCACACACACACACACACACACACACACACACATGCACACACACACACACACACACACAACACACACACACACACACCTGCACACACACACACACACACACACACACACACACACAACACACCACACATGCACACACACAACACACCACACATGCACACACACACACCACACACACACCCACCACAACACACACACACACACACACACACAGTGTTACCCCGTTGTCCGTTTGTGCGACAGACCGACCGACCGACGTGCAACCGAGAGAAAGCCTGACTAGTCAGCCAACTGTCTTGTAACTAACTAGCTGCGGTCCGCTCCATTCTGTTGCCACGTGTCATTCTGATAGCCAACAATCTCCGCCAGTTTTCCACGTCGCTTGCGACGCTGCCTTGGACTTGTCTTACTTGTCTTACTAAGCGGCGAAGGAGTAAAGAGTAACGAGTAAAAAAGTCACAAAATCAAACATTCAAATATTCAAACTTGCAGGTACTGATCGCATGACTATGCCCCCTGCCCTGCTGGAAAAGCAGGCGGTAGAAGAGGACGTAATGCCTGGGTTGCTCAGCCCTGGAGCTGATGGTAGTGCTACTGGAAATGTGAGCATTCAAACAGTCAAAAATAAAAAATGAAACAAATCAACATGAAAAAAACTAAAAAACAAAATTGCAGGTACTGATCGCATGACTATGCCCCCTGCCCTGCTGGAAAAGCAGGCGGTAGAAGAGGACCTTATGCCTGGGTTGCTCAGCCCTTAAGATGATGGCAGTGCTACTGGAAATGTGAGCATTCAAACAGTCAAAAATAAAAAATGAAATAAATCAACATGAAAAAAACAAAAAAACAAAATTGCAGGTACTGATCGCACGATTATGCCCCCTGCCCTGCTGGAGATGCTGGCTGCAGATGAGGACCTCCTGCCTAGGTTGATCAGCCCTTAAGATGATGGCAGTGCTACCAGAAATGTGAGCATTCAAACATCTTCAAAAATTCAAAAAATCAACTTGCAAACATTCAAAAATTCAAAAATTCAGTCAAAAAATAAAATCAAAACATTAAAACTTGCCGTTACCAACCATCCAAACATTAAAACATTAAAAATCTAGTCAAAAATCAAAAATCCAAACATTCAAACTTGCAGGTACCGATCGCATGACTATGCCCCCTGCCCTGCTGGAGAAGCTGGCTGCAGATGAGGACCCCCTGCCTAGGTTGCTCAGCCCTGGAGCTGATGGTAGTGCTGCTAGCTGCACTGATGGTGATGAGCCTCTCAGTGAGGCTGCTTACAGGTGTGTGTGTTGGAGGGGGGGGGGGAGGGAAGGAGGGAAGGGGGGGGGGGGGGGGGGGGGGGGGGGGGGGTGAAGGGAACGGAGCGGGAGGGGGGCATTCAAGGGTGACCCCTGCCTAGGTTACTCAGCCCTGGAGCTGATGGTAGTGCTGCTAGCTGCACTGATGGTGATGAACTACTTAGTGAGGCTGCTTACAAGTGTTTGAGGGAAGGAGGGGGGAGGGGGACGGTTGAGGGTGACCCCTGCCTAGGTTGCTCAGCCCGGGAGCTGATGGTACTGCTGCTAGCTGCACTGATGATGGTGCTAGCTGCACTGATGATACTACTGCTAGCTGCACTGGTGATGGTGCTAGCTGCACTGATGATACTGCTGCTAGCTGCACTGATGATGGTGCTAGCTGCACTGATGATACTCCTGCTAGCTGCACTGATGATGGTGCTAGCTGCGCTGATGATACTGCTGCTAGCTGCACTGATGGTGATGAGCCTCTCAGTGAGGCTGCTTACATGTGGCTGCAATTGGTCCCCATACAGCCATGGTAGAGCCCCCCACTCACCCCCACCCCCACCCAAACAGCCATGGCAGTGCTCCACACCCACCCATACAGCCATGGTAAAGCCCTTCACTCACACCCACACAGCCATGGCAGTGCTCCACACCCACCCATACAGCCAGGTGGTGCCCCATTCACACCGCAACAGCCATGGCAATGCCCCACCCCCTACCCACCCCCACCCATATAACCCCGTGGCAGCACCCTACCCACCCTTACCCAAACAGTCATGGCAGTACTCCACTCCCACCCATACAGCCAGGTGGTGCCCCACCCACACCCACACAGCCATGGCAATGCCTCACCCCCACCCATATAACCCCGTGGCAGCACCCCACCCACCCCCACCCAAACAGCCATGGCAGTGCTCCACTCCCACCCACACCCACACCACCATGGTAGTAAACCACACCCACTCATACAGCCATGACAGAACCCCCCCCACACACACATGCATACAGCCGTGGCAGTTCCCCGCACCTACTCAGTGAGGCTGCTAACACGTGGCTGCAATTCATGGTGTATGTGTGTGTATGTGTGTTGATGCTGGTGGTGACTGCGCATATGTGTTTACGTGTGTATTTGTGTTGATGCTGGTGGTGATGGTGGTGGTGACTAAGCATATGTGTTTGTGTGTGTAAGTGTGTTGATGCTGGTGGTGATGCTGGTGGTGATGGTGGTGGTGACTGAGCATATGTGTTTGCGTGTGTATGTGTGTTGATGCAGGTGTTGATGCTGGTGGTGATGGTGGTGGTGACTGAGCATATGTGTTTGCGTGTGTATGTGTGTTGATGCTGGTGGTGATGGATGATGGTGGTGGTGGTGGTGGTGGTGGTGGTGATTGTAGTGACTGAGCATATGTGCTTGTGTTTATATATGTGTGTTGCTGGTGTTGTTGTTGGCGGTGCAATTCATGGTGTATTTGTCTGTGTGTACATTTTACATTTGTCTATGCAGTGTCTATGTTTAAATCGTACATTTTCCTGTGCTTGTACATTTTACATTTGTCTGTGCGTGTACTTTTTACATATGTATGTGCGTTGTCATTTTACCTGGTAATTAATTTCGTTGCCAAAGACGGCGCACAGCCAAATTGCTGGCTGGAGCCATGTAACCATCATGTGTATGTATGTTACAGTCCAGGGGTAGACCAAATAGGCTAAAAGGACATACCCAACCGTGACAGGAATGGATAGAAAAGGGCATCCATGAACTGAACCCAAAACAACTATTGCAGTGACGGGGACCCTGAGTTTGTGCTACAGTCACTGACTGGCAGTACACGTGCAAGTACATGTGGCAGTATACTGAAAGAAATGACCCAGTACAGGGTTACGCCTTTGAACTGAAAAATGTAAAATGGTCTGAACTACTTATCAATTGCCACTAGCGAATCTGCGATGTAGAAACCACGCCACTGAGTGATAATGTATTAATTTAATTATACAATATCATGAAATCATCATCTCATATGGGATGATGATTTACGTGTGTGATTCTTATCGCATTTTTAAATAAAATGTATTAGGTATTTCATTCCTTAGGTCACTATTAAATACTGCCACTTCAGATTTCGACATGATTACTTGTCTTGTAAACTTGACAGAATGCTAAACTTGACAGAATTCTTCCAGACATTTGAGCATAATCTGTAAGCCTGACGGTGACTCGCTCATAATAGCTAGATCATCGCAGTGTTTTTATTTCAGCTACAACCAGCAGCTTAGGCATCTCCCCTGACTGGCTCTTCAACCAAACTTGGCGCAACCCCGAGCACTTGGAAGCTGACATAATTACCTTTCCAAAACTACTGAAATAGTTATGTGTAGCCAAGTGGTCGGCTCAGGGAGCTGCCTAGAAGCTGCTATGAAAAGCCAAAAAGAAAAACCCTGGATCATCGGCATACAAGACTACTCAAATAATGTTATCAGCAATTCTGATACCTTCCTCTTCACCACATTTCTCGGTAAGTTAGTGAGTTAGTGAGTAAAGAACTTCAATTGGTCAATAAAGAGACAAACTAAAAGCGGGGAGAGATTATCTCCTTGTTTAACATCTGCCTCTGATAATGAGGCACAGCTAATACGATTGCTGACACGTACTCTCACAAGGACTTGTTTATACATGTTTCTCAGGGTATTCAGGTATTTCTTTGTAGGGAAAGTTAGGCTAAGTTAGTTAATATTAGTGAATTAATACCATTAGTGAATGTTCCCGTGAATGTTAGTTAACATTAGACAGACGAGCCGCCTCACCATAATTTTGAATTTATTTGAAAAACTAATATAATTGTGTCACAATAATAATATTAGATCAAAACAGTTTTTCAAACACAAATGTTAGTTGCCGTTCCCTAGTTATTCGTGAATAGCCCTCTGGTCAAGGCAGCTCCAAAGGATGTTCAATTTGGCATTATCATAAGCCTTCCTAATGTCTATGAAAACACAAAATACAGTTGTTATTTTCATTTAAAAAAAAATGTATTTATCTGTTTTGTTTTATAAATAATAAATAGTTATTTATTATTTATAACTAATAAATACAGTTGTTATTTTTATTCGCAAAACTCCACTGTGTGACGCAGTATAAAAGCTGCATCTACAGTGCTCCAATTGGGTCTATATACCAACTGGGCATGGATGGCGGGTTCAAACCTTAACCCTAAATCCTAAACCAAGGTACCAATTGAGCATGGATGGCAGGTTTAAACCCTAACCCTTAACCCTTAACCCTAAACCCAGGTAGCAACTGAGCATGGATGGCAGGTTTAAATCCTAACCCTTAACCTAAACCCTAAACCCAAAACTCAGGTACCAACTGAGCATGGATGGCAGGTATAAACCCAAACCCTAAACCCTAAACCCAGGTACCAACTGAGCATGGATGGCGCCGCCAATGACAAGTTGGCTGCCGGCATCCGCGCCTTTGCTGGAGATACTGCACGGCTGGTGTCTGTGTTAGAGGCCCACCCAGGGTGGCAATAGATCCCTTCGAATGAACTCAAAGCCCACCCCGGGCGGCAATAGAGCCCTTCGCATGAACTCAAGAACCCCGTTATTTAAGATTTGTTGGGGGTCAGTTCACCAATGCTTGTGTTTTAAACCGCCTTTCCTTTCTGTAAGGTTGGGCAAGTCCCTTCAGCATATTTGACTACCCCTGGACTGTAAAAATACATACATACAGGTCCCTAAGTCAGACTGGTGGGCTGAGTGGGCTAACCTTTAGAGCGATGCAAAATATATTTTTCATTTTAAGCCCTTCCTATCCCTAGACTGTAACAGACCAGCGTCCACAGAGGATTCACTTCGAATGGCGTTGCCACTCCTACAGAAAAGTAGGCGCACTTGGGCACCTTTTTGAGACGAAAATCCTCCTCGTTAAAGATATACATGTCTGCATGGATTTAGTCGACAGTCTCTGCTTTTCAGTTAAAGCCCCTCCTGTCATGGTTTGGCAATTCCCTTCATCCTATTTGGTCTAGACCTGGACTGTAACAACTAATTTAGTCCAGCCAGGTCTAGTAGTAAGACCATATGGATAGTCTACTGTGTTTTATTGGGCATTTTGTGTTTTAAGTTGTGAAAGGACTTTCGCCCCAGGAGGTGGGTCTCCCGACACAAACCAGCGACACGAAGGATTCAGTTCGAATGGTGGTGCCACTCCTACAATATGCAAAGTAGGCGCACTTAGGAGATACCAACCCACGACCAGACTAAAATTGACGCATGAGGAGGGTTATCTGTCCAGGCTGTTCGCATTTTCATTTTCCTGGTCATCTGTTTTTTTACTGCCAAAGACGGCGAGCAGCCAAATTGCTGGCTGAAGCTTTTTTTTAAATATGTAACCAAGATCAAGTTCATCTGTCTAGGTTGTCAGGGTCAGTGATGGAAGTCACGATTTGTTTTTACTGCCGAAGACGGCGAGCAGCCAAATTGCTGGCTGCAGCTATGCAACCGAGTCCAAGTTCAATACCAGGTTGTCAGGGGTATTGGAGGAAACCACGATTGTTACCGCCCCCCCCCCCCCCCCCCCCCCCCTGTATTACGGCCGTTGGGGATAACTGCCATCAAAAATTGATAACCCTAATAACTAAACCTGAGGAGGACACGTAAAACCTGAGGGTTCGGTGTTCCGGAGGGCTCTCGGGATACGCCAGCCAGCGTTGTGCGTAACCTCGGCGGACCGAGACGCAGGTCCGAGATCGAGACGGAGACGAAGACCTAGATCCTATACCGAGACCGAGATCCGAGACCCAGGTCCGAGACCAAGACCGAGATCGAGACCGAGGTCCGAGACCCAGGTCCGAGACCGATACCCATACCGAGGTCCGAGATCGAGACCGAGACTGAGAGACCAAGATTGAAAGACCGAGACTCCGAGACCCAGGTCCGAGACGAAGACAAAGGCCGAGACCAAGGTCCGAGACCCATACCGAGACCGAGAGCCCAGGTCCGCCCAGGTCCAATATCGAGATCGAAACTCGACTCCCAGACCGAGACCTAGATCAAGACCGAGACCGAGACCGAGACCGAGACCGAGACCGAGACCGAGACCGAGACCGAGACCAAGACCGAGACCAACCACAGACCCGCGCAGACCCTACAGACCCACGCAGACCCCACAGGGGACCCAAGGGAGGCAGGGGGCGGCACTCTGGTTTTTATTTTTACTACTGAAGACGGCGAGCAGCCAAATTATTGGCTGAAGCTATGCAAGTATGCAACTAAGTCCAAGTTCAAGAAAGTCACGATTGGCAGTTGTATGATTTACCCCGCCTTTCCAATGGGGGGCGACTTGTCTCATAATTGACATTACATTACATTGCTTGGTATTACATTACACTGCTCGGTATTACATTACATTTATCGACATTGCAGTACATTGCGGTACTTCAATTTTCTATGGGAGGATGGTTCCCCCCCCCCCCCCCCCCCCTGGATTCTGTGAAGCGGGCTGCACTACAGAAGACGCCCCCCCCCCCCCCCCCCCCCCCCCCCTTCCCCCCATGGATGCTGTGAAGCGGGCTGCACTACAGAAGACCCCCCCCCCCCCCCCCCCCCCCCCCCCCCCCATGGATGCTGTGAAGCGGGCTGCACTACAGAAGACGCCCCCCCCGGATGCTGTGAAGCAGGCTTTACTGCGGAAGTCGGCGAGTAGCCAAATTGATGGCTGGGGCCAAGTTCAAGAAGCGGGCTTGTCTTGGGTCAACTATGGAATTTACCTGGACTAGTATCTAAACTGTCTAATCCGCTTAGTGCTCTCCCTGGTTCCCGTGGGTATCGTACGGGGGCACTTGGAAACGTAAGACAGTCAGCAGCCCAGAGTTGTAAAAAACATGTAACATTCCAATCCAACTATGGAATTGGAAGCCGGTGAGCAGCTCAGAGATGGCTGAACTACCATTTAACAATTCAAATTCAAATTGTGAGCAGCCCAGAGTTAGCTGGAATACCATGCAACAATTCAAATTCAAATGGTGAGCAGCCCGGAGTGGGATGAACTACCATGCAACACTCCAACCCACTATGAAGTTTGCTTTTTAGTTATGTAAGGTATTTCAACCCATATGCAGTGGTGTCCTTAACCTCACGTCCTGAGAGTGGCACATTACTCGGATGTAACAATTTCAATTTCAATTTCTATTTCAACCCAGGAGGTGGGTCTCACGACAGAAACCAGCGACACCGAGGATTCAGTCCGTATGGTATCGCCACTCCTACAAAATAGTAGACGCACTTGGGAGATCTCGACCCTCGACCAAACAAACATTCACCCCCCCCCCCCCCCCCCCCCCCCCCTAATACTGACCACGACACACAAGCTAAGCTTGATTGACAGCTAAGCTTGATTGACAGCTAAGCTTGATTAATAGCTAAGCTTGATTGACAGCTAAGCTTGATTGACAGCTAAGCTTGATTGACAGAAACTACGACACATAAGCTAAGCTTGATTGACAGCTAAGCTTGATTGACAGAAACCACGACACACATGCTAAGCTTGATTGACAGCTAAGCTTGATTGACAGCCAAGCTTGATTGACAGAAACCACGACACACAAGCTAAGCTTGATTGACAGAAAGCTACCAGTATGACAATGAAGGCGAGTAGTCCATTAGTCCCAATTCAAAGTTCATAATTCAAGCCGCGGGAACATTTAGGATCTAACATGGCACAAGGATAAACCAACGGTCACCACCACCACCACTACCACCACCACACCAACACCAACAGACTAACACACCAACACCATCACAATCGCCACCTCCATCACACTCGCCACCACCAAGACAATCGCCGACACCAACACAATCGCCACCACCAAGACAATCACCAACACCAACAACAACAATCCAACACAATCGCCACCACCATCACAATCGCCACCACCAACACCAACACATTAACACATTCGCCAACACCATCACAATCGCCAACACCAAGACAATCGCCAACACCAATACCAGCACACCAACACAAACGCCACCACCAGGATAACCCGACCATCACCACCACCACCACCACCACCAAGCCGACTCCCATCCACTTTTTATTCATATGCTAGAATGCACAGCAGCTTCTAGCCAGCTCCCCAAGCCGGAGTTTAGCCCAAGGACGGGCAAGGGAGTGGCCTCAAGCCGACTCCCATCCACTTTCTATTTGTATGCTAGAATGCACAGCAGCTTCTAGCCAGCTCACCAAGCAGGAGTTCAGCCCAAGGACGGGTATGGGAGCGGTCTAGAAGCCGTCTAGCCCAAAACAGAAACAGTGCCTCACACCCAAGCAGTCCAGTAAAAAACTTAGAATACTGAGTGAACACCATTGTTCATTTCTTGGGCTACAGGCAGCAGCTTCTAGCCAGCTCCCCAAACTTAGAATACTGAGTAAACACTATTGTTTATTTCTTGGGCTACAAGCAGCAGCTTCTAGCCAGCTCCCCAAGCTGGAGTTCATACCAAGGACGGGACAAGGGAGCAGCCTATAAGCTGTCTAGCCCAAAACAGAAACAGTGCCCTAGACCAGGGTTGATCAGGACGCTGCGTCTTCCGTTGACATAAGGGGAGTGGTGGGAATCGAACCCGCGCCAGCGCGTAGCACGAATTGTAAGCCGACTCCGTTGGTTGCAACCAAGGTTGTTCAGGACGCTGCGTCCTCCATCACTGACGCGACGTCAAAGGGTCCGTTGCGTCGCAGGACGCAGGCTATACAATTAGTTGCATCTCAGGCTGCAGAGCTGGGGGTCCTCCTGAAGTACCCTGACCCACACCCAAGCTGTCCTAGAAGACAAATTGTTTCTTTTGGGGGGCTACAGGCAGCAGCTTCTAGACAGCTCCCTTGCCTCGTCCTTCGGCCAAACCTGAAACTTGACACTGCGTCTGAAAGCTGATACGACAAGCATTTCAATGCAGCTTCAAGCATCGGGTTTAACCCAGTGGCTGGCTATTGGAGCTGGCGGGAAGCTGCCATGAGTAGCCCCCGAAAAGTGGCAAACGAAGTCCTGGCAGTTTTTTTTTTAAGAAAACGAACCATTGTCTTTATGTATCACCTTAGTTCTCCTAGTAACCTTGAACCTTAGTTGTAGTCCTTTTTTTACTACCTTCGTTTTAGTACCTTTTTATTTCTTTTTATTTCTAGCACCATTTTTTTTCTTCATTTTTTCCTATCTCTTGTGGTGGTGGTGATGGTGGCGAGAGATAGTAGCTTTTGGGCGCTATAAGCATCTCTTGGGCTCTAACAGCCACTGTTTCTTTTTTGCTACTCATGGCAGCTTCCCGCCAGCTCCAATAGCCAGCCACTGGGTCAAACCCAATGCTTGAAGCTGCATTGGAATGCCTGTCATATCAGCTTTCAGACGCACTAGCTGGCTTCAGGATTGGCCCAAGGGTGGATGAAAGGAGCTGCCTAGAAGCTGCTACGCGTAGCCCCAAAAAGAAACAGTGGGCTAGAAGCTGCTGCCTGTAGCCCAAGAAATAAACAATGGTGTTTACTCAGTATTCTAAGTTTTGTACTGGACTGCTTGGGTGTGTGGCACTGTTTCTGTTTTGGGCTAGACGGCTTCTAGACCGCTCCCTTACCCGTCCTTGGGCTGAACTCCTGCTTGGGGAGCTGGCTAGAAGCTGCTACGCGTAGCCCCAAAGAGAAACAGTGCTAAAAGCGACCCCAGACGACTCAAAGCATGGCGGAGTGCGAAGCGCAGAGCCTGGGGGGGTCGGGGGGGGCAGCGCGTCCCGATATCGGGGGGTCCGGGGGGTGTAGCATTCTACGGAATGGCGACGGAATGGCGACGCGTCTTCGAAAAATGAAACACGGCTAAAAGCGACCCCAGACGAGTCCAATGTAGCACGTCAGAGTCCAATGTAGCACCTCAGAGTCCAATGTAGCACCTCAGAGTCCAATGTAGCACCTCAGAGTCTAATGTAGCACCTCAGAGTCTAATGTAGCACCTCAGAGTCTAATGTAGCACCTCAGAGTCTAATGTAGCACCTCAGAGTCTAATGTAGCACCTCAGAGTCTAATGTAGCACCTCAGTTATCCAAGTAGCTTTTCGGGTGCTATTAGCATTTATTTTTGTTTATTTTATTTGTATTCATCGCTTAAACGAAGCAGGGTCAGGGGTTCGATCCCCCCTACGGTCACCCTGAGCGTTGCAGATTGTTGTCAACCGCGATGGTAGCTTGTCCAGTCGAGGTGGTCGACCGTTGTCTGCCCGCGTACGACTGGCTTTGCCCCAGAACAATGTTTTCCTTTTTTTATTAATTCCACATTCCCATCTCAAAGAACACTGATTTCAGTTGTTCATTTCATTTGCTTTGCCATGGCTTTGCCCCAGAACAATGTTTCCCACTTATTTTTATTTTTTTATTCCATATTCTCATCTCAAAGAGTACTGGTTTCAGTTTTTAATTTCATTTGCCCCAGAACAAGTTATTTCCAATTATCCCAGAACAATTTTTCAATTTTTCAAAATTTCGAATTCTCATCTCGAAGAACACTGGTTTCAGTTTTTCATTTCATTTGCTTTGCCCAAGAACAATTGTTTGCAATTTTTATTGATTTTTTGTTTAATTTTATTCCATACTCTCATCTCAAAGAACACTGGTTTCAGTCTTTCATTTTACTTGCCCCAGAACATTGTTTTTCCCATTTTTCCCAGATATATTTTTTCCATTTTCTTTTTAATTTAATATTCTCATCTCGAAGAACACTGATTAAAGTTTTTCATTTCATTTGCCTTGCCCCATAACAATTGTTTCCAATTGTTTTCATTTTTTATTTAATTTTATTCCATATTCTCATCTCAAAGAAGACTGGTTTCAGTCTTTTATTTCATTTGCCGCAGAACATTGTTTTTCCCATTTGCCCCAGATTTCTTTTTTCCATTTTATTTTCAATTTAAAATTCTCATCTCAAAGAACACTGATTAAAGTTTTTCATTTTATTTGTCATTGCCCCATAACAATTGTTTTCTATTTTGTTTTTAATTTTATTCCAGATTTTAATCTCAAAGAACACTGGTTTCAGTCTTTCATTTCATTTGCCCCAAAACAAGTTTTTCCCGTTTGCCCCAGATTTCTTTTTAATTTTCATTTTCTTTTCAATTTAATAGTCTCATCTCAAAGAACACTGGTTTCAGTTTTTCATTTAATTTTCTCATAGCTTTTTTTCCCAGCTACTAGCAGCAGCTTCTAGGCAGCTCCCTGAGCTAGCCACTGGGCAAAAACCCACACCTCGCTCTTGGGACTCTGTGTTATGTCTAGGGGCCGGCATTTGATGTTGACCAAAGGCGAGTATGATATCATACAAATGGCATCATATGATATTGTTTATAACTAGGGAAAAGCAATGTGATATCAAATGATATCATGTTATCATACAATATCATACGATATCATATAATGCCGGCAGTCTGACTAGACTAATGCTACCATTTATAGACAATATCATATGATGCAGTTTGTATGCTATCATATGATATCATACTCGCCTTTGGTCAACATCATATGATATGGCAGTCCCTATGTATAAATGGTGACTCAAGCCTAGCCAGACTGCCAGCATCATATGATATCATATTTCCGTTCCCTAGTAATGCCCCATGTGTCTATGCTACAGTCCAGGGGTAGGCCAAGTAGGCTAAATGCACTGATGAACTGAATCCCCAAACAATCGTTTTACCGACGGGGGCCCTGAGTTTGTGCTACAGGGATCATTTAATTCTACCCCATGCTGCACTTCTCCAGAGTTCATGAACTTGGCAAGGCTTAAGCCAAGTAGTAGGTAGTATGGACTTACACGCTGCCTGACTTCTCCCTGGGCACTATCCCCGTTAAACGAATGGCTCAATGGCAGAGCTCCTTTAACGACATGGGTGCCGGGTTCGAATCTCCACGGGTGGGCTTACGTGTTCGTGGTCGTTGTCAATTGCCCTGGTAGCACTGTCCAGGTAAAGTAGCAGCCCGTTCCCTAACTCCATAGGACGGGGCTCCCTTCATACCACGCCCCACCAGGCGTTATCATTAAATTACTTGACCTCAGGTTCTCCATCGTGTCCAGGCAATTGTTTGGGGATCTTCATTCACTAGTACGAGCCACATGATGTGAGATTGAGGGAACCCTACCGAGAGGGAACCCTCCCCACCAGGCTAATCATTACTTTTTCCTGGGCACTGGCTGCCCCCACACGCCATTATTGGGGCTCTGGTTCATGCCTCATTTCTCTACAGTTCATGACCTTGGCATAGCCTACGCCTAGTAAGGCAGAAATATGGCGGAAACACATCCAGTACAGGGTAGTACAGGGTTACACGCTGCCAGCCTTCGTCCTGGGCACTGGCCGCCCCCCCACTCTGTTCTTGGGACTCTAATAGGGAGAAGTAGTAGAGGCATATTAGGCCTTACACGCTTCCAGCCTTCTTCCTAGCCACCGGCCGCGCCCACATGCCGTTCTTGGGACTTTAATAGGGAGAAGTAGTAGAGGCATATTAGGCCTTACACGCTTCCAGCCTTCTTCCTAGCCACCGGCCGCGCCCACATGCCGTTCTTGGGACTTTAATAGGGAGAAGTAGTAGAGGCATATTAGGCCTTACACGCTTCCAGCCTTCTTCCTAGCCACCGGCCGCGCCCACATGCCGTTCTTGGGACTTTAATAGGGAGAAGTAGTAGAGGCATATTAGGCCTTACAACGCTTCCAGCCTTCTTCCTAGCCACCGGCCGCGCCCACATGCCGTTCTTGGGACTTTAATAGGGAGAAGTAGTAGAGGCATATTAGGCCTTACACGCTTCCAGCCTTCTTCCTGGCCACTGGCCGCCCCCACAAGCCGTTCTTGGGACTCTGGATTTCATTTCCATTCATGACAAAGTGTCATAGTTGTGGTAGTAGGGAGTAGAAGTAGTAAAAACTCTAGTAGGGAGAAGTAGTAGGGACATATTAGGCCTAGCACGCTTCCAGCCTTCATCCTGGCCACTGGCCTACCCCACCAGCCGTTGTTGGGACTCTGCAGTTCATTTCCATTCATGACGAGAGTGTCATAGTAGTGGTAGCAGGGAGTAGTCATGTTAGGGTCTTGCACACTGCCAGCCGTCTTCCTGGGCACTGGCCGCCCCCCTCACATGCCGTTCTTGGGGCTCTGGGTTATGCCTAGGGGCATATGATGTTGACCAAAGGCGAGTATGATATCATACAAGCTTCTTTGGAGTTCTATGGAGCTCGTGAACTTGGCAAGGCTTATGCTAAGTAGTAGGGAGTAAGGATTTACACGCTTCCAGCCTTCTTCCTGGGCACTGGCCGCCCCCACACGCCGTTCATGGGACTCTATTAGGGAGAAGTAGTAGAGGAGTATTAGGCCTTGCACGTTGCCAGACTTCATCCTGGCCACTGGCCGCCCCCACGTGCCATTCTTGGGACTCTGGAGTTCATTTCCATTCATGACGAGAGTGTCATAGTAGTGGTAGCAGGGAGTAGTCATGTTAGGGTCTTACACACTGCCTGACTTCTTCCTGGGCACTGGTCGCCCCCCCACGCCTTTCTTGGGGCTCTGTGTTATGCCTATAGACTGGCATATGATGTTGACCAAATGCGAGTATGATATCATACAAAATTCTCTGGAGTTCTCTGGAGCTCATGAACTTGGCAAGGCTTATGCTAAGTAGTAGGGAGTAGGGATTTACACGCTGCCAGCCTTCTTCCTGGGCACTGGCCGCCCTTACACGCCGTTCTTGGGGCTCTGGGTCATACCGTACTTCACCTGTAGGCGCTCTTGGCCAGGGTCTAGCTCAAAGGTGTACTGTCTGTACATCCTGACTAAGGCCATCTTGGCCTCCTGTACCGCAAAGCGCCAACCGATGCAGTATCGTGAGCCCACGCCAAAAGGAATGTAGGAGTGGTTGTCGCGGCTGGCCAGCTCAGCTCGCTGGAGTGGGAGGGGGGATGAGGGTTGGGTTGGGTGGGGGTGGGGGTGGGGGTGGTTAACGCGTCTGGCCAGCTCAGCTCGCTGGAGTGGGAAAGGGTGGTGGGGTGGTGGGGCTCCAGGTATGTGTGTGTGTGTGGGGGGGGGGGGGGGAGAGGGTGGGGGGGGATGAGGGTGAGGATATAGGTTTGGGTTTGGGTTTTTAGTTCCCAAGCCAAAAGGTATGTAGGAGTGGTTGTCGTGGCTGGCCAGCTCAGCTTACTGGAGTGGGAAAGGGTGGTGGGGTGGTGGGGCTCGAGGTGTGTGCGTGTGTGTGGGTGTGTGGGTGGGTGTGTGCGTGTATGTGGGTGGGTGTGTGTGGGGGGGGGGGGATGAGGGTGAGGATGTAGGTTTGGTTTGGGTTTCAGTTCCCAAGCCAAAAAGGAAGTAGGAGTGGTTGTCGCGGCTGGCCAGCTCAGCTCGCTGGAGTGGGAAAGGGTGGTGGGGTGGTGGGGCTCGAGGTGTGTGGGGGTGGGTGGGTGGGTGGGTGGGAGAATTGAGGGTGAGGATGTAGGTTTGTGTTTGGGTTCTAGTTACCAAGCCAAAAGGAAGTAGGATTGGTTGCCACGGCTGGCCAGCTCTTCTTGCTGATGTGGGACAGGGAGGTGGGGGTGGAGGGGTGTGTGGGGTATGTGTGTGGAGGGTTGGGGGGTTGGGGTGGGGTGGGGGGGGGATTGAGAGTGAGGATGTAGGTTTGGCTTGGGTTTGAGTGACCAAAAAGGATGAAGGAGAAGGTTTTTTAGCTGGCCAGCTCTTCTTGCTGGAGTGGGAAAGAATGGTGGGGTGCTGTTGTTGGTGTAGTTGGTGTTGTTGGTGGTGTTTTTGTTGGTGGTTGGGTTGGGTTGGGTTGGGTTGGGTTGGGTTGGGTTGGGTTGGGTTGGGTTGGGTTGGGTTGGGTTGGGTTAGGTTGGGGGGGAGGGGGGGAGAATTGAGGGTGAGGATGTAAGTTTGGGTTTGAGTTACCAAGCCAAAAAGGATGAAGCAGCGGTTTTCGTGGCTGGCCAGCTCTTCTTGCTGGTGTGGGACAGGGAGGTGTGTGTGTGTGGTGGTGGTGGTGGTGGTGGTGGGGGGGTGAATTTGGGTTTGGGTTTTAGTTTAGGGCAAAAAGGGATGTAGGAGCTCGCTGGTGTGGGAGGGGAGACGGGTGGGTGAGGATGGGTGGGGGGTGGGAGGGGAGTGGGGGATGGATGTAGGAGCTCGCTGGAGTGGTCGAAGTCCTCTCCCCACGCCACGCCACCCCACCCCACCCCGCCTCACCCGCCCCGCCTCGCCTCACCCCAACCCCCCCCCCCCCCCGCCTCACCCCAACCCCCACCCCACCCCAACTCACCCCCCACCCCCCTACCCCACCACACCCCTACCCACCCCACCCCACCCACACCACAGTCAACCCAAACCCACCTCAATGAACCTCTCAGATCGGAAGGACTCAAAGTCCTCTCCCCACGCCACCCCACCCTACCCCCCACCTCCCACCCCACCCCTCACCCCTCAACCCACCTCACCCCACCCTTCACCCCTCAACCCACCCCACGCCACCCCACCCCACATCCCTCACCCCCCACCCCACCCCACCCCACCCACCCCAAATTCAACCCAAACCCACCTCAATGAACCTCTCAGGTCGGAAGGACTCAAAGTCCTCTCCCCACGCCTCGCTGCGGTGCACCACATGCATACTCAGAAGCATGGGGGTTCCTACAGTGGATTGTTGGTGAAGTTGCGATTGATTGTTGGTTGTGGTCCTGGTTTGCCATCTTTGTGGTTGGATGTCGGTTGTGGTCCTGGTTTGCCATCTTTGTGGTTGGATGTCAGTTGTGGTCCTGGTTTGCCATCTTTGTGGTTGGATGTCGGTTGTGGTCCTGGTTTGCCATCTTTGTGGTTGGATGTCGGTTGTGGTCCTGGTTTGCCATCTTTGTGGTTGGATGTCGGTTGTGGTTTTCAGGTCGGAAATTATCAGAGTCTTCTCCCCACGCCTCGCTTCGGTGGACAAAATGGACACTCAGCAACATGGGGGTTCCTACAGTGGATTGTGGGTGAGGTTGTGGTTGAAGATTATGGTAGTTGCTGGTTGGTTGTAGTTGGTTGTGGTTGGTTGTGGTAGTTGCTTGTTGGTTGTGGTGATTTGCCATCTTTGTGGTCGGTTGTCAGTTGTGGTTTTCAGGATGGAAGGACTCAATGTCCTCCCCCCACGCCTCACTTCGGTGCACCACATGGACACTCGGCAACATGGGCGTTCCTACAGTGGATTGTTGGTGGGGTTGTGGTTGAAGATTGTGGTCAGTCGCTTGTTGGTTGTGGTTGGTTGTGGAAGTTGCTTGTTGGTTGTTGTTGTTGGTTGTTGTTGTTGGTTGAAGTTGTTAGCCTGGGTTGAAATTCCCC
Source organism: Chlamydomonas sp. ICE-L (assembly GCA_013435795.1). Lineage (NCBI taxonomy): Eukaryota > Viridiplantae > Chlorophyta > Chlorophyceae > Chlamydomonadales > Chlamydomonadaceae > Chlamydomonas > Chlamydomonas sp. ICE-L. The sequence goes on from JACBWV010000730.1 coordinate 17,409,224, forward strand.
CCCCCCCCCCCCCCCCACACACACACACACACACTTCGCTCTTCCTCTCCACTTGGAAACCCTTCGACCCCCCCCCCCCCCCCCCCTCCCCCAACAACAACAACAACACCCCGCTTCAAACCCCTGCCGACACAGATACCCCCCCCCCTTTAGGCTGTGGGTAGGTTCCCCACCCCACCCCAGCCACCCACCCAGCCAGCCAGCCACCCACTCTTCCTCTCCACTTGAAACCCCTACGCATCCCCCCATCCCATCTCCACTTACCCAACACCCCCAAGACCCCCCGCATCAAACCCCTTCAGGCACAGTGACCCCTCCAATCTTTATGAAGTGTGCAGCCCCCCCCCCCCCCCCCCCCCCCCCCCCCCCCCCCCCACCCACCCACACACCCACACACACACGATCCCCCTCATAGAACCCCTACAGACACAGTAAGCCCCCCCCTCCCCCCCCCCCCCCCAAACAGTCCCCCCCCAAATACCCCCCCTCATAGAACCCCTACAGACACAGTAAGCCCCCCCCCCCCCCCCCCCCAAACAGCCTCCCCCCAAAGACCCCCCCTCATAGAACCCCTACAGACACAGTGACCCCTACCACCACCCTAAACAATCTCCCCCCCAAGACCCCCCTCATACAACCCCTACATACACAGTGACCCCCTCCCACCTGAAGGCAATGTGTAGGGTCCCCCCCCCCCCCCCACACACACACACACAACTACACACACCCACTCTTCCTCTCCACTTGAAACCACTACGCCACCCACCCACACACCCCAAGACCCCCCTCATAGAACCCCTACAGACACAGTGACCCCTCCCACCTTTGGGCAGTGTGTAGGGTCCCACCACGAGGTCTTCCTCACTGATTCTGGATGTCCCTGGTGCGGGAGGGTGGAGGCGTAGCGCCTCATGGAATACTGCCTCTACGTACTTCAGCTGTACACATGGACACGGTTGGTTGGTTGGTTGGTTGGTTGGTTGGTTGGTTGGTTGGTTGGTTGGTTGGTTGGAGAGTGGAGGCGCAGCGCCTCATGGAATACTGCCTCTACGTACTACAGCTGTTCACATGGACATGGGCATGTTTTGTTTGTTCGTTTGTTTGTTTGTTTGTTGGTTGGTTGGTTGGTTGGTTGGTTGGTTGGAGAGTGGAGGCGCAGCGCCTCATGGAATACTGCCTCTACGTACTACAGCTGTTCACATGGACATGGACATGGTTTGTTGGTTTGTTGGTTGGTTGGTTGGTTGGTTGGTTGGTTGGTTGGTTGGTTGGTTGGTTGGTAGGTTGGTTGGTTGGTTGGTTGGTTGGTTGGTTGGTAGGTTGGTTGGTTGGTTGGTTGGTTGGTTGGTTGGTTGGTTGGTTGGTTGGTTGGTTGGTTGGTTGGTTGGTTGGTTGGTTGGTTGGTTGGTTGGTTGGTTGGTTGATTGGTTGGTTGGTTGGTTGGTTGGTAGGTTTGTTGGTTTGTTGATTGGTTTGTTGGTTGGTTTTTTGGTTGGTTGGTTGGTTGGTTGGAGAGTCGAGGCGCAGCGCCTCATGGAATACTTCCTCTACGTACTACAGCTGTTCACATGGACATGGACATGTTTTGTTTGTTTGTTTGTTTGTTTGTTTGTTTGTTTGTTTGTTTTGTTTGTTTGTTTGTTTGTTTGTTTGTTTGTTTGTTTGTTTGTTTGTTTGTTGGTTGGTTGGTTGGTAGGTTTGTTGGTTGGTTGATTGGTTGGTTGGTTGATTGGTAGGTTGGTTGGTTGGTTGGTTGATTGGTTGGTTGGTTTGTTGGTTGGTAGGTTTGCTGGTTGGTTGATTGGTTGGTTGGTTGGTTGGTTGGTTGGTTGGTTGGTTGGTTGGTTGGAGAGTGGAGGCGCAGCGCCTCATGGAATACTGCCTCTACGTACTACAGCTGTTCACATGGACATGGACATGGTTTGTTGGTTTGTTTGTTTGTTTTTTTGTTTGTTTGTTTGTTTGTTTGTTTGTTTGTTGGTTGGTAGGTTTGTTGGTTGGTTGGTTGATTGGTTGGTTGGTTGATTGGTAGGTTGGTTGGTTGGTTGGTTGGTTGGTTGATTGATTGGTTTGTTGGTTGGTTGGTTGGTTGGTTGGTTGGTTGGTTGGTTGGTCAGTCGGTCGGTCGGTCGGTCGGTCGGTCGGTCGGTCGGTCGGTCGGTCGGTCGGTCGGTCGGTTGGTTGGTTGGTTGGTTGGTTGGTTGGTTGGAAAACTGCCTCTACGAGCATACATATGATCATATATATGAGCTTATATACATAAGCATAAATATTATAACATATTTTTCAGCTTATATACCTATGAGCATAAATTTGAGATTATGAGAACACATATATGAGCTTATATATATGAGCATAAATATGACAACACATATATGAGCTTATATATATGAGCATAAATATGAGAACACATATATGAGCTTATATATATGAGCATAAATATGAGAATACATATATCTGCTTAAATATATATGACCATAATATGAGAATATATATATGAGCATAAAGATGAGAATATATATATGAGCATAAAGATGAGAATATATATATGAGCATAAAGATGAGAATATATATATGAGCATAAAGATGAGAATATATATATGAGCATAAAGATGAGAATATATATATGAGCATAAAGATGAGAATATATATATGAGCATAAAGATGATAATATATCGGAGCTCATATACATGAGCATAAATATACTCCAGCATGAAGCTTCTCTTTTTATGCCCTTCCTTCACAGTTAGGCAAGTTCCTTTAGCCTATTTGGCCTACCCATGGACTGAACATACACACATACATGAGCATTAAGATGATAATATATATGAGCTTATATACATGAGCACAAATATGCTAATATATATGAGCTTATAGACATGAGCATACATATGAGAATATATATTTGAACTTATGCATACGAGAATAAATATGAAAATACATATATGAGCTTGTATATATATATATATATATAAAAATACATAAAAATGGGAATACAAATATAAGCTTATGTATACGATCATAAATATGAGAATACATACATGAGCTTTTAAATATGAGCAGAATTATGATAACATATATGATCTTATATACATGAGCATAAATATGAGAATACATATATGAGCTTTTAAATATGAGCAGAATTATGATAACATATATGATCTTATATACATGAGCATAAATATGAGAATACATATATGTAGGGTTGGGCCGACGTATGAACGTCTCCTCATACGTTTATAATCTCATATGTATATATACGCCGTATATTGTTTTTCGAAACGTATGAGTATAAAACTAATAGAAACGTATGAGTTGTACTTCGAAAAGTACAGCATGGATCCTGGCACTTAACGTTCTTGGTTTTCATTACATTTATCATTTAGATAGCTCATTGGAAGGTTATTAACCTCCTTTATCACACTATGCAATAAAATTAACCTTTCCCACATACAATTTTGTTTAAATGTGGCCTAAAAATTTATTTAGATAGCCAGGATGGCACACATATCAGAGCGCCACCTAGACTTCCATTCCGCAAGCTGTGCTCCTACGTGGGCTTGAAGGATTGATGGTTATATAGTTATCTTTGGGTTATATTATAATATTATTGGCATTGAATGGCTCCCTTAGATTGGCACCGCGCTTTTTGGTCAACACGCTTTCTGGTCGTGATTTCTTTTTCTGAGAATTGACAACCTTATCTTGCCATGCATTTTTACAGAGAGCTGATATGCGATGCCAGTGAAATAGCAACGCGGCAATACCTTTAATAAACCCATGCAAAAGTCTTTTCCCCATAAGTGCAACAAATACTCATACATTTTGTATATGTTTATATGCATACGCTTATACCTTCATACGTTTATACAGCATATACAAATACAATTATATGTTTGCTTCCCAATCCTACATATATGAGCTGATATGTATGAGCATACATATGATAACATATATGATCCTATATATGTGATCATAAATATGAGAATATGCACATATATAAGCTTATACATATGAGCATAATTATGATAACATATATCATATATGAGCTTATATATATGAGCATAAATCTGAGAATACATATAAATATTTAGATATACTAGCATCTGAGCCCGTCGTTCCGACAGGAGGACCCCCGTGGCCACATCAGCGACAGGTCTCGGAAAATTGAGATCTGAAACCACTGAAACCAAAAACCCAACTGCCTGGGCTAAAAGCGGCTAAACCTGTGACGGACAGCGCGCTATTATATATATATATATATATATATATATATATATATATATATACATATATATATATATATACATATATATATATATATATATATATATATACACAATATGAGAATACATGTATATATATAAGCAGTCACACACCTGAGACAAGGTCTCAGGGTTGACATCCCCACTGCCTTGGACCCCCTTATTGGGCAGGGAGTCCAGCCAGCTGTCAACCTCCTCTATCAGCTTCCTCTCAACTTCCGGGTGTCGTGAGATGAGGTACACACAGAATGCCAGGGCGTTGGCAGTGGTCTCATAGCCTGCCAGGTGTGTGGTGGGGTGTGGTGGGGTGGGTTGTGTGGTGGTGGTGGTGGTGGTGGTGTGTGTCAAAGGGGGGGGGGGGGCGTGTGTATGGGTGTGTGTGTGTCTTGAGATGAGGTACACACAGAATGCCAGGGCGTTCGCTGTGGTCTCATAGCCTGACGGATGTGTGTGGGGTCGGGTGTGATTGTGTGTGTGTGTGTAGGGGGGATCAAACTTATCACTTGTGTGTGTACGTGTATGGGTGGGTGTCGTGAGATGAGGTACACACAGAATGCCAAGTCATTGGCAGTGGTCTCATAGCCTGACGTGTGTGTGTGTGTGTGGGGGGGGGGGGGGGGGGGGGGGCAAATTTATACATGTGTGTGTGTTTGTGTGTTTAGGGGGGGGGGGGGGGGGGGGGGGGGGGGTCATGAGATGAGGTACACACAGAATGCCAGGGCGTTGGCAGTGGTCTCATAGCCTGCCGTGTGTGTGTGTGTGTTTGTGGTGGTGGTGGTGGTGGGGAGGTCAAAACTTATCCCATGTGTGTGTGTGTGTGTGTGCGGGTGGGGGGGTGGGGGGGGGTGGGGGGGGCAAACATATCCCGTGTGAGTGTGTGATTGAGTGTGTGTGTATCGGTGGGTCTCTTGAGATGAGGTACACACAGAATGCCCGGGCGTTGGCAGTGGTCTCATAGCCTGCTGGGTGGGTGGGGGGTGGGGTGGGTGGGGGTGGGGTTGGTGTATGGATGGGTGGGTGCATGGGTGGGTGGGGGTCTTGAGATGAGGCACAAACAGAATGCCAAGGCCTTGGCTGTGGTTTCATAGCTTGCCGTGTGTGTGTGGTGGTAAGCGCGGGGTGTTGGTAAGTGCGAGGTGCTGGGTGTTCGTCCGTGGTGGGTTGGCACCCACCCACCCACCCACCCACACCCACACCCACCTCCACCCACCCACCCACACACATAATTTCTCTCCTACCCTCTGTTATACCCCTCACAAACCCTTCTCAACCCCTCGCTACCCCCCCCCCCCCCCCCCCACACACACACACACACACACAGATGCACGCACACCTCCCACCCATCACTACCCCAAACCCAGCACCACTTACCAGCTAGGGTGAACGTCATGGCTTGGGCACTCGCACCCAACCCAGCACCACTTACCAGCTAGGGTGAACGTCATGGCCTGGGCACTCAGCTGGATAGCACTCAGTTGAGAGCTCTGGGGATTACTGAGAAGATGGTCGAGGAAGCTGCCTGCAGCCATAGGGTTGGATCCTAGGGGGGCCTTGCCCTCCTTGCCCTCCTCCAGAGGGTTGGATCCTAGGGGGGCCTTGTCTTCCTTGCCCTCCTTGCCCTCCTCCATGGGATTGGAGGGAGGGGGGGCCTTGCCCTCTGCCACCTCAGCATGATCTGCTCGCCATCTTTTGATGAGATCGTCCGACACCTCAATGAGACGAGCGCGTGACTAGACAAGTATGGGGATGAGGGTTTAGGGTTTAGATTTTAGGGTTTAGGGTTGAAGGGTTAGGGTTTGAAAATAATAAGGGTTGAGGGATTTGAGGGATTTTGACACCTCAATGAGACGAGCGCGTGACTGGACAGGTATGGGGATAAGGGTTTAGGGGTTAGGGTTTGGAAATAATGAGGGTTTAGGGTTTACGAGGTCGTACGACACCTTTATTAGACGAGCGGATGACTGAAAGGGTTTAGGGTTTAAGGTTTGGGTATAATCAGGGTCCAGAGGTAATGAGGTTATACGAAACCTCTTCCAGACTCGCGCATGAGGTAATGAGGTCCTATCTATGAGAATAGCCCATGAATGAAAAGGTTCAGAGTTTAGGGCTTAGAGTTAATGAGGTCCTACGACACCCATGAATGGAGGGGTTAAGGATTTTTGGTTGCTGGTTTATGGTTCGGTAATAATACAGGTTTAGAAGTAATGAGGTCCTACGACATTGTAATGAGACTAGCGCATGAATGGAAGGGTTTAGGGTTGATGATTTATGGTTTATGATTACGTCATAATACAGGTTTAGAAGTAATATGGTCCTATCAAACCTCAAAGAGACTAGCGCATGAATGGAATAGTTTATGGTTTATGGTTTATGGTGAAGTAATAATGAGGGTTTAGAGGTTATCAGGTCCTACGACACCTCAATGAGACTAGCAAATGAATGGAAGGATTGATGGTTTATGGTTAATGGTTAGGTAATAATACGCGTTTAGAGGTAATCAGGTCCTACGACACCTCATGAGACTAGCACACAAATATAAATGTTTAGGGCTTAGGGCTTAGAGGTCAGGGTTTAGGGTTTGGTAATAATACGGGTTTATAGGTAATTAGATCCTACAACACCTCAATGAGACTAGCGCTTGATTGAAATGGGTTTAGGGTTTAGAGTTTAGGGTTTAGGGATTGGGGTTTGGTAATAATAAGGTTATAAGGGTGTAGAGGCAATGAGGTCCTTCGACACCTCATGAGACTAGCACATGAATGGAAGGGTTTAGGGTTGATGGTTAATCGTTTGGTAATAATAAGGGTTTAGGGTTTCCGAGGTTGTACGACACCTCTATGAGACAAGCGCATGACTGAAAGGGTTTAGGGTTTAAGGTTTAGGGTTTAGGGTTCCGGTGTAATAAGGGTTTATGGTTTGCGAGGTCGTAAGACACCTTTGTGAGACTAGCGCATGAATGGAAGGGTTTAGGATTGATAGTTGCTGGTTTATGGCTTGGTAATAATACGGGCTTATAGGTTATCAGGTCCTACGACACCTCCATGAGACGAGCGCATGAATGATAAGGTTTATGGTGTATGGTTTATGGTTTATGGTTTATGGATTACGGTTTGGTAATAATAAGGGTTTAGAGGTAATGAGGTCCTACGACACCTCAATGAGACTTGTGCATGAATATAAGGGTTTATGGTTTAGGGTTTAGGGTTTACCACCACCACCACAAGAACATGAACAAAGACACTGCGCATATAAGTGTATACAAATATATCATATATATACACACCAGCTTGCTGCTTCTTCGTGATCTCGTCGGGAAAGTTCCTTAACAGCATCTTTATCAGCACCACTACCACCGCCACCACCACCACCACAAGAACATGAACAAAGACACCACGTATATAAATATATAAAAATAAATAATATGTATAAACACATCCACCGCTTGCTGCTGCTTCGTGATATCATCGGGAAAGTTCCTTGACACCATCTTTATCAGCAGCAGCAGCAGCAGCAGCACCACCATCACCACCACAAGAGCGTGAACTAAGACACCGTGTATATAAATATATATTAAAAACATTAATATGTATTAGCACACCCACGGCTTGCTGCTGCTTCTGCTTGATGGCATTGGTAAAGTTCCGTGACACCATCTTTATCAGCACCAATACCACCACCACCACCACCACCATCACCACCACAAGAACATGAACAAAGACACCGCGCATATAAAAATATACAAATGAATAATATTTATTTGTATATATATATATATACACCTGCAAATATATGTTATTTATCTGAATATATATGTATATAAACACACCCACCGCTTGCTGCTACTTCAGGGTTTCATCGGGAAAGTTCCTTGGCAGCATCTTGATCATCACCACCACCACCACCACAAGAACATGAACAAAGACATCGCGTATATAAATATAAATAAATAAATAAATAATATATAATAAGATATATAAGAAGATACCTGTTTATGTATGTTATTTATTTGTATATATGTGTACAAAAACACATCCACCGCTTTCTGCTGCTTCAGAATGACATCGTCACCACCACCACCACCACAAGAACATGAACTAAGACACCGCGTATGTAAATATATACAAATAAATAATATATATGAAGTCACCCACCGCTTTCTGCTGCTTCGTCATGTCATCCGGAAAGTTCGTTGACAATATCTTTATCACCACTACCACCACCACCACCACCACCACCAGATTTATAAAATATACACACACACCATTTTTTTTTATAAAATATACACCCAGGCTTGCTGCTGCTTCGTGATATCATCGGGAAAGTTCCTTGACAGCATCTTTATCACCACCACCACCACCACCACCACCACCACCACCACCACAAGAACATGAACAAATATACCGTGCATATAAATATATAAAAACAAATAATGCATAGTAAATATATTATAATACCTGTATATATGTATGTTATTTCTTTGTATATATATATATATGTATATACAAACCCACCCACCACCACCACCACCACCACCACCACCACAAGAACATGAACAAATATACCGTGCATATAAATATATAAAAACAAATAATGCATAGTAAATATATTATAATACCTGTATATATGTATGTTATTTCTTTGTATATATATATGTATATACACACCCACTGCTTTCTGCTGCTTCGGAGTATCATCGGGAAAGTTCCTTGACAACATCCTGACCATCACCACTATCACCACCACCACCACCACCACCACCACCACCACAAGAACATGGACAAATACATCGCGCATATAAATACATAAAAATAAATAATACATATATATATATATATACCTGTATACATGTACGTTATTTATTTGTATGCATATAAACACACCCACTGCTTTCTGCTCCTTCAGGGTGTCATCAAAAATATCAAAATAAATAATATATAATCAATATGTTATAATATACCTGTGTATACAGTTTATATATGTAAGTTATTTATTTGTATGTATATGTACATAAACACACCCACCGCTTTCTGCATCTTTAGGGTATCATCGGGTAAGTTCCTTGACAACATCCTGATCATCACCACTGTCACCACCATCACCACCACCACCACCACAAGAACATGGACAAATATACGGCGCATACAAAATATATTATAATATACCTGTATGAATGTATGTTATTTGTATGTATATGTACATAAACACACCCACCGCTTTCTGCATCTTCAGGGTTTCATCGGGAAAGTTCCTTGACAACATCTTGATCAGCCAATTCATTTCGGGGAACATGGCCAGCATCCGGACATACCTGTGTGTCCAAAGTGGGTTTGCGGGTGGGTGTTTGTGGGTGGGTGTTTGTAGGTGGGTGGGTGTGGGTGGGTGGGTGGGTGTTTGTGGGTGGGTGGAGTGGTGGCGGACGTGGCAGAGGTGGTGGTGGGTAAGTGGAAGTGAGTGAGAGTGTAAACATTTATTTCGGGGAACATAGCTAGGAGCCGAATGTACCTGTAGGTCCAAAAAGGGTGGGTGGGAGGGTGGCTGGTTGTGGGAGGGGGATGAGGTGGCGTTGGTTGGAGTGGAAGTGTGTGAGAGTGTGAAAATTCATATCGGGAAACATGGCTAGGAGCCGGACATACCTGGATGTCCAAAGTGGGTGGGTGTGTGGGTGGGTGGTTGTGGGTAGGGGATGCGGTGGTGTTGGTTGGAGTGGAAGTGTGTGAGAGTGTGAAAATTCATTTCGGGGAACATGGCTAGGAGCCGGACATACCTGTAGGTTCGAAGTGGGTGCGTGGGTGGGTGTGTGGGTGTGTGGGAGGGGGATGAGGAAGTAGTGCTTTGAGTGGAATTGTGTATGAGTGTGGAAATTCATGTCGGGGAACATAGCTAGGAGCCGGACATACCTGTATGCCCAAAGTGGGTAAGTGGGTGGGTGGTTGTGGGTAGGGGATGCGGTGGTGTTGGTTGGAGTGGAAGTGTGTGAGAGTGTAAAAATTCATTTCAGGAAGCATAGCCAGCATCCGAACATACCTGTATGTCCAAAGTGGGTGGGTGGGTGGGTGGGTGTTTGTGGGATGGGGTGGTTGTGGGTAGGGGGATGAGGTGGCGTTGGTTGGAGTGAAAGTGTGTGAGAGTGTGAATATTAATTCCGGGGAACATAGCTAGCGGCCGGACATACCTGGATGTCCAAAATGGGTGGGTGGGTGGGTGGGTAGGAAGGTGGGTGGGTGGGGGAGGGGGGTGGTTGTAGGAGGGGAATTAGGTGGTGTTGGTTGGAGTCGTGGTGGAGGTGGAGGTGGTGGTGGCCGGTGGGTAAGTGGAAGTGAGTATGAGTGTAAAACTATTTCGGGGAACGTAGCCAGTTGCCGAACATCATACCTGGAGGTCTTAAGTGGGTGGTTGGGTGGTTGTGGGTGGGTGAGTGGTTGTGGGAGGGTGGGTGAGGTGGTGTTGGTTGGAGTGGTGGCGGAGGTGGAGGTGGACTAGTGGAAGTGAGAGTGTTAAAATTCATTTCAGGGAACATAGCTAGTAGCCGAATATACCTGATGGTCGGATGTGGGTGGGTGGGTGGTTGTGGGAGGGTGGGTGAGGTAGTGTTGGTTGGAGTGGTGGCGGAGGTGGAGGTGGTGGTGGACTGGTGGGTAAGTGGAAGTGAGTGTGAGTGTAAAAACTATTTCGGGGAACGTAGCCAGTTGCCGAATAAACGTATAGGTCCAAAGTGGGTGGGTGGGTGGTTGTGGGAGGGGTGTGAGGTGGTGTTGGTTATAGGAGGGGGATGAGGTGGTGTTGGTTGGGGTGGTGGCGGCGGAGGTGGAAGTGAGCGAGGGTGTAAAAATGTTTTGGCTAACATAGGCAGGTGCCGGACATACCCTCTCCTCTCACCCCCACCCTCACCCTCACCCCCACCCCCACCCCCACCCGCACCCCTCCACTCCTCTCCACTGACATGGAATCAGTTGATATGCTGGTGGACTGGAACAGCACTTTGCAAGCTTGTACCAGCGCAGCGATCTGGTGGTCAGGGTACTACTAAGCGCATGGCGGCACCGTGCTTAGTAGTACCCTGACCATTTTGAGCCCCTCTGCACGTTTTGCGCAGTTTTCAACCCCCTGTGGGCGCAGTGCGCAGTTTTTGTGCTTTTTGTACTAAAAAGTCCTGACCAATTTGATGTTTGTGCGCTTTAAGCGCTGACCACTTTGGCAAGTAGTACCCTGCTGGTGGTAGCTAGCCACCTCCTCCAAATCCCCCCCTTAACAACCCCTCCATCTGCCCCCCCTCCCCCTGCCTCTCCACTCCACTCCCCTCCCCCCCTCCCCCCTCCATCAGCCCCCCTTCCCCTCCCTCTCCCTCCACTTCCCTCCCCTCCCCCCCCCCCTCTGCCCCCCTTTCCCTCCCTATCCCCTTCACTTCCCTTCGCTTCCCCCCCATCCTCCCCCCCCCCTCCACTCCACTCACACGGAGCCAGTCGATATGCTGGTGGACTGGAATAGCACTTTGAAAGCCGGTACCAGCGCAGCCCCCTGGTGGTAGCTGGCCATCTGCCCCCCCCGCCCACCCATCCCCCCCCCACACACACACCCCGCCCATCCCCCCCCCCACACACACACACCCATCCCCCCCCCCACCCCACCCAGCCATCCCCCCCCACCCCACCCCACCTACCCATCCCCCACCCCAATCCACCCACCCATCCCCCACCCCACCCCACCCCACCCACTCCACCCACCCCTCCCCTCCACTCCACTCACACGGAGCCAGTTGATATGCTGGTCGACTAGAACAGCACTTTACAAGCCTGTACCAGCCTCGCCCCCCCCCCCACACACACCCCCCACCCCTCCCTCCCTCGCCACCCCACCCCCCTCACAGCGCAGCGCCCTGGTGGTAGCTGGCCACCTGATCCTGATCCCCCCCTCCACTTCCCTCCCCTCCCCCTCCATCTGCCCCCCGCCCCCCAACCCCCAACCCCTCTCCTCCCCCACTCCACTCACATGGAGCCAGTTAATATGCTGGTGGTCTGGATTATCATTTTGCTCTTCCCTCCAATCCCCCTCCACCTGCCCCCCCCTCCCCCCCCTTCACCCCCGCTATTCACCCCCCCCTCCCCCTTCATCCCCCTCCCCTCCACTCACACTGAGCCAGCGGATATGCTGGTGAACTGGAACAGCATTTTGCAAGCCTCTACCAGCTCACCCCCCTGGTGATAGCTAGCCAGCTCCTCCTGATCCCCTTTGACCTGGCCGCTTTCAATCCTGCAGGATTTATGGAGCAAAGAGGGGTTAGGGGTTAGGGGTGAAGGTTAGGGTTTAGGGGTTAGGGGTTAGGCCACTTCCAATCCTGCAGGATTAATGGAGCAAAAAGGAATTAGGGTTTAGGTGTTAGGCAGTTTTTACAATCCTGCAGGATTGATGGAGCAAAGAGGGATAAGGGGTTAGGGTTTAGGGATTAGGGTTTAGGCCGCTTTTCAATCCTGCAGGATTGATGGAGCGAAGAGGGCTTAGGGTTTAGGGTTTAGGCCACTTCCAATCCTGCAGGATTCATGGAGCAAAGAGGGATTAGGGTTTAGGTGTTCGGCAGTTTTTCCAATTCTGCAGGATTGATGGAGCAAAGAGGTATTATGGTTTAGGATTTAAGGGTTAGGGTTTAGGCCACTTCCAATACGGAAGGATTGATGGAGCAAAGAGGGATAAGGGGTTAGGGTTTAGGGATTAGGGGTTACGCCATTTCCAATCCTGCAGGATTGATGGAGCGAAGAGGGCTTAGGTTTATGGTTTAGGGGTTAGGGGTTAGCCCACTTCCAATCCTGCAGGATTCATGGAGCAAAGAGGGATTAGGGTTTAGGGGTTTGGCCATGTATATAGGCCTTAGGCATAGGCATAGGCATGGGCATAGGCATAGGCATAGGCATAGGCATAGGCATAGGCATAGGCATAGGCATAGGCATAGGCATAGGCATAGGCATAGGCATAGGCATAGGCAAAGACACAGACGCATAGAGAGACACATACGTAGAAATAGACATAGACATGCAGGCACAGGCATAAAAACATACATATGTAGATATTTATAATAGCATTAGGTACCTGTTCTTCATGGATCCTTTCAGGGATGAGGCTGAGTCGACCGTCAGCGCAGGCATCTCTTTGAGAGACTCCTCTGTCTCCCCGTTTTCTGTGTTGTCAAGTACTCTGAAATCCACTCCGTAGGCGGTGGAGCCCACAACCTGGGGCGGGGCAATATACAAATAAATAAATAAATGAATAAATGAATAAATAAATACATAAATACATAAAGAAAGAAATACATAAACAATGTGAGTTAATTAATTAGTTACTCAATTAATAATGAAACTAGCACCGTGTGGCCGGTGGCCACATCTACTCTCACAGACCCCCCCCCCCCCCCCCCCCCCCCCCCCCCGCCCCCCCAATCATAGTACGGTGCCCGTTTGGCCTTTGGCCACACCTATTTGGGGCTGGTTACATAATGGTTTACACTTGAAGCCCCCACCCATTCACACACCACCACCACCAAACCATTATCCGCCCCCTCCCCCCTTCCCTCCCGTTGGCCACACCTGTTTTGGGCTGGGTTGCAAAACGGTTTTCTCTGCAGTACATGCAACTTCAAACATTGACGGACGCATATCCCTTGCGATGGTCTCCCTTGTGCACCCACAAGCACACAAACACCACCGTGCTCCCGCCCCCTCCCCCCCACCCCCACCCCCTAGTTATCTCCACCCCCACCCCCACCCAACCATGTACCCCCGCCCACAAACATACTCCCTAACTCTTCCTGACATATTTCCTGACTCCATCCCTTCCCCCACCCCAGCCATCCCACCAGCCCCCACCCTCTCCCCACTCTCAGCCCTCCCCTCCCTCCTACACGCACCCACCAGCACACACATACTCCATATCTGCCCTCCTCCACTTCAGCTGTGGGCTTTGCCATAGCTGAAAGGCAAACGTGAGGATGAGCATCGACAACGTTTGCGCATCATCTGACTCCGCTAAAAGCATCGGACCTGCTTCCCTGCCACCTCAGCTGTGATCGATAGTCGACACCACTGAAATGATGCAGTGGGAAGAAGTTACAGTCAAGTTGCTGATTAGAGATGTTCGGTCAAGTTAGGGCGAGAATTCTCAGCGAGATTTTTCAATTGGTCAACTTTGATGCGTACTTGCTATGGCACAATGCGGTGCGACATGTTTCTCAATACAGTTGGAAGAATTTGCAGTCAAGTTTGTGAAATGGGATGGATGCGATTCGGACATTTCTGACAGGTCCGCTGACTCACCACGTCACCTCCCGTTGTGCGCAGCGACAGGTCTCTTGACGCAAGGGAAAGGTCTTGCAGAGATGCAGGGGGAAAAGCTTGTAGGAAGACGAACTGTAGCGCTACCGAAATCAGGTGGATGAACTCAGGCGGGAAAAGGAGAAATCGGGCGGGATGCGCAACAGGTAGAATACGCAGGAGGCGAAGATGCATAAGGCAGAATTCGCAGGAGGCCAATCAGGCAGAAGTTGAAGCAGGAGGGATTAAAAGCGTGAATTGGCTGGGCGGGAAATGGCTGGGCGGGAAGTCGGTGAAGTCAGTTACGCGATGACACCACCACGACCACCACGACCACGACCACGACCATGATTTCTTTATATATATAGATAATAAATTAAAAACGATGAACAACTTGTGTTCTGTGTCGTTAAGTACTTTGAAATCCAATCTGTAGGCGGTGGAGCCCACGACCTGGGGCGGGGGAAATATACAAATAAATAAATGAATAAATAAATACATGAATAAAAAAAAATAAAAAATGAATAAATAAATAAATAAATACAAAACTGTGAGATAATTAATTAATTAATTAATCAATTAATTAATTATAATGAAAGAATAAATTAAAACAAATGAACAACTTGTGTTCTGCTTCATCAAGTACTTTGAAATCCACTCCGTAGGCAGTGGAGCCCACGACCTGGGGAGGGTGGGTTGATGTTTGGTGGTGGGTTGGTGGGCGGGTATGGGTGGGTGGTGGTGTGGGGGGGGAGCTGGGAAGAAGCTGAGGGGGGGAGGGGGGGGTGTTTGGTGGTGGTGGTGGTGGTGTGTGTGTGTGGTGGGTGGGTGGGTGGGTGGGTGGGTGGGGGGGGGGGCAACGTATAAATGATTTACATGATCAATTGAACACAAAAAATAAACTAGGTTGTGCTCTGCTATCAGAACGACAGGTGGCAGCGCAATGGAGCGACCGAAGCCAGTTTGTTACGAAACAGTTGGCTGAAGTGACAGGTTTCGTTTTGGGGGGGCGGTCGGACACACAGACAGACAACACGGTGAATCTGGGGGCTCCCGCCCCCCAGGATGGGGGCTCAGCAGAAAAATGGCGGAGAGTGTTGGCCATCTGACGACAGGTGGCAGCGGAATGGAGCGAGCGAAGCCAGTTAGTTACGAAACAGTTGGCTGACGTATCAGGCTTTGTCTGGGGGGGGCGGTCGGACGCACAGACGGACATCGAGGTGAATCTGGGGGCTCCCGCCCCCCAGGAGGGGGGGCTCCACCAAAAACAGTGCCCACCTATGTATGTTATGATCCAGTCCAGGGGAAGGCGCCAGCAACCTAGATGGTAAGAATACACCCATCCTAAATCGCAAACCCTGAACCCTAACCCCTAAAGCAAGAAGGCGGCAGCAACCTAGATGGTAAGAATACACCTACCCTAAAACCTAAACCGTAAACCCTAAAGCAAGAGGGTGTGTATGTACGTTACAGTCCAGGAGTGGGCCAAAAAGGCTATGTCTGTTTGTGACAGTCCTGGGGTAGGCCAAATAGGCTAAAGGGACTTGCCCAACCGTAGTACAAAGAGCTTAAACATAAAAAACACTGATGAACTGAACCCCAAACAATCATGTTACCGACGGGGGGCCTGAGTTCGTGCTACAGTGATCATTTAATTCTACAATATAATTAAACCACCTGTAGTGTCATCTTTTGAAGCTCACTCCAGATGTCCATGCTCAGTCGCTGGCCGGCTGACTCAGCCGCCGCCAGCTTGGCGTCCAGGCTGGCGGTGAACTTGCTGAGCACACTGTCCATAAGAGGGACGTAGCCCCGTAAGCTAGCGGGGCTAAAGGCAGGCTGCCACAAGCGACGAAGCAATCGCCAGTAGTCACCACTGCGAGGACACGGGAGGGTATTGGTGGAGGTGGAGGTAGAGGTGGTGGAGATGAGGGTACGTTAGGTATAAATGAAAGAACCCAGCAAGGGAAACCACTGGCCTACTGCTTAGGAAGGCTAGCGGGGCTAAAGGCAGGCTGCCACAAGGGGTGGATTAAACACCAGTAGTCAACGCTGCAAGGACACAATGTTGGTGGATGTGAAGGTGGAGGTGAAGGTTACAATATTGGTGGAGGTGAAGGTAGGTTAGGTATATATGAGGGAACCCACTGGCCTACGAAGGTTACCATGGCGGACCAGAAACATGGATCCATAGGGCGGAGGTGGAGGTGGAGGTGGAGGTGGAGGTGGAGGTGGAGGTGGAGGTGGAGGTGGAGGTGGAGGTGGAGATGGAGGTGGAGGTGGAGGTGGAGGTGGAGGTGGAGGTGGAGGTGAGGTGGAGGTGGTGGTGCAGGTGCCACAAGCGACGGAGTAATTGCCAGAAGTCACCTCTGCGAGGACACGGGAGGGTATTGGTGGAGGTGGTGGTGGTGGAGGTAGAGGTGAAGGTTGTGGTTGTGATGGTGGAGGTGCAGCGAGGTTGCCACAAGCGACGGAGTAACCGCCAGCAGTCACCACTGCAGGGTCACAAATTTGGTGGAGGTGAAGGTAGGTTAGGTATATACGAGGGGACCCACTGGCATATTAAGGTTATAATGACAGACCAAATTCATGGATCCATCGGAGTAACCGTTAGTAGTCATCTCTGCAAGGACACAATATTGGTGGAGGTGGAGGGTGGAGGTGGAGGTGGAGGTGGAGGTGGAGGTGGAGGTGGAGGTGGAGGTGGAGGTGGAGGTGGAGGTGGAGGTGGAGGTGGAGGTGGTGGAGGTGGAGGTGGAGGTGGAGGTGGAGGTGGAGGTGGAGGTGGAGGTGGAGGTGGAGGTGGAGGTGGAGGTGGAGGAGGAGGCGGGGGCAGGGGGGGTTGAGAGGATGGGGGGGGGGGGGGGGAGGAAGAGGGAGGGGGGAAGGTGGGGTAAAGTGGGGGAAGAGGGGGAGGAAGGGAACAGTGGGGTAAGAGGGGAGGGGGAGACATGGAGGTAGGGTCAAGGGAAATTCAAGGAGGACAGGAGACAGAAAACAAGGAGGGGGAAGAAATAGAGGGAGGGGAAGAGGAAGAAGAGGAGGACAAGAGACATAAAAGAGGGAGGGGGGTAGGAAGTGAGTCACAGGGAGGGAGGGGTGATTGGGTGAAGAAGGCGGAGGAAGAGGGGGGGGGGGGGGGCAGGGAGGGGGAGGGCCAACAGCCACATGGGCTATCATTCTAGCAGCTACTCGTAATAGTAATAGTAATCGTACTAATACTAATACTAATACTAATACTAATACTAATACTAATACTAATACTAATACTAATACTAATACTAATACTAATACTAAGACTAAGACTAAGACTAAGACTAAGACTAAGACTAATACTAATACTAATACTAATACTAATACTAATACTAATACTAATACTAATACTAATACTAATACTAATACTAATACTAATACTTATACTAATACTAATGCTAATACTAATACTAATAGTAATACTAATGCTAATGCTAATACTAATACTAATACTAATACTAATACTAATACTAATACTAATACTAATACTAATACTAATATTAATACTAATACTAATACTTATACTAATAGTACTAGTCCGTCAGTACAAAAGTCAGTTAGGGATAGCAAGGTAACTGCAAGTTAGGGCAAGTGAAGGAAGGAGTCTTCTGGAAGAGTCTTCTAGAAGTCCATAACAGCCTGGGAGCCAGCAGGGAGTTCCGCTTTCGCGCCCTTTTTTGACAATTGACGCCATGAGCACGAGTCACAAACGCCAGAAGACGCTTCCTGTCGGAAATTTTAAGACCATCGCCAGCCTGTTTGGCTCAGCAAAAGGGGGCATCGTCATTGGGGGAGCCCGCCCTGGCCCTGCCCCCTTGCCAAGCCCTGCCCGGATGACGATGTGGACGACGAGCTAAGTATTGAGGATGTCGTCGTCGATGGAAAGAAGAAGCGCGAATATGGGGATAAGGTGAGAGAAATCTCGCTTCGACTTTGATTGCTCTGCTCCCACAGTTGACAGTTCCCTTCGACTTTCCTTACTTGCTTCCACAGCTTCGCATGGACTAAGATTGCTTTGCTCTCACAGTTTGCTTCAATTTGCTTGCTTCCATAGCTTCGCTATGAATTTTGCCTGCTTTGCTTCCGTAGCGACCTTCGACCTTGATCGCTTCCATAGCTTCGCCTTGTCCTTGCTTGCTTCCACGGTTCTGTTGCTCAATGTGTGCTTGCGAGTGTACTACTCTAAGTGGGATTACACGCTAAAGGAATTCTCCACTGGCTGGCTTCCTCGAAGCGCAGGGGTATCAGGGCTACCGGTACTAAGATCTAGAGAGCCCTACCTGACTAGCTGGCTGGGTGGGTTATTGGTAGGCTGACAGGTGTTTGGCATACTGACTGGTTACTTTTGGGGCGGGTTAGCTGATTGGTTTTCTGGGGGTATGTGTTATATGGGGGTTCTAAATGACAAACTGCTTTTTGTTGGTCTAACCAAAGAACTACTAGGGTCTGAATTGAAAGTTCTGGTTTGTTACACTACCAGGGTCTGAATTGAAAGTTCTGGTTTGTTACACTACCAAGGTCTGAATTGAAAGTTCTGGTTTGTTACACTTTGTGTTCGCTAGGCCACACTTTTTGAGCTGGTGCTATTGTTAGAGGTTGAAGCCGGACCAACAATAGCACCACAATCTCTAGTTCTGTAACAAGATTTGGCCAGCAATAGCACCACGTGATTCTAGTTTTAAAGGATTTTCATTCCTTAAAAATAACCCTGATAATATTATAAATATTAATAGTAATAGTATAATTACACGATTAATATTATAATTACATGATTATTAATATAATAACATGACACATAATACCTTGCACTTATCATCCCAGCCAGCTCCATCTCCAGCGCCATTCCTTCGAGGGGTCTGATTGAGAATACCCTGGAGGTGGCAGTAGACAGGGTTGGGTGTGTGTGCGGGGGGAGAAGTGGCAGTAGGGGTGGGTGGGTGTGTGTGTGGGGGGGGGAAGTGGCAGTAGGGTGGGGGGTGGGGGGGGTGGGGGTGGGGAAGTGGCAGTATGGGGGGGGGGGGGGGGGGTAATTGGCAGTAGGGAAGGTAGGTGAGTGTATGGGTGTGGGTGCTGGGGTATGAG
The DNA here is from genome assembly GCA_013435795.1 of Chlamydomonas sp. ICE-L. Classification (NCBI taxonomy): domain Eukaryota; kingdom Viridiplantae; phylum Chlorophyta; class Chlorophyceae; order Chlamydomonadales; family Chlamydomonadaceae; genus Chlamydomonas; species Chlamydomonas sp. ICE-L. Next base: position 17,428,899 of record JACBWV010000730.1, read on the forward strand.
GGAGTGGGGGCCAGGGTGTGCGGGTGTGTGGTTGTGGTGTGTGTGGTTGTGGTGTGTGTGTGTGTGGTGGGGGGGGGGGAGGGTGGGGGGGGCGCCAGTGTGCGGGTGTGGGGGGGCATTCCTTGGAGGGGTCTGATTGAGAATACCCTGAAAGTGACAGTAGAGAAGGTAGATGAATGTATGGCTGTGGGTGTTGGGGTATGAGGGTGTGTGTGTGTGTGTGTGAGGGTGTGTGTGTGAGGGTGTGTGTGTGTGTTGGGTTATGAGGGTGTTTGGGTGGATGGGTGTGTGGTGTGGTGTGGGTGGGTGGGTGGGTGGGTGCGCCAGGGTGGGGTGTGGGTGTGGGTGTGGGGTTGAAGTTGTGTGGGTGTGGGTGTGAGGGTTGGTTTGTGTGCCAGTGTGCGGGTTTGTGGGTATATGTGTGGGTGTTTTGGTGTGTGGGTATGTGGGTGTGAGGGTTTGTCGGTATGTGTGTGTGTGCTTTGATGTGTGGGTGTGAGTGTGTGTGGGTAAGTGTGTGGGTGTTTTGGTGTGGGTATGTGTGTGTGAGGGTGTGCAGGTATGTGGATAGGTGTGAAGGTGGGTGGGTATGTGGGCATGCAGGTGGGTGGGTATGTGGGCATGCAGGTGGGTGGGAGGGTATGTGGGTGTGGGGGCTTGTGGGTATTAGGGTGCTGTGTGAAAGAAACCACTACCACCCACCACCAACACCACCACTTCATCAGTGGTCAAGTTACTTGAATCAAGTAGGGCTTGTGTGTTAGGGTGTGGTGTGAAAGGGACCACTACCACCCACCACCAACACCACCCACCCACCAGTGTTCAAGTAGGGTGTGTGTGTTAGGGTGTTGTGTGAAAGGGACCACCACCCACCACCACCACCCAAACTCACCAGTGCTCAAGTAGGGTGTGGGTGTTAGGGTCTTAGGGTGTGGGTGTTAGGGTCCGACAAACGGACACATGGGTAACCCTGGGGACTCCCGACCCCCAGGAGGGGGGGGCTCCGCCAACCACCACCACCCACTACCAACTGCCCCAACACACCAGAGGTCAAGAAGGGTGTGGGTGTTAAGGGTTTGTGTGAAAGGGGTATGGGTGTGGGGGAGAGGGTGTTTGGGTGGATGGGTGTGTGTGTGGTGGGGAGGGTGTTTGGGTGGATGGGTGCGCGGGTGGCTGTTTTGGTGCGTGGGTTTGCGGGTGTGAGGGTGTGTGGGTGGGTGGGTGTGAAGGTGGGTGGGTATGTGGGCATGCGGTTGGGTGGGTATGTGGGTATTAGGGTGTTGTGTGGACTTACTAGTGGTCCAGGATTTTTGATCCAGCCCTGTTGGCTAGCTCAGGGTCGGTGATCACTAGGATCGGAGTTCGCCCCACCGCCAACCACCCACCACCCACCACCACCCACCGCCACCCACCACCCACCACCCACCACCCACCGCCACCACCCACCAACACCACCCACTCCAACTCACCAGTGGTCAATTATTTTGGATCCAGCCCTGTTGGCTAGCTCAGGGTCGGTGATCACTAGGATTGGAGTTCGCCCCATAGAGATCTGTTGCATGAAGTTGCATGCAGAGTTTAGAGATTAGTCATATATAAAATGAGATGTATTAGTTTAGAGTTTAGTCATATATAAATGTATAATATGAGATGTATTAGTTTAGAGTTTAGTCATATATAAATGTACAATATGAGATGTATTAGTTTAGAGTTTAGTCATATATAAATGTATAATATGAGATGTATTAGTTTAGAGTTTAGTCATATATAAATGTATAATAATGTATAGTAGAGTTTAGTCATATAAATGTATAATCTGAGATGTATAGTTTAGAGTTAGTCATATATAAATGTCTAATATGAGATGTATTAGTTTAGAGTTTAGTCATATATAAATGTATAATATGAGATGTATTAGTTTAGAGTTTAGTCATATATAAATGTATAATATGAGATGTATTGGTTTAGAGTTTAGTCATATATAAATGTATAATATGAGATGTATTAGTTTAGAGTTTAGTCATATATAAATGTATAATATGAGATGTATTAGATTAGAGTTTAGACATATATAAATGTATAATATGAGATGCAATAGTTTAGAGTTTAGAGTTTAGAGTTTTGCTTCCATTCAGTTGAGTTAGGTATAGTTTTTCTTTGATTCAGTTATAGTATAGTATAGTATGGCCGGAAAAAAAGTCATTTTGAGATCAGCCTCGACCCCCCCTCTCTCCCCACCCCCCACCCCCCACCCCTTCTTTGGGCCCCCCCCAAATCTCAGCCCCAGGCGCTTATCACTTTATTAACATCTGTTGCATGCAGAGTTTAGAGTTTAGGGTTAAGGGTTTAGGGTTTAGAGTTTAGAGTATAGGGTTTAGAGTTTAGAGTTTTTTTTCCATTCAGTGGAGTTAGGTTTAGTTTTTCTTTGATTCAGTTATATTATAGTATAGTATAGTATAGTAAAAAGGGAAATTTTGAGATCGGCCTCGACCCCCCCCTCCCCCCCCCCCCTTCTTTGTCACCCCCCCAGATCTCAGCCCCCAGGCGCTTTTTCACTTTATCATCATCTGTTGCATGCAGCGTTTGGAGTTAATAGTTCAGAGACTTTATTCCATTCAGTAGAGTCAGGTTTAGTTTTTAGATTGGATCAGATTTGATTATAGTATGTTATATTATATTACATTACGTGGGGGGCAAGAAAAAGCTGCCGTACCGCATCTTCGCTTTAGATAGAGCTTATCCTAAAACTGCAACAACCATTTTTTTTTTTTAGCCAATAAAAAAGTTGTACAAAAGTTAAAGGAATCCAAAGATTTTTTCACCCAAAGCGACCCAAATCTTAACTACGCGATAAATCACGTCTGGGCAACCCCATGAAAGATGTAAGAGCATAACTGTAATAGGCAAGGAAAGATCCTCCGAATGACCCCCATTTTGGGGGGGTAGGGTGAGGTAAGCGGGTTTTAGGAGGGGGGGGGCGCGGGGGGGGGGGGACTAAAAAAACTTGTTCCCAACTTATTGTTCCCCCTCCTTTTGTATGAAACTTCCACAATTTCGGACATTCCCATCTGCATCGGACCAACCAGACTTGAATGTGCGATCCAAAATTCTGTTTCTCTCAGCCCCTCCCACCCCCCCCCCCCCCCCCCCCCCCCCCCCCCCCCCCCCCCCCACCCCTGGTTGGTTATATCCACTATTATATTATGTTATGTTAGATTTATATTAGATTAGATTAGATCAGATTAGATTAAGATTGGATGGATTGGATTGGATTGGATGGGATTGGATTGGATCTGGATTAGAGTAGAGCGTAGAGTAGAGTAGAGTAGCGTAGAGTAGAGTAGAGCTAGAGTAGAGTAGAGTAGAGTAGAGTCGGTAGATAGGTGAGTAGAGTTAGAGTAGAGTAGAGTAGAGTAGAGTAGAGTAGAGTAGAGTAGAGTAGAGTAGAGTAGAGTAGAGTAGAGTAGAGTAGAGTAGAGTAGAGTAGAGTAGAGTAGAGTAGAGTAGAGTAGAGTAGAGTAGAGTGGAGTGGAGTGGAGTGGAGTGGAGTGGAGTGGAGTGGAGTGGAGTGGAGTGGAGTGGAGTGGAGTGGAGTGGAGTGGAGTGGATTGGACATACGAGGGCGTTACCCATTATGTAAACCAGACATGACCAGGATGCAGGACCTGGTGGTTGTGGGGGTGGTAGTGGGGGTGGCCAACGGCCACAAGGGCCACCCTACTAGTACAGACAAACAAACATGTAGACATACAAACGACCTGACATAAAAACATACATATATAAAAACATACACATATACGAACATACAAACATCTCTCTATATATGTTAACATACATGGATTTCGCGAGATAGCGCTGGCTGGCTTTCGGTTCGCGTGCTGGCGCTTACTGGCTTTCGGATTTTCGTTCGCGGCCGACTTCCCACCCACCCCTACAGCCGTGGCGCCACCTGACCAGGTTGGAGAATTCAAAAAATCAGTCTCTCCGCGACTTTCACGCCTGCGCATCAATCTTCCACCTGCGTGCAATCGCCCTGTCCGACCTGTTAGCTCTTCCCTGCAATATCCTGCCCTGCCCTTCGCGTGTCGCATTTAGCTATCCGGATCTGCCTTCCTCATCATGCCTGTCAGAATGCCCGCTCATCTGATTAGTGGAATCTCTTCCCAATGCATCGAGAAATCTGTTAATGCAAATCGTGCGATGCGAGTGCGTGACAGAGCTGACTCCATGGAAGACCTTCCTCGACTTCGCCTTGTGCAAGTAGCAACAGGATTTGCAATGGCTTATGCCTACCGTCCAACAGTAGCAGAACATTTTGCATGTGTTACGCAAATCTTGCTCGATGTTGCCTTCCAGCGGTGCTAATTGGATTTCCGGTCAACACCAGTGGTCCGACTGGGCAAACTTGCGAGAAGAACAAGCTTGAGGTATGTAGCGATTGTGCAGGTACCGTTTTTTCTGCGTTACGCGCAAAGAAGATGTGATTGTCGCTGTGTGATTGCGCACGCCCAGTATTTTCAGCGGGGTCGGCTTTCGCAAGCTATTGGCAGGTTGGATCCGCAGCCTGCTCTTTATCCACTTCTGCATGATCTAGGCCCACAGCTGGAGTGGAAGGGATGAGGTAGGGAGGAGGGGATAACGCATGCGTGCCGGTGGTTCGGGAAAGAGAGGGTGGGGGGGAGGATCGAGGGTGGCCCACCATGGGTGGAAATGACTGGGGTGAGGGGAGGGGGGAGAAAGAGTGTAGATGGGGTGGGAGGGGGGAAGGGGGGGCATTTGGGTGGTGTGGAGATGGCTGGGGGGGTAGGGGGTTATATTTGGGTGGTGTGGAGATGACTGGGGGTTAGGTGGGGTGCAAGGGGGATAAACAGAGTGTGTCTCAAGGGGGTGGGGATGGGGGGCAGGAAGATTTAGGGGGAAACAGGGATCATGTTGGTCCTGGGGGCTGGGGGGGGGGGGGGGGGGGGGGGGGGGTATATTTATAGTAGGGAAAGGAAGGGGGCATGTGTTCGATATTTTGCAAAGGGGGAAATATCTTGACTGTGTGCATGTGAGTAAAGGGGGGGAGGGGGGGGGGGTACGTTCAAGGGCGTTGCACGTTATGTAACCCAGGCCAGAACAGGACCCAGGACCTGGGTGAGTGAGTGGCGGGTGGCCTTCGGCCACACGGGTAATGTACTAGTACATATATACAAACATACAGGCACACAAACATACATATATCCAGGCATACAGACACACAGAAAAACAAAGATATAAATATCATATATTATATATACACACCTGTAAAACAAACATGCAGACATATAAATATCATTTACATATAAACCGCACCTGTAATACAAACATACAGACATATAAATATCATGTACATATAAACCGCACCTGTAATACAAACATGCAGACATGTAAATATCATATACATATAAACCGCACCTGTAATACAAACATGCAGACATATAAATATCATATACATATAAACCGCACCTGTAATACAAACATGCAGACATATAAATATCATATACATATAAACCGCACCTGTAATACAAACATGCAGACATATAAATATCATATACATATAAACCGCACCTGTAATACAAACATGCACGCATATAAATATCATATACATATAAACCGCACCTGTAATACAAACATGCAGGCATATAAATATCATATACATATAAACCGCACCTGTAATACAAACATGCAGACATGTAAATATCATATATATAATATATACAACCGCACCTGTAATACAAACATGCAGACATATAAATATCATATATATAATATATACAAACGCACCTGTAATACAAACATGCAGACATATAAATATCATATATATAATACATACAAACGCACATGTAATACAAACATGCAGACATATAAATATCATATATATAATACGAGGGGGGGGCAGGAATAAAGTTGGCTGACCGCACGTTCGGAAGTTGTTATTTTGACCCCCGGGGACCCCCCCCCACCCACCCCACCCCCTCCCCCTCTTTGAGACCTCATATCTAGACACCCAGACAGTATTACATAGTGAAAGGGGGTTCCATGAGCATCATCTCGGCAAGGCCTTTCCAACCATACAACAAAAATTTATTAATATCAAGTTTGGACAAAGTTATTTTGATTTTAGTATTTTTACAACTTTCTTGGGCGCTCAGCAGTCGTCCGCGTACTAGGAGAAGATTACGAAAATTGACTGAAGGCGTTATTTATCTGTCTTTTTATCTTTATCGTCATCATTATCATGGCTTGATCGACTCAACTTGTATTCTGGAGCCTGATGGTCGGCTCGGGTGGTGTGTGTGATTTGGGGTGGGGGGGGAGGGGGGGGAAGGTGTGGGGGGGTGGGGTGGGGTGGGGGGGGCTCGAGTGCTCGACCCCAGGCTCGACTGCTTTAGGAACTTCGTACGGTAGGGGACCGGAATTCAGAATGCGTTGCACGTGCGCCTTTTTCCGCCCAACTGCCGCTCGTTCCAAGCTGGACCCGAAGGTCTGGGTGACGTCCAGCCTGGCGTCCAGCCTGGATGTACCTTCCAGGAGATTCACCAATTACACCCTTGGTGTCACTAACTAACGACTTTAGATTTGTACTCCTCTCGTCGAGACCTTCTCAATGGTGTACGTCACGCTCAAAAATTCGCACTGGCAAGAAAGTTACACGAGGTACAAATAAATTTGGGAAAACGGTCGGACCCCCCCCCCCCCCCCCCCCCCCCCCCCCCCCCCCTCCCCCCCCCTCGTATCTCGGCCGCCCGTGGGTGTATCGATTAATTTTTTTTGTATCGACTATTGCTCGCGGTTCTCTATCCAAATCGAACGTGCGGTACGAAATATTTTTCCTTGCCCCCCCCTCGATATAATATATACAAAGGCACATGTAATACCAACATGCAGACATATAAATATCATATATATATAATATATACAAACGCACATGTAATACAAACATGCAGACATATAAATATCATATCTGTAATATATACAAACGCACATGTAATACAAACATGCAGACATATAAATATCATATATATAAACGCACCTGTAATATAAACATACAGACATATAAATATCGTATATATATTAACACACCTGTAATACAAACATACAGGCACTTAAATATCATATATACAAGCGCACCTAAAAGACAAACATACAAACATATAAATATATAACGCACCTGGATAACAAACATACAGACATATAAACGTCATAAATATAAAACGCACCTAAAAGACAAACATACAGACATATCAATATAAAACGCACCTGAGTGACAAACAAACAGACATATAAATATCATTTAAATCTATTATACATAATAAATATAAGCGCACCTGAAAGACAGGCCCGTAAAGGCGCGTACAGTGCTCGAAGAATAAAGGATTTCCCATTCTGGAGAGGGGATGAGAGGGGTTGTTGACGCAAGTTAGCACATTGAACTAATACTAATAACAATGATAATGATGGTGATGATGATGATGTTTAGGATTTTATGTTTGATGATGATGATGATGATGGTGTTTAGGATAATAATAATCATCATCATCATCATAATAATAATAATATGAGATACTACTAATAATAATAATGTTGAAGTTGAATCAAGTTAGTACATTGAACAATTGAAGTATTACAACTAATTAGCACATGGCATCCCCAGTGTTTGTTTATTCAGATTTCTGTTTATTTATGTTTATTTCAGATTTCAGATTGCTGCAAGTTTGTGTAGCTACTTGGGCTACTCAAGCCTGATTCCAGGAAAGTTGAGTAGCCACCATCTACAGTGCAACGTCACGCACATCGTCGTTAAAACAACTGGTCAGCCTATCATAATACACATACACATAGAGGGTAGTGTTTTTTATTTCAGATTTCTGTAGTCAAGGTTGAGTAGCTACTTGGGCTACTCAACCCTGATTTCAGGATAGTTGCGTAGCCATCGCATGGAGCCTGGGGGTGTCGGGGGGCAGCGCGTCCCGATATCGGGGGGGCGGGGGGGTGTAGCATTCTACGGAATGTATGGAAAGGCGACGCGTCGTCGAAAAATGAAACACTGATAGAGAGTAGAGAAGGCATGGGCCTAGGAATATTACCAAGTCGCCATGCCCTCTCACCCACCCTCATATGCTAAACAAACACAAGGGTGGCGTGGACCCCCCAAATACACAGTGCAAGGCGTGTTGCCTACCTACCTCCTCAACTCCACCAGGTTACCAAGGATGGGCCGAGGCATGGGCTCAGGAATGAGACCAAGTCGCCCCGCAGCATCCCTCTCACCCAAAATGCACCTTTGTGCCCTCCCAACCCATGATATGCCCTCATAAGCCAAACAAACGCAAGATTGATATGGACCCCCAAATAAGCAGTGCAAGGCTTGTCGCCTACCTACCTCCTCAACTCCACCAGGTTACCAAGGATGGGCCAAGGCAAGGTCCCAGGAATGTGGCCAAGTTGCCCCGCAGCACCCCTCCCACCCAAAATGCACCCTCGTGCCCTTCCACCCATGACAAGCCCTCATAAGCCAACCAAACACAAGGGTGACGTGGACCCCCCCAAATAAGTTGTACAAGGCCAGTTGCCTACCTCCTTAACTCCACCAGGTTACCAAGAATGGGCCAAGGAATGGGTCCGGGAATGTGTCGGAGCCGCCATCTTGTCATCGGGCTGAATAAAACATGGACAACCTACGTGGCACATTTGAATTTGAATTATAATTTGAATTTGGATTATCAAGGCATGGGCCCGGAAATATGGCGGAGACCCCATCGCATTATCGGGCTAAGTGCAACATGCACGACCTGCGTGGCACAGAATTTGAATTTGAACTTGAATTAGGATTGCCATGGAATGGGCCCGGGAATATGGCGGAGCCCCCATTGCGTTATCAGGATGAATGCAACATGCACAACCTGCGTGGCACAGAATTTGAATTTGAATTAGGATTGCCAAGGAATGGGCCTGGGAATATGACGGAGCCCCCGTCGCGTTAGCAGGATGAATGCAACATGCACAACCTGCATGGCACAGAATTTGGATTTGAATTTGGAATTAGATTTGGATTGTAACATGGTTCTTCAGCCAACTCTGGGCTGCTCACCGTCTGCCAAGTCTAAGCCCCCCCGTGTGATACCCACAGAAACCAGGGAGCACACTAAGCAGGTTAGACAGCTTTAAAAGTTGGCTAAGAGGCACAGGGAGGTTGAGGGTGGGGGTGTGGGTGCAGGTGTTGAAGGGGGAGGGTCAGGGTGAGCAGGTGAGGGTGGGGGTGCAGGTGGGTGTGGAGGAGAGATGGGTGAGGGGTTGGAGGTTGGGGTGGGGGAGGGTCAGGTTCAGGGTATGGGTGAGGGTGAGGATGGGGGTGCAGGTGGGGAAGGGCGAGGGTGGGGGCGGATGAGGGTCATGGTGATGGCCTGGGTGAGGGTGGCGGTGGGGGAGGAGGAGGGTCAGGGTGGGGGTGGTTCAGGGGAGGGGGAGGCCAACGCTTTTAATTTTCGCTACAAGCAGCAGCTTCTAAGCAGCTCCTTAAGCCAGCCACTGGGATAAGCCCCAAGATTCTAGCAGTATTGGACAGATGGTTTAGTCAGGTTCCAAATGCACTGAGTTGCTAAATGTTTGGCTGGGTAGCAAGCCAGGGGAGCTGCCTAGAAGCTGCCGCTGGTAGCTAAAAAATTGAGGGTGAGGGTGGGGGCGGATGAGGGTCATGGTGATGGCCTGGTTGAGGGTGAGGGTGGGGGAGGAGGGGGGTCAGGGTGGGAGTGGTTCAGGGGGGGGGAAGAGGGGGAGACCATCGCTTTTAATTTCCGCTACAAGCAGCAGCTCCTTAAGCCAGCCACTGGGATAAGCCCCAAGATTCTAGCAGTATTGGACAGATGGTTTAGTCAGGTTCCAAATGCACTGTGTTGCTAAATATTTGGCTGGGTAGCAAGCCAGGGGAGCTGCCTAGAAGCTGCCGCTGGTAGCTAAAACATTGAGGGTGGGGGTGAGGGCGGATGAGGGTGGGGGTGAGGGTGGGGGCGGATGAGGGTCATGGTGATGGCCTGGTGAGGGTGAGGGGGTGAGGCTGGCGGTGGGGGTGCAGGTGGGGGAGGAGGAGGGTGGGGGTGGTTCAGGGGTGGGGGGAGGGGGAGGCCATCGCTTTTAATTTCCGCTACAAGCAGCAGCTCCTTAAGCCAGCCACTGGGATAAGCCCCAAGATTCTGGCAGTATTGGACAGATGGTTTAGTCAGGTTCCAAATGCACCGTGTTGCTAAATATTTGGCTGGGTAGCAAGCCAGGGGAGCTGCCTAGAAGCTGCCGCTGGTAGCTAAAACATTGAGGGTGGGGGTGAGGGCGGATGAGGGTGGGGGTGGGGGCGGATGAGGGTCATGGTGATGGCCTGGTGAGGGTGAGGGGGTGAGGCTGGCGGTGGGGGTTCAGGGGAGGGGTGGGGGGAGGGGGAGTCCATCGCTTTTAATTTCCGCTACAAGCAGCAGCTTCTAAGCAGCTCCTTAAGCCAGCCACTGGGATAAGCCCCAAGATTCTAGCAGTATTGGACAGATGGTTTAGTCAGGTTCCAAATGCACTGTGTTGCTAAATATTTGGCTGGGTAGCAAGCCAGGGGAGCTGCCTAGAAGCTACCGCTGGTAGCTAAAAAATTGAGGGTGAGAGTGAAGGTGAGGGTGGGGGCGGATAAGGGTCATGGTGATGGCCTGGGTGAGGGTGGCGGTGGGGGAGGAGGAGGGTCAGGGTGAGTGTGGGGGTGGTTCAGGGGAGGGATGAGGGTGGGGGGAGGGGGGAGTCCATCGCTTTTATTTTCCGCTACAAGCAGCAGCTTCTAAGCAGCTCCTTAAGCCAGCCACTGGGATAAGCCCCAAGATTCTAGCAGTATTGGACAGATGGTTTAGTCAGGTTCCAAATGCTCTGTGTTGCTAAATATTTGGCTGGGTAGCAAGCCAGGGGAGCTGCCTAGAAGCTGCCGCTGGTAGCTAAAACATTGAGGGTGAGGGTGGGGGCGGATGAGGGTCATGGTGATGGCCTGGGTGAGGGTGAGGGTGGCGGTGGGGGAGGAGGAGGGTGAGGGTGGGGGTGATTCAGGGGAGGGGAGGGGGGAGTCCATCGCTTTTAATTTCCGCTACAAGCAGCAGCTTCTAGGCAGCTCCTTAAGCCAGCCACTGGGATAAGCCCCAAGATTCTAGCAGTATTGGACAGATGGTTTAGTCAGGTTCCAAATGCACTGTGTTGCTAAATATTTGGCTGGGTAGCAAGCCAGGGGAGCTGCCTAGAAGCTGCCGCTGGTAGCTAAAACATTGAGGGTGAGGGTGGGGGCGGATGAGGGTCATGGTGATGGCCTGGGTGAGGGGGTGAGGGTGGCGGTGGGGGTGCAGGTGGGGGAGGAGGAGGGTGGGGGTGGTTCAGGGTTGGGGTGAGGGGTGGGGGGAGGGGGAGGCCATCGCTTTTATTTTCCGCTACAAGCAGCAGCTTCTAGGCAGCTCCTTAAGCCAGCCACTGGGATAAGCCCCAAGATTCTAGCAGTATTGGACAGATGGTTTAGTCAGGTTCCAAATGCACTGTGTTGCTAAATGTTTGGCTGGGTAGCAAGCCAGGGGAGCTGCCTAGAAGCTACCGCTGGTAGCTAATCAATTGAGGGGGAGGGGTTTGGGGTCAGGGTAAGGGTGGGGGTGAGGGTAAGGGTGGGGTCGAGTGTGGGGGTGAGGGGGGAGGGCCTGAGGGGGTGGGGTGGGGGGCTGAAATGAGGGTGAGGGTGAGTGGGGGAGGGGGACGGGCATCTTAGAAGGTCCAGGTGCAACATGGCTTGAACGAGGTTGGAGCAAACCTCGGACACGAACCTCGGACACGAACCTCGGACACGAACCTCGGACTTCTCGAAGCACGCAGGAAGGATGGGAAAAGGAACTTGCAAACGGCGTCTTAGATTGGCTGCATCGTACCTTTAGTGCCGAATGGTACTATGCGAACGAGGGAAGAAAGCGGGACACGCTAATACTCGCAACAGGGGCTAGACGAGCGTCTAAGACTTACCAGAAATAACCCTGCGACTGCAGCTGCGGTGCACCAAGTCAACTCCATCCTCAGGCGCGTCCAGAATCTCGCGCAGGTAAGAGACCACGTACAAAGTTGCGATAATTATATGCCAGATCGACGCGCTCTGTGGAGGGTCGCGGTACTTTCCAAGCTGCCTCGGGGGCTCTAGTTTAACGCAGGAAACAGACACGGATCTACAAGCCAAACAAAACGTGGGGAAAGAAATAAATGGACGCCGGGAGGTGTGATTTTTTAACTAACACGACGGGGTTCGTTGTTTTCTTATCTTAGGCGTGGGTTGTTATGTTGCCTTGCAACAGCTTGGAAATTATTTTCTGAATTACTTTCTGAATTCGTTTCTTTTCACTAGATCTGATCCAGCTGTGCGCCAGCTGCAGCAGTGTAGAAATGGCCGTCCAGAAATTGAATCGAGCTGTGCGCCAGCTGTGTAGAAATAGAGACCAGCTGAAATCGGATTGCGTACCGAACTTGCTAGTGTGTAGAACTGTTACAATGAGAGACAGCGACGGCTCGTCCTATCAAGTTTACCCGACGAAGCTTTACCATACGATACTTGACCCGACGAATCAGGGCCCCCTGCGACAAATAGCGTGTACCAATATCTTATTATCATACCATGATAGGCGAAAGGAATTGTCAGGAGGAAGGAATCTAAGGTACAGACCGGTCGAATGTAAGCGGAGAGGAATCCCGCTACAACCAGCTTCTTCAGCTTATCACAAGTTGCTAGTCGTCGGCTAAATACAGTTTCCTCTGGTAAATTTGATAGGGCGCTCGCTGAGGGCATAGACAAGTCCTAAGCGCGTGTCGTAAGCGACACGGAAAACGCGTTAGCAGTCACGGGCAGGGGAGGGGGCGAATATTTACGAAACCTGATGTGCAGACTGCGAGAAAGGGCGAGGAGCAGGTCCCTGGCGACCAGGGAGGCTGGGAGTTTCGGAAGCAGTGGAGTAGTAGCTACTCGTAGCGGAATAGGCTACTAACATTGAACACCTTTAGCGAAGGATCTTGATCGCTGCGATGCTGATAACTCTAGTCATGCGTACTTCAACTATGAGCCAAATGTTTGGGTGCGGAGGTGCCCGGGATCGTTCAAACGCCTGGAGAGACGGGAAAAATACTACGGCAACGGAATCTGTCCGATAGTATAGCAGACTGCCGGGGCTAGTCCAAGCCTTCAAGGGAGATATAGATATAGATGCCGATATCGCATCCGTGTGCCTGTAGTTCACCCGCTGACAAGGGAGGGTAGTTCTTGTCTGACAGTCGCTATATGGCTCTGCTCTGCCAGACAAGAACTGTCAGACAAGAAATTAGATACCTAACCGCTGATGCTCAAATCATATTAGTCATTTACTGACGATCGCTTCAGTGCGGGTGGCTAGTATATTTATAAATGAGCGCAGATTCATAACGTAGGTCGGACAGAGTCCCCCCCTAACACCACGCGGCGTCCGTTCTTTCTATCTCCATTTCTGTTGGTCCGGGTTGCTACGCCACGCCGACGCGCGTTCTTAATCTACATCTCTATCCCGAATTGGATTGACCTCGGTGATTTAGAGCTACTAGCGTATTTATCTGTCCACTCCCTTCTCCCAAGACTATTAAAGCTGCCCATCGGTCTATCAAGTGTTTGGAATGCACGGCATGCGGGATTGAGGGGATCTGGCCATCTAGGGTCAGCGGGTGGAGCGCTTTTCTGGTGCCTGGTGGACGACACAAGCACGTGATCTGGACCGAAAAAGCCTAGAACCATGCCTCACCAATCCACCGGTGTGCTCCACTTTTGTTGATTCATTTGCAGGTGCTATGCCTTCTCTGTTTGTTGTCTGTTGTACTCTCAGTATTGTAGCCTTGATTTGTTTGTTACCAAGTTCCCCACTTTTTCATTTAGCACGATGACCAGGTCTGGGGTTTGAGGAGATGAAAACATAAACCACGGTATCGGTTTGCACAATTTTGTTTACATTCTGGCTCAACCAATAATCGGTTAATCGGTTTGCACGGTTTTGTTTACATTCTGGCTCAACCAATAATCGGTTAATCGGTTTGCACGATTTTGTTTACATTCTGGCTCAACCAATAAACTCATTTATCGTTCACATCTAGATATTAGGGTTTGAGCCTTCAGGGTTTTAAACCACTTGAGTAAGGGGAAGGTACCTTTAGCCTATTTGGACTGCCACTGGACTGGACATACATTCAGCCTGATGCCAATGCCAACCGATGCCAACCGAAGCCCAAGCCTACAGTCTAAGACGTCCGAAATATGAAGTATTGTACAAGACTACAAGAACGATGCTTCAGCCAAAATGATGTTTCAGAATCCAAAAGCATGACCCAGATATAAGAAAACTTGGGAAATTTGAAGATGTGAAGATGTGAGGATTTGAAAAACAGCACGATATTGCGTAAGTATCGCGTAGGTCTGTCCCCCTAAGGGGGCCGACCAACGATGGCCAAATTCACAAATAAACATCATAAGCGTGCAAAATACGATTAATCGTGCCTAAAAAGTAATCGTGCTTAAATAAACACCATAGGCGTGCAAAATACGATTAATCGTGCCTAAAAACGCTGCCTACCCACGAGCCTTACCGTAGAATAACAATTTGTTCTTGTTTGTATCTAAAGTTCTATACAATGTATAGTACCGTATGCCGGTATGCAGTATGTGCGTGTATGTTACAGTCAAGGTGTATCCTACTCACCTAATGGGACTTGCCCAACTTATAATAATCAGGGGTGTCAAGCACAAAATCGTGTATGGACATATGGTACTATAAAGTATGATGACGCGAACTGACATCGTGCGATATTTCCAGTTACCGTGTTGACCGTATGAGACAGAGAGGGTTCGTTAAATAAACTCAGCAAATCATTGCCGAGACAGGACAGCAGCAGAGGCTGCCTACCATCCAATTCTATAACAGAGAGCATGAGAGGTTTTGAGATGCCCCCACAAACCTGAAATACGTACGATATATCGTGCTGTGTAGCGAACTGCTACCGTACTATACCGTACAGACAGCAAAATTTACCGCTTTAATTTTTCGGGAGCAACCGTGAAATCGAGGCGTACACTATATTACTTGACAAAAAAACCGTGAAGTCGAGTTTCGGGGCAATATTCGGGTTTGGGCCCCTGAGCTCCACATAGGGCTTACTACCCCTGCCGCCTGCTGTCTGACGGCTCAACGACAAGCAGAAACTCTCGACAAATTCCCCAGCTAGCTGAGCAATTCATGAACGCCGTGTGCTCTTGTTTACGAGATACCTTAGTTGCAGGTCCTAGAACTCAAATTAACTGAGCTGGGAATTTAGTGATTGAATGAGTTGATGCAGAGTCCTACCCTACTTGCAGACCCTGTAGTTCTGGTAGTTTCCAAATCGCCAATTATCATCCGTCAGTGTGGTCGAGTGGTCCATCAAGCCATGGTTGCACAGGTCATGCACGTCATGAGACGTGTAATTCGGAGGTTGGGGCTTTGATTATCCTCAGGAGGACTAGTAACTAGGGTTGTTGGTAGCCATGCATTGCTCGGCCAGGGCCAGCTAACTCAGTGAGACAATGCCGAGACAGGACAGCGGCACAGCCAGCCTACTATCAAATTTTATAACAGGAGGAGGGTTTTTGAGTCACCCCCACAAACCCCCAAAACAAACAAGGAGCATGCAACTCCAGGAAAGCAAACAAACACGAAAATGGAAAAGAGGGCGGAAAGGGGAGGGGTGCTCCAGCAGGGTGAGGTGTCACAATGATTGACCTTGAAAAGTTGTTAAACTGTCGGGTGTAGAGAACTGGACATATCTATCTATAATCGGTCTGAGTTCAAACCCTGTCACACTCCCTGGTTTCCGAGGCTATCGCATGGGGATAAGTACTGTATTCTGCAGCCGGTTAGCCGCCAAATCGCCGCCATATATAACATTGTAACAATCCGTCTTCTTCTATGTGTGGGCCTTGGGCGGTGGCAAGGGTGGTGGTTTGGCGATAGGTTGATCCACCCAGGTCAGCATCTCCGCCGTCAGCTTGTACACCAGGGGGTGCCTGCACAGCACAGCAGTACGGCACATGGCAAGTATTTGAGTAAAGGAAAGCAGTGCGATACATGGCAAGTAGTTGAGTGTATATGTTGGTGTTGGTGATGCTGTGGTGGTGGTGTGGCGACAGGGTAAGCCTCCCCAAGTATGTGGGTGTATATGTTGGAGATTCGGTGTTGTTGTTGTTGTTGGGGATTTTGTGGTGGTTGTGGTTGTGGTGGTGGTGGTGGTGGTGGTGTGGCGACAGGGTTAGCCACCACAAGTAAGCAACTCTGTCGTCGGCTTGTATACCAGGGGATGCCTGCACAGCTGCACAGCACAGCAGTAATGTACATGGAAAGCAGTTGAGTGTATCTGTTGGTGTTGTTGTTGGTGGTGGTGGTGGTAGTGGTGCGGCAACAGCTTTAGCCTCCCCAAGAACTTGGGTATATATGTTGTTGTTGTTGTTGTTGGTGGTGTGGCGACAGCTTTAGCCTCCCCAAGAACTTGGGTATATATGTTGGTGTTGGTGTTGGTGGTGGTGTGGCGACAGCTTTAGCCTCCTCAAGGGAGTATCTCTGTCATCGGCGTGTACACCAGGAGGTGCCTGCACAGCACAGTAGTACGGTACATGGAAAGTAGTTGAGTGTTTATGTAATATGTTGGTGTTGGTGGCGGTGTGGCGACAGGGTTAGCCTCCTCAAGGGAGTATCTCTGTCATTGGCTTGTACACCAGGGGGTGCCTGCACAGCACAGCAGTACGGTACATGGAAAGTAGTTGAGTGTTTATGTAATATGTTGGTGTTGGTTATGCTGGGGAGGTGGTTTGGCGACAGCTTTGGCCTCCCCAAGTACTTGGGTGTATATGTTGGTGATTTGGTGGTAGTGGTGGTGTGGGAACTAGTTTAGTCTGCGGAAGTGGTTGAGTGTACATGTTGTTGTTGTTATTGTTGTTGGTGGTGGTGGTGGTGGCAGTGTGGCGACAGCTTTAGCCTCCCCAAGTACTTGGGTGTATATGTTGGTGATTTGGTGGTGGTGGTGGTGTGGGAACTGGTTTAGTCTGTCAAAGTGGTAGAGTGTACATGTTGTTATTGTTGTTGTTGTTGTTGATGTTGTTGTTGTTGGTGGTGGTGGCAGTGTGGCGACAGCTTTAGCCTCCCCAAGTACTTGGGTGTATGTTGGTGATTTGGTGGTGGTGGTGGTGGTGTGGGAACTGGTTTAGTCTGTCAACGTGGTTGTGTGTACATGTTGTTGTTGTTGTTGGTGGTGGTGGCGGTGTGGCGACAGCTTTAGCCTCCCCAAGTACTTGGGTGATTTGTTGTTGTTGTTGTTGGTGGTGTGGTGGCGACAGGGTTAGGCTCTTCAAGTAAGCATCTCTGTTGTCAGCTTGTACACCAGGGGGTGACTGCACAGCACAGCAGTACCGAACATGGAAAGTAGTTGAGTGATCTGTTGGTGTTGGTGATGCTGTGGTGGTGGTGTGGAGACAGGGTCATCCTTCTCAAGTTAGCATCTCTGCTGTCAGCTTGTACATCAGGGGGTGCCTGCACAGCTGCACATCACAGCAGTACGGTACATGGAAAGTAGTGTTAAGTGTAAAGTGGTGTTGGTAGTGGAAAGTGGTGTTGGTGATGCTGTGGTGGTGGTGTGGCGACAGGGTTAGCCTCCTCAAGTGAGTATCTCTGTCGTCGGCTTGCAGACCAGGGGATGCCTGCACAGCTGGACAGCACAGCAGTACGTTACATGGAAAGCAGTTGAGCGTACATGTTGGCGTTGGGGATGCTATGGAGTGGGTTTGGCAACAGCTTCAGCCTTCCCAAGAACTTGGGTGTATATGTTGGTGATTTGATGGTGGTGGTGGTGGTGGTGGTGGTGGTGTTTTGGCGACAGGGTTAGCCTCCTCAAGTGAGTATCTCTGTCGTCGGCTTGTTAACCAGGGGGTGCCTGCACATCACAGCAGTATGGTACATGGAAAGTGGTTGAGTGTATCTGTTGGTGTTGGTGATGCCGTGGTGGTGGTGTGGAGACAGGGTTAGGCTCTTCAAGTAAGCATCTCTGTCATCGGCTTGTACATCAGGGGGATGGTTGGAGTTAGCGTTTATATATATGGTTGGAGTTAGTGTTTATATATATGGTTGGGGTTAGTGTTTATATATATGGTTGGAGTTAGTGTTTTTATATATGGTTGGAGGGAGAGTTTATATATATGGTTGGAGTTAGTGTTTATATATATGGTTGGAGGTAGTGTTTATACACATGGTATTAAAAATGGTTAAAAAATGGTACCTGCAAAGTAGCGGGTCTCTTTCCATAGCGGAGGCCATGTCACTAAGAGCGATGTCCACCTTCTTGGCAGGTCCTTTGGTGTCCAGCAGCTGCCCGGCAGCTGCTGTGGAGGCCCCCCCAGCTGCCGGGGTTGCGGAGGGGGCGGCGCTGGTCCCCGGCGCAGTACCGATGGCGGGGGCGGTGGCGGAGGTTGCAGAGGCGGTCTTGCTGGTCTTGGCCGTAGACCCCCCCTCCTCTTTCTTGCCTGTGGAGAGGACAAGGCAGAGTGTTAGCAGTGCTTTTCTTTTCAACTACAAGCAGCAGCTTCTAGGCAGCTCCCCTGCCTGCCTATCCAACCAAGACTAGGACAGTCTAGAGCACCTGGACGTTGATGCCACCAGTTTTCTAAAACTGTAAATTAGTGCGGCGTGAACCCTCCCGTCTGCATGCATGCGTATATACTGGAGAATGGCTACCATGTTGGGGATTATTTGGTTTTGCAGGCCCTCCGCCCCTGAGCTCGGACTGCTGCGCGACAGCATGAAGGGAAGTTCTCTACCTCGTCCGAGGCGGCAAATCTGAGATTTGGTGAACCTGGCCAGGGCTCGAACCTCGTCTGATCGTCCACTGGGTAATACTATACCATACAGCCCAGAACTCAAAACTTGATACCAGTATTCTACACTTGTTGAAATATTGGCGTACAGCCCAGTGGATAAGTCAAGGAGCTGCCTAGAAGCTGGTGCTTGTAGCTGAAAATAAAAGCATTGGGTGTTCGAACTTGAACTTGGACACATGGTTCCAGCCAGCAATTTGAATTTGAACTTGAACTTGGACACACGATTCCAGCCAGCAATTTGAATTTGAACTTGTTGGACACATGTTTCCAGCCAGCAATTTGAATTTGAACTTGAACTTGGACACATGTTTCCAGCCAGCAATTTGAACTTGAACTTAAACACATGTTTCCAGCCAGCAATTTGAAAATTGAAATTTAATTTGAACTTGCACTCATGTTTCCAGCCAGCAATTTGAACTTAAACTTGAACTTGAACACATGGTTCCAGCCAGCAATCAAGGAGCTCGCCGTCTTCGGCAATTACATAATTATCAGGAAAAATCAGAATCACCACCATCATAAACCATTCAAATCTAAGCATTCTGGGTGGGCGTCAGAAAGTTTGTTGAAGCGCCTGCAAGCTGGTTCACTTTGAACATGAGCAACAGCAGTAGCAACACGACCAAGAGCAACAACACCTATCCCCCCTTGTGAAAGAGTGTTGCAACGCAGCAGCAGGAGCAGCAATACAACAAACCAACACCACCAGCGACAAAACCAACACCACCAACAGAGACACCAATACCAACATCCCGATCATGCGAAAGAGTGCAGAAAATAGCACCACCAGCAGCAGCAACAGCACCAACACCAGCAGTAGCAAAAACAAGACCAAGAGCAAGCCTTCAGATTCGCCGTCTTCCTTTGCATCCCTGCCTTTCGTTTTTGACTTCCTGAACATCCGGCACTTATGGACGCGTGTGGCAGCAGCAGCAACAGCAGCAGCAACTTGACCAAGAGCAACAACAAACACTGCTTGCCTTCGGAGTCGGATCTTCCTTTGCATCCTTGCCTTTGGTTTTTGACTTCCTGGACCTCCGGCCCTTATGGACGCGTGTGGCAGCAGCATCAGCAGCAGAAACAGCGACAACAGGAGCAGCAGCAACAGCAGCAGTAACAAGGCTAAGAGCAACAACAAACACTACTTGCCTTCGGAGTCGCCGTCTTCCTTTGCATCTTTGCCTTTGGTTTTTGACTTCCCGAACATGCCGCCCTTCTGACCGAACATTCCTCCTCCCTTGCGCTTGAAGGCAAACGCTCCTCCTAACACGTCCCTTGCACCCGCCTGCTGCATCTGTCGGTTCTTCAGGTCTTTCGCTTGTTGGATTTGTGCCTGAGCAGAGGTTGGGTTGGGTTGGGTTGGGTTGGGTTTGATTTGTGCCTGAACACGTCCCTTGCACCCGCCTGCTGCATCTGTCGGTTCTTCAGGTCTTTCGCTTGTTGGATTTGTGCCTGAGCAGAGGTTGGGTTGGGTTGTGTTGGGTTTGATTTGTGCCTGAACACGTCCCTTGCACCTGCCTGCTGCATCTGTCGGTTATTCAGGTCTTTCGCTGGTTGGATTTGTGCCTGATCAGAGGTTGTGTTGTATTGTGTTGGGTTTGATTTGTGCCTGAACACGTCCCTTGCACCCGCCTGCTGCATCTGTCGGTTATTCAGGTCTTTTGCTTGTTGGATTTGTGCCTAAGCAGAGGTTGGGTTGGGTTGGGTTGGGTTGGGTTGGGTTTACCATAGCTCCAAAAGCTACTAGGAGCACCATGGTGCTACGTAAAGACACTTTGTGTTATGTTGTGTTGGATTGGGTTTTCTCTTAATTGACCTTGCGATCTTTAAACAGCAGCTCTTGCTCCAGTCCATGGCGTCGATCTCTTTCACTCATTTACACACTCATTTACACACGCGCACTCATTCGTTCACCTGATCCTATACCCCCCCCCCCCCCCCCCCCCCCACACACACACACCTCCCATATCCCCTCACCTTCTTCTCCTCATTGACCTTGTGCGACTGCGACTCTGCCTGTTTCAACAGCCGCCCCTGCTCAAGGCCACGGCGTCGCTCTCTTTTGCTCATTTACACACACACACACACTCATTAACATGCACACACACTCCTTCATTCATTCACCTGATAACCCCCCCCCCCCCCCACCACCACCACCACCACACACACACAAACACACACACCTCTCCCATATCCCCTCACCTTCTTCTCCTCATTGCTCTTACGCTACCACTTTGAACAGCCGCTCCTGAGTAAAGCCACGGCGTTGATCTCTTCTACTCATTCACACACACACACACACAAATACACACTTATTCGTCTGATACCCCCCCCCCACACACACACCACCACCAACACACATATCCCCTCACCTTCTTCTCCTCATTGATCTTGTGCGACCGCGACTCTGCCTCTTTCAACAGCCACCCCTGCTCAAGGCAACGGCGTCTCTCTCTTTCACTCATTTACACACACACACATTAACACACACACACATCTCCTGCATTCCTCACTTTCTTCTCCTCGTTGATCTTGCGCGACCGCAACTCTACCAGTTTGAACAGCCCCTCCTGAGTAAAGCCACGGCGTTGCTCTCTCCTGCTCATTCACACACACATACAAACACACACTTATTCGTCTGATACCCCCCCCCCCCCCCCCCCCCCCCCCCCCCCCACACACACACACCACACCACCAACACACATATCCCCTCACTTTCTTCTCCTCGTTGATCTTGTGAAACCGCAACTCTACCAGTTTGAACAGCCGCTCCTAAGTAAAGCCACGGCGTCGCTCTCTTTTGCTCATTCACACACACATACAAACACACACTTATTCGCCTGATACTATACCCCCCCCACCACCCACACACCCACCTCCCATATCCCCTCACCTTCTTCTCCTCATTGATCTTGTGCGACCGCGACTCTGCCTGTTTCGTCAGCCGACCCTGCTCAAGGGCACGGCGTCGCTCTCTTTTGCTCATTTACACACTCATTTACACACACGCACTCATTCGTTCACCTGATCTTAAACCCCCCCCCCCCCCCCCCCCCCCCCACACACACACACCACCTCCCATATCCCCTCACCTTCTTCTCCTCATTGATCTTGCGCGACCGCGACTCTGCCTGTTTCAACAGCCGCTCTTGCTCAAGTCCATGGCGTCGCTCTCTTTCACTTTTGTCTCCGCGGGCAATGGCGGCTAATCGTTGGCGTATGTTGGGTCCGTCTCGTACCATGCCCTCTATTTCCCTTCAGGTTGACCAGCAGGCGGTGGTTGGGTTGGTTGGTTGGGTTGGTTGGGTTGGTTGGGTTGGTTGGGTCCGTCTCGTACCATGCCCTCTATTTCCCTTCAGGTTGAGCAGCATGCGGTGGTTGGGTTGGTTGGGTTGGTTGGGTTGGTTGGGTCCGTCTCGTACCATGCCCTCTATTTCCCTTCAGGTTGAGCAGCAGGTGGTGGTTGGGTTGTTTGGGTTGTTTGGGTTGGGTTGGTTGGGTCCGTCTCGTACCATGCCCTCTATTTCCCTTCAGGTTGAGCAGCAGGCGGTGGTTGGGTTGGTTGGGTTGGTTGGGTTGGTTGGGTCCGTCTCGTACCATGCCCTCTATTTCTCTTCAGGTTGAGCAGCAGGTGGTGGTTGGGTTGTTTGGGTTGGTTGGGTCCGTCTCGTACCATGCCCTTTATTTCCCTTCAGGTTGAGCAGCAGGTGGTGGTTGGGTTGGTTGGGTTGGTTGGGTCCGTCTTGTACCATGCCCTCTATTTCCCTTCAGGTTGAGCAGCAGGTGGTGGTTGGGTTGGTTGGGTCCGTCTTGTACCATGCCCTCTATTTCCCTTCAGGTTGAGCAGCAGGTGGTGGTTGGGTTGGTTGGGTTGGTTTGGATTGGGGTGGTGCGTAGGTGGTGGTTGACAGTAAGTGGTTGCAAAAAATGTTAGTAGCACATTATACTAGCAATCACGCTTTTATGTTTTTAGGCTATTTATATCTGTCTCGTACCATATATATATTAAGTCTGTATGCATTTATGTCCTATGCTCTATTTATCTATCTATATTTTTGTCTGTATGCATTTATGATTTATGTTAAATTGATCTCTATATATTTATGTCTGTATGCATTCATGCCCTATGCTCTATTTATCTATCTATATTTATGTCTGTATGCATTTATGATTTATGTTATATTGATCTCTCTATATTTATGTATGTATGCATTTATGTCCTATGCTCTATTCATCTTCAGGTTGAGCAGCAAGTGGTTGCAGACATGTTAGTGGGTGTGGGTGTGGTGGTGGTGTGGTGGTTTGGTGGCGGTGGTGGGTGTGGTGGTGGGTATGGTGGTGGGTATGGTGGTGGTGGTGGGTTGGGTTGGGTTGGGTTGGGTGGAGGTGGGACAAATGCTTAACACGTAATGCTAGCAATCAGGCCTTTGTTGCAGGTCCTGCCACCACTACCCCCATCACCACCACTCAAAACCCACACTACTCTCCTCCTCCTCCCTCACACCACTCACTTAGATGGATCCCCCCTCTGGTTTGCAGACCGTGCCATGGACTGTAGCAAGCCCACCAGGTGTATCTCGACTCCTAGGGCGATGTACTTGAAGCATGTGGGCGTAGCCCCCCTCAGGCCCTGCTTCCGCGCCACGTCCAGGACCTTCATCATTAGGGGGCCCTCGTTCAAGACGTACTCCTCCTGCACAGGGACAGGCATCGGATCATATCTAGTGAACTGAACTAGGCAAGTCTTTTTGACTGCTCTATCGGGCGGTTATCAAGCTCTCGTTCAAGACGTACTCCTCCCACACAGGGACAGGCAGCTGATCGCATTAAGTGAACTATACAAGTCTTTTTTATTGCTCTATCGGGTGGTTATCGAGCCCTTGTTCAGGACGTACTCCTCCCACACAGGGACAATAATCGGATCGCATTAAAGTGAACTAGGCAAGCCTTTTTTATTGCTCTATCGGGCGGTTATGGGGCCCTCGTTCAGGACGTACTCCTCCCACACAGGGACAATAATCGGATCGCATTAAAGTATCGGGCGGTTATCGGGCCCTCGTTCAGGACGTACTCCGCATACACAGGGACAGGCATTAGATCGAATTAAAAAAATATAATGCCTATATTATAGAGTGTGCGTGTACAAGTTTACGATTCTGTGAATAGAGTTTTCCACACACCTACACTGCTACTGTTGCTGTATTTACATAGAGGTGAGAACAATGCATACTACACACTACATACTACATACTACATACACACACACTACATACTACACACACTTTTGCAATGCCGCTATTGCTGCATTGCTCTTCCTCCCAATCTCTCCCAACAGCACCTTCTCCTCTGGTTTAATAGAGTATGCGTTTACAAGTTTACGATTCTGTGACTAGAAGCTTAAACACCTACACTGCTACTGCTGCTGCATTGCTCTTCCTCCCAATCTCTCCCAACAGCACCTTCTCCTCTCGTTTACTAGATTATGCATTTCGAGTTTACGATTCTGTGACTAGAAGTTTAGACACCTACACTGCTACTGCTGCTGCCTTGATGTAGACGTGAGAACATTGCATACTACACACACATTTGCACTGCAAATGTTCCTGCATTGTTATTCCTCCCAATCTCTCCTAACACCCCTCTGCAGCGTCATACCCCCTACACACACCTGCACTTCCACTGTTGCCGCGTTGTTGTTCCTCCCAATCTCTTTTAACACCCCTCTGCAGCGTCATACCCCCTACACACACCTGCACTTCCACTGTTGCCGCGTTGTTGTTCCTCCCAATCTCTGTTAACACCCCTCTGCAGCGTCATACCCCCTACACACACCTGCACTGCCACTGTTGCCGCGTTGTTGTTCCTCCCAATCTCTCCTAACAATGCCTCCTTTTCAGCAGCAGCATCATACAGCCCTGCTAGCAAATCCGTGTCAGCGAAGTCAGGCTTGCTGACGTCATCCGCATCATGCCTGGTTCCGCCACCTCCTCCGCCAGCATGGCCGGGGCCGGCCCCGCCAGGCCAGCCTGGCGGTCTGGCACCGGAGGCCTGGACTGCAGGCCGTTGGGGGAAGTTGGAGCTAGCTGGGCCAGGGGGGGCTGCGCCCCCCATGACGTGGCCTGCCACTCGATTGGCTAGGGACATGCCAGGGGCAGAGACGTGGGGCTGCCCAGGCTGGAGCGTCATTTGACCGGGTCCGGTGCCAGGGTGGTGGCGTTTAGCCCTGGGGGGTAGGTGGGTACGTGTGTGTGTGTGGTGTGTGTGTGTGTGGAGGAAGTGAGCGGGTGTGGATGAAGGGAGTGTGTGTGTAGTGTGTGGGTGCGATGCCGGGGTGGTGGCGTTTAGCCCTGAGGAGTAGTTAAGTGCGTGTGTGTGTGTGGTGTGTGGAGGAAGTGAGCGGGTGTGTATGAAGGGAGTGTGTGTGGTGTGTGTGTAGGGTGTGCGGGCCCGGTGCCGTGGTGTTTAGCCCTGGGGAGCAGGGTGCGTGGGTAGGGTGGGGTGTGTGGGTGGAGGAAGGGTGTGTGGGTACGTGTGTGTGGGGTCTGTGGGGGTAGGGTGGGGGTCCGGTGCCGAGGTGGTGGCGTTTTGCCCTGGGGAGAAGGTGGGTACGTGTGTGTTTGTGGTGTGTGTGTGTGTGTGTGTGTGTGTGTGTGTGTGTGTATGTGTGTGTGTGTGTGTGGTGTGTGTGTGTGTGTGTGTGTGGTGTGTGTGTGTGTGGAGGAAGGGAGCAGGTGTGGATGAAGGGAGTGTGTGTGGTGTGTGTAGGGTGTGGGTCCGGTGCCGGGGTGGTGGCGTTTAGCCCTGGAGGACAGGGTGTGTGGGTACGGGTGTGGGTATGTGTGGTATGTGTGTGTAGGTAGTGTGTGTGTGTGTGGTGTGTGTGTGTGTGTAGGAAGGGAGCAGGTGTGGATGAAGGGAGTGTGTGTGGTGTGGGTCCGGTGCCGGGGTGGTGGCGTTTAGCCCTGGGGGGCAGGGTGTGTGTATGTGTGGTGTGTGTATGTGTGGTGTGTGTGTGTAGGTAGTGTGTGTGTATGTGTGTGTGTGTGTGTGTGTGTGTGCGTGGGGGGGGGGGGGGGGGGTAGGGTGTGTGTGTGGTGAGTGTGTGCGTAGGGTGTAGGTCCGGCGGGGTGGTGGTGGCTTTTAGCCCTTGGGGGCAGTGTGTGTGTGTGTGTGTGGAGTGGGGGGTTAGGGTGTGGAGGAATGGAGTGTGTGTGGATGTTTGGAGGAAGGGAGCAGGTGTGGTGTGTGTATAGGGTGTGGGTCCAGTGCCAGGGTGGTGGAGTTAGCAATTGGGGGGGTGTTGTGTGTGTAAGGGTGTGTGTGATAAGGGGTGGTGGAGTGTGTACAGAGGTGTGTGTTGGGTTTATTGTGTGTTTAAGGGGGTGTGTGTAAGGGTGTCGTCGTGTTAGGGTGGGTGTGTTAGGGCCTGCTGGGTACGGTGGCCTGATGTGTGTCGTTAAGGGTGCTTGTGGGAGTGCAAGGAGTGGGTGTGCGCACAGGGTTGTGTTGTGTACGGGTGTGTGTGTACGGGTGTGTGTGTACGGGTGTGTGTGTACGGGTGTGTGTGTACGGGTGTGTGTGTCAGGGGGCTTGGTTGTGTGTACGGGCGGTTGTAGGGTGTGTGTGTACGGGTTATGTGTGTGTAGGGTGTGTGTGTAAGGGGGTGTGTGTAAGTGTGGGTTTGTTTGTAAGGGGGTGTGTGTGTACGTGTGTGGGTCGTACGTGTGGTGTTTCGGGTGTGTGGTGTTAGGGGTGTGTGTGTAGGGTTGTGTGGCGTACGGGGGTGTGTGTAGGGGGGTGTGTGTGTGTAAAGGGTGTGTGTAGGGGTGTGTAAGGGTGGTGTGTATCGGGTTGTGTGTGTACGGGGGTGTGTGGACGGGTGGGTGTGTGGTGTGTGTAAGGGGTGGGGGTGAAGGGTGTGGGGGTGTGTGTTGTGGGGGGGGTATGGGTATGGTGATGAATGTGTGTGGTGTAGAGTGTGGGTGGTGGGGGGAGGCGGGGTGTGTGGTGTGGTGTGTGTAGGGTTTGATTGGACGTTAAGACTGGGGAGAAGGGATAAAAGTAGTTGTGTGGGTAGGTGGTGTAAGGGTGTGTGGGGTGTGTGGGGTGTTGTAGGGTGTGTGGGGTGTGTGGGGTGTGTAGGGTGTGTGGGGTGTGTGGGTGTGTGGGTTGTGTGGGGGGGGCCTGTGTAGGGGTGTGTGGGGGTGTGGGTGTTTGTGGGGGGTGTGTGGGGTGTTGGGGTGTGCGGGTTTTTGTGGGGGGGCGGGGGGCCCTGTATTTCTTATTTCGCCACCGCCACCCTCTCCATCAGCGCCTTTGGAAGTACGTATCGACTCCAGCTCCCACGGAGCCCTTCCCTCCTTCATGCCTTCCCCTCAGTGGGCGCAACAGACAGCAGACCCCTGGTCCCTGTCCGGCACATGCTCTTCATATCAAACCTTCTTGAACCCATCATTGACTTGTGTGCACCGTATAGTACCCTCCTCGTATGCCCATGTCGGGCGCAAGAACATGTAGTGACGTCCCTTCCTAGTCTTCTGAAGGCACACCTCTGCATGGCCTCACCCACCTCACCATCTTCATACTTCAATCCTCTCCAAAACCACTGCACTGTCTCTGCGTCGTCCGGTGATCACAACCAATCCATCCACAACATTCCCCATGCCTTGTGTGTTGGGTTGTTGTTCGCTACGACGTCCGCTCGGCCATCCCCCCTTTCGCTTTCCTAAATGCTTGTGTTTAGGCGCCTTCAATCAGTCATGGGCATCAATACTGTTCTTCCCACACTCACCTCAGATCTCTTCAGCACGCGGCTGAGCTTCTGCAACTCTTCGTAGGATGCCATGTCGTGTGTTGATTTTAGTGTGTTGATTTTAGTTGTGTTGATGGTATGCATTCATACAGGTAGTCCTTTAAGCCACCTCCGATGATGATGTCCCTAGCTGTTTGTGCATCCATGAACTGTGTTTCGATTTACGTGCGTGCTGCGTTCGTGAGTCTGTGCATGAGGTCTATGTGTCTGACAGTTGTGTCAATATGAAAGAGTCGGCGGCCGGCCTGCGCTGCTTGGGTTGGCTCCGTTTTCTTCTGTGAGCATGCTGCCCTCGATTCTAAAAAAGCAGACGACACCAATACACAAGGAGACACCAATACCTCAGACGACGTCCTCCGTCATCGAATCACATCCAATCTGTTTTTGTGATTTTGTTTTGTTTTGTTTTGTTTTGTTTCTACTAGTGCACCACAAATCAAAACTATTCTAGTTTTCTTCTCTATATAGACTTCTTTTTTGATGACAAAGTGAAACAAATATTATATAGTAATATTAATATACAAATCTTACCAATAGTTTTTTCCTCGGCAGGAGTTCGTTGACACAACTCATCAATCATCCACCGTTTTCTATTGAGTAAGGTTCCAATTAGCATGGCTGCCTCGATTCTAAAAAAAGCAGACGACACCAATACACCAAGGAGACACCAACACCTCTAGACGACGTCCTCCGTCATCGAATCACATTCCAATCTGTTTGTTTGTGTTTTGTTTGTTTTGTTTTGTTTCACTAGTGTCACCAAATCAAAACTATTCTTAGTTTCTTCTCTATAAGACTTCCTTTTTGATGAAAACAAGTGAAAACAAATATTATATAGTAATATTAATATAATCAATCTTACCAATAGTTTTTTTCCTCGAGCAGGCGTCTGCTTGAACCAAACTCATCATCATACCACCGTTTCTAATTGAGTCAGGTTCCAATTAGCATGGTGATTCCACTCCCGTCATAAAAACCACAGAGTTGTCAATAAAGTGTCTGCTTGAGACATCGCAATCTGGAGAAGCTTGAGGGTGAGGCAGAAAATCTTACTTGACCCTCTATAAATCTAAACCATAAATTTAATCTCACCGCATTTTTCTCGTCCTTATTCCGCTGCCTCCAATTCCTTGAGTTCTCCTTCAAGCACCTCCCTGACCTCCTCACTGTACCTTGATACATTCGGGTCGAACTTACTGATCTCACGCATCGCCTCCATGACCATGCCCGCTCCTTCCTGTAATTTAACCCCAGTATCATCTTCACTCTCTCTTCCATCTCGAAGTATCGCTTCTTTGACAACGTTGAAATCCCCTTGTCTCCATTTTGGTTTGTTGGCGTGTACGACTTCGTCACCTTCCTCGAATAGTTCACTGAGTGCAATCTATCCAGTTTTTTTGTTCAGTGTTTGTGTTTACAATTGTAATAACGGTCACTAGCAGTTATGGACTCCCTTAAACCTTCAAAATTAGAGAAGCTTTTACAAACAAATAATAAAACCAACCATGTCGAGCGGCACGTGGTGTCAGCAGCGCACACGCCCCCCCCCCGCATCCTTACATGACACACGACGGCTTTCGCATCCCCCGTCCATAAGTTCATCGCTCACACAACATACATGGCGTCTGTCGCAGACCCCCGTCCGTACATTCATGACACACGTAATCTGTACGTATTTTGCTGTAATCTGTACGTATTTTGCGTTTCTTACACTCGTTTGTTTGAGGCGCACACGAAACCCTTGTCGTCAACTAAATCCTCATGATGACGCGCGTCCAACTCTCGATCAAGGCGTAATCCAATGTGTTTTCGCGCGCCTCGAGCTTCACACGAATCCTCAACTGAATTCCCCTGCCCCCTCCGTGTGTCCCGCGATTCATCTTTCATACTCCCGACATCAGTTGTCAAGCAGAAGTCTGCTTGAGACGACACGTGTCCCCATGCGCCTCGACCCACGAGTGTAAACAAGTCATATGACACGTGTCCCCATGCGCCTCGAAAAATACGAACCCTGGCCACGCACACCCAGCATGTCAATCTTAACCAAGTAACCGAAGTCTCCAATTCTTTCTCTCACGAACTCAGGTGTTCGGGCGATTCAGCGAAATCCGAAAGCTAATTCCGAGGTGAACTCAGTGTGTTAGGGAGCATCCAGCGAACTCCGAAAGCTGATTCCGAGGGTGAGTTCAATAGTAGCAGTCATCGAGATCTAGTCATGGTTACTTCATTGCTGCTAGTATTCGCGAGGCTTGCTAGCTCTATGATCCACCTGCGAAAGCATTATTCAGTCATGGTTACTTTCATGGCTGCTAGTATTTGCGAGGCTTGCTAGCTCTATGGCTCCACCCACCTGCGATAGTCATGGTTACCTTCATGCTGCTATGCTAGTATTTGCGAAGTTCCGTTTGGATTGCGCTGGCTTCCTATCTCTATGGCTCCTCACCTGCGATAGCATGAGCTGACCAACCATCCACCCATGTTCGCAGGCACTGAGATGGCTATGATGAAGAAGGGGGCTATCAAGATTCAGCTCCGAACTTCATGTGTATGGATTCCGAGTCTGCGGAAGTGTTCCGTACTCAAGAATGGCATTTTTGCATCATCGACGAGGAGGATGGTGGCGAGGATGTTGTCGACAGGGAAGGGGTTCGACTGCGAGATTTGAAGCACTCTTCATCTCCTGATTTAGTGTCCTAATCATGAAGAGTTTGGTAGCCTATCCCTATGCTTGTGAATTGCAGGGATTGCCCTGCGAATGCAGTTGTGACAGTCGATCACTCGACTACATTCGAATCATGTGACTGTGGTGTATGCCCACTTAGCATGGGGGCGGGTGGGGCTGGACGTTAGTTGATGAGGTGTGGGGGGAGATGGAGATCTATGTATTGATTGAGAGCTATATTGTAACCAGTTGCATCCGCCCATTCTTCTCCTTGTCCCACTCCTTGTCCCCCTCCTTGTCCATGTGACACTCCAGGGAGTGTCTTTTTGAATTTGTATGAGTCGTTCGGAGGCTCTAAATTCTGAAATTAAAATTAGCATAGGGTTCGTTCGCCATCCTGTTCGGTTGAATCTGGGTCGGACGACTCGCATGTTGGGAAGGGGATTCCGTATTGTTTGCAAGATCCTCATTGAGACGCCTGTCATGATCGTTCAGGGAATTCCATTGCTCGATAGTCATGCTTGACAGCTCGTACCTCAGTTGCTTCTCAAGCGCTTCTGCGCGCTCAGTCTCAAGCTCACTCTTCATTCGAGCATTCTCAGCTCAATCTCCAATCTATTCACTCGAGCAGCATCTGCCTTCTGTCGAGCGCGCTCAGTCTCAATCTCATCTCCAATCTATTCACTCGAGCAGCATCTGCCTTCTGTCGAGCGCGCTCAGTCTCATCTCATCTCCAATCTATTCACTCAGCAGCATCTGCCTTCTTTCGAGCGCGCTCAGTCTTCAGTCGAATGTAAATAAGAGCGAAGGTACCGATGAAGATAAGTAGTAGAGACTTGTCAATCATTTAAAGCCCAATACTGATAGTGAATACAGGAGAATCTAGGCAAAAGTTGGCTGGCCGCAAAAATTTCTTGGGGTTGAATTTGTACGAGCAGATATCGCCAACAATCACCGTCTTCCCCATATCTTCAGGGAACTCCCTTTTAAAGGTCATCCTACTCAGCTTCTTGATGGCAGATTTCATCCGAACAGGATCTGATGCATGCTTCCTGTAGATTTCAAGTGAAATCTGGGCGTCAATCACAGGAGAATGGGCCGCATCTTGAATCGTCGTACCAAGAAGACCAACGCCATCTTTCGGAGGGAAAAAAAGTTGTAATTCTTGTAACGATCGTTCCATGCCTTGAGCAGGTCAGACAAATCGACAATGGATGCAAAGTGAATACCTTCTTCCAGCTGCATCCATTTGACATCGCCCTGGGGGCGGCAGCCAACTATGATGCTTGTGCGAGGGCACAGAATCTGAATGACTGATTCCCGGACCTCATCGAAAGGCTTGCCAGCAAGAATCTGCTCGCGCGTAACACCGTCAGGGAAGTCATCGGATCGTAAATGTCATGCACACAAATGACCTCGTTGAGCAGAAGCGTCCCGTCATCGTCAACAACCGCTACTTGGCATGGAGAGCGATCGTTGTGACCTCGCCCGGTGGCACAGGCTTCAACATCAATGGAAATGTACCTGGAGTGGGACATCTGTAAGCTGTAATGTAAGTTGCAGGGATCCATTTTTGTTTACACTCGTTTTTCTACAGTCAGCGGAATAGTAAAAAAACCTCTGGACCGGTCGGTCGGTCGCAAGATAAGACACTTGGTCTTCAGCCCCCATTAATCTGTTTGAGATCCCATCTGATCACGTTGCGAGCCGCAACTGGATTCCCCTTCCACACTTCGTGTGGACCGCGATTCCTCTGTCATAATTCCGACATAGTTGTCAAGCAGAAGCCTGCTTGTAAAGCAGTGAGTCCTCATCTGAATTCCACCGACATTTAATATGCATGGGAGTGAGTCAGCAGCTCAATTCCATTGCCCACTCCGTGGGGCCCGCGGTTTTCCCTTCACGATCCCGATAGAGTTGTCAAGCAGAAGCCTGCTTGATACGACACGTGGTCTTAGGACCCTTTAATATGCGTGGGAGTGAGTCAGCAGCTCAATTCCATTGCCCCACTCCGTGGGGCCGCGGTTTTCCCTTCACGATCCCGATAGAGTTGTCAAGCAGAAGCCTGCTTGATTAAGCAGTGAGTCCTCATCTGAATTCCACCGACATTTAATATGCATGGGAGTGAGTCAGCAGCTCAATTCCATTGCCCCACTCCGTGGGGCCCGCGGTTTTCCCTTCACGATCCCGATAGAGTTGTCAAGCAGAAGCCTGCTTGATACGACACGTGGTCTTCAGGACCCCTTTAATGTGCGTGGGAGTGAGTCAGCAGCTCAATTCCATTGCCCCACTCCGTGGGGCCCGCGGTTTTCCCTTCACAATCCCGATAGAGTTGTCAAGCAGAAGCCTGCTTGATACGACGTGTGTTCCGCATGCGCTTCGAAAAAAACTAGTGTAACACATTAAAACTTCTGTACAGTTAAAGCGTTCGAATTCGAATCTCTCTCTATCGAACTGCGACTCATTCGATGCGCCGAACGAAAAACCAGAATTCGCCCCCGTACAGACAGTTTTAGGATAAATCAGAATTAGATTTTGTTAGATGTACATCGGATTTGTGTTAGATACGCGTCGGTATCACACCGTGCTCGACACCCGACATGGTGAGATGACATTTTCGAAATTTGGGCCAAAATACACGGGGTGATAACGTGGGGTGATACTGTCTGAGATTGAAAACACGGGGTGATAAACACGAGTATGGGGTGATAACCTGGGTCCAGATAGATTGTGTAATTAATCCAGATAAAAACCAAAAAATATTGTATCTAGAGATAAAAATAGAATTACATTAATCCGCGGATTAATGTAATTCTATTTTTATCTCTAGATACAATATTTTTTGGTTTTTATCTGGATTAATTACGCAATCTATCTGGACCCAGGTTATCACCCCATACTCGTGTTTATCACCCCGTGTTTTCAATCTCAGACAGTATCACCCCACGTTATCACCCCGTGTTTAAGAAGGCGGGCGAAAGTAGAAGGGTGGATTCCGAGAGAGGTAAGGGTAGGTAAGATCGAAGCAAAGACAGTGCCATAGGAGCCGAGGAGGATGGGGTGGTGGTAGATAACGCTCCAGCCAGCAAGAGTGAGTTCCGATTGGAGTCTGGAGTGTTGGGCCTGCTTTCTGATAAGAGTGGAGGGGTACAGGGTATCCCAAGTATAGGTGAGTTCACAGATGTGGAGTGTGTGAGATGCTTGAGGGAAGCAAGGGTCGAAGGAGGGACGACATAGTACTGTAAAGGGGCGTAGGTGGGGGAGAGGCCAGCAATGATAAAAATGTCAGGGAGAAGCTTGGCGACGGGGGTACAAGAGCAGGGACCGGAGCAGGTGCATGTAGCGGGAAGGTGGGGAAGGAGCCAGGGGGGCAAACGAGTGTGGGAAACGCCGAGGGGAGGTGGTGTTGGGGGGAAGCGTCGACGAATAAGGTAGAATTGCCGAGAGAGCCACGATAAATAGCTTTGTATACCTTGAGGATGGCGTAGTTGTGGCATGCAATATAAAAGGACTGGAAGGTGGGGTGGGAGCAAGAGCCAAGGAGATTGGCGGGGGTGTCGTGGGCGTTGTAAAAATGTGGGAAAGGGCAAGAGCCGTCTATGTTGGGCGGGTGGCAAGTGGTGTACGGTTGTGGGGGGTTGCTGGAATGGGGGGTTGCTGGAATGTCCAGAACTGATTGAAATAGTAGGGGCCCCTGGCGGGTCCCCTAAAGGTCGGCCCCGGGTGTGGGCCTGTGGGGTATGGTACACGATGGCCTCTGGGTTTGTATTTCAGTTGTCTAAAATGGTTACATTTCTTGTTGAATGTTGAAAAATATGACAAAGTTGTCCACTTGGGCAAGCCAAGTTGAAACGACGTGCAGCGAGATACATTTGCTGATTGCAATTGCCAGCAACTTGATTGTTTGAAAGATTTGACGTAGATTGTCATGTTTTGTTTTATGTCTGGGCTTGGCATCCAATGGTAGGCTTGTACTTGTAAAACCTGGAGAACTGTGGGAGAGCCGTCGTGTATATGTCATTTATTGTAGCAGGTGTGTGAATGCAGTTGATGCGGATGCCTTCTTTCTTGTGCTGTTTCTGATGAATGTGGAACATAGTTTCCGTGTGTCTGCGATGAGAGCTTGTTAGTCAGGTGTTGTGTTGGACATGCTCCAGGTCCCTAGATTGAGTCCACAGGACAGGAGGGAAACGACCAATGGAAGCACCGCGTCTACAGTCCGCAACCCTGAGATCCGTACGCGAATAAGTGCTCTCCGGGGCAAGCTTTCGACAGCAGGCTGGTTCCCAAAGTGCACCATTCCTCAGGTTCAGCAACTCCCAAGGAAGTTGAGAAGCGAAGTTGCTCTTCGACCATCGGAGTTGCTTTGCGGATATTGAACTTGCTGTCAGACTATTCAAACTGCTTTGCGACTATTGGACGTGTGAGGCTTTGCATGTACTGGTGTTGCGACTATCCAACTTGCTTAGCGAATTCAACGCATGACAGAACAGACTACCATGCAAGGTACACGGGTGGGCAAACAATTCGCGAGAAGTTGTTTAGTCGCGATGTTGCATATTGGACTAGCGATCATTTAACCTGCATCGCAATATAACGCTGCAACCTTGCAGCATAGCAATTGTTCATCGATATCAAGAAGTTCAAAGTCGCCAGCAATGCCTCCTGTCAAGAAAGCGTAGTCTGCCAGAGCGACGTCTGTCACGTGACCGGGGTTAGGGAGGAGGGGGGGATGCGGGATGACGCTGGCAAAGCACGAGACCAAATGACCGGCAGCTCGTGATCGCCTGCCTGGTAGCTGCAGGCGCAGACGCTTGAGCAGCGGGGAGAGGAGCGAGATATCGCAACCTCGGGACTTCGATAAGTATTTTCACTGCGTACACCTTCATCCCTTACTTCTTACCTTCCTTCCTTGTACAATTTTGCGCTGTTCCACAAGATTCATTCTCATCCCGCCATGAGTCGCATGGTAAACCAGGGCCCATCAAACGCGTTATAACATCCGAACAGGACAAAGTTGAGGGAGAAGGTGGCGAGAGGCGCGAACCAGCTTGAATTCAGATTGCTTGGGGAATTCGCAGTGCTGAAAGGGGGGGGGAAAGGAGAGGGAGGAGAAAAAATCTAGAGACTGCGACAGTAAGAGTGAGAAGGTAATCCGTTACACTGATGCAACTTGAAAACTGGGGTTTAAGTGAGTATGGTAATGCACTAACTGTCTATCTGAACGTTTCATCCAGCACATTGTGTCTTGGCGAAGGGGGGGAGGGGGAAGAGGGGAAGGGGGGGGGGGGGGGAGCTCAACCCAAGGGGAAAATAGGCTGGCTCGTCTACGTCATTGAGTTGGCTGATGGAGTTGAAAACTCTATCATTCATGGACTAGGTGTCTAGAACACCAGGCCGCCCTCACGGGCAGCATCAGCAACGGCCTGCGAAGCAAGGGGAAGAAATGGGGCAGCGTGAGATGGTGGAGGGCGGGATTTGATGGATGGTGAAGGGTGGTGGAGGGTGTACCTTCTCACCATGCATGTATGTTCCAGTCCAGGGGTAGGCCAAATAGGCTAAGGGATTTGCTCAACCGTGACAGGAGGGGCTAAAAAGAAAAATCATTGACAATGTGTGTGAGAAGGTTTCCATAAATTACCATGAAATAATTAAATGATCCCTGTAGCACGAACTCAGGGCCCCCGTCAGTAAAACGATTGTTTGGGGTTCAGTTCATCAGTGCTTATTCTTGTTAAGCCCTTCCTTTATAGTTGGGCATGTCCCTTAGGCCTAATTGGCCTACCCCTGGACTGTAACATTCATACATACCATGGACGTGTGACATGCCTGTTTTCCCCAGTCTAGCCAAAAAAAGGCATAGCAAAATATGACATACACTATTTAGAGTAAACATTAGGGTTTAAGGCCAATGACTGGAATGACTGTACACCAAAAAAGAACTGGTGAACTGAACCCCAACAAATCAACAACAGACGGGGGACCGGAGTTCGTGATATGATTAGTTAGGCATTAATCATCGAATTAATTGTTCATTGCAGCACTAATTCAGCCCCCCCCCCCCCCCCCCCCCCCCCCCCCCCCCCGCTGGTAATACAGTTGTTTGAGGGTTCAGTTCATCATTGTTTTTTCGCTTTGCCCCTCCTGTCATAGTTGGGCAAGTCCTTTTAGACTACTCGGTATACCTCTGGACTGTAACAATCGTTTTACCGACAAGGGCTCGTTCGTCTGACTTCGTGCTACAGTGATAATTTTATTGTACAATATACTTACCCCCTGTGCAATACCGCTGCTATCGATGCTTTTTTTATTAGCGCACTGTTATCACGCTGTTGTAGGTGTCAGCGCGATATCACGACTGCACTTGCATGGGGTTATGTCTTCGGACTGGCATATCATATAAAGTTGACCACACGTGAGTATGATATCATATGACGTCATTAAAATTGCGTCATATGATATTGTATGTAAATGGTAACTTTGGCCTAGTCAGACTGCCGGCATCCTATGATACTATATGATGACATGGTATCATATTGCCTTCCCTAGATATGTTACATTACATTACAGTACATGTTGAAGTCTACTTGACACCGCGGGGGTGTATGAGACTCTGTGCTTCAAACAAAAAGAAGAAGCACCCACAAAGCAAAAAACCCCATTAGATCAGGGATGTGTCGAGGACAAACAAACCAACCTTCCAACCACTGTTTTGGTGGCGCAAGTATTAAACCCCCTAGAGCAGGACCCAGATCTCAACCACTTACAGTGACGGAGGTAAGAAGCTAACAAATGAGAAGTCACAAGAAGAAAAAAAGGGATAATAAATTACGGTGCCACTAAGCAGTCCAGGGCTTCCTGTCTTGATCTTCTACAAGTAGAAAGATAGTCGGCTAGGTTGCTCCAAAAAATCTTAGTGCCATTTCCATTCATAAAGGTTCTGAATGTGGAATCGCAGAATTCCACATTCCATACGGTTAAGTCGGTATCCTCATGGACATGCCTATAAATATCTGTAAACAGCTTCTGGTAGCGGAGGCGAATATCATTATAAAAAGGGCACTCAAACAATGTCTGCAACCTACCTGGATGCGGCCATGGTAGGTGAAGCCCCCACGTTCAAAGTTAACCAAAGATGTCTTGTATTTAATCTACCCTAGAAAATTGTAATACGAGCACTAGCATGGGGTAATGTCTGCAACCTACCAGGATGCAGCCATGGTAGACGAAGCCTCCAGAGTCAAAAAGCCAAAGATGTCTTGCACATAATCTACCCTAGAAAGTTGTAATACTAGTACTTGCATGGGGTGATGTCAGCAACCTACCTGGATACGGCCATGGTAGGCGAAGCCTCCACTTTCAAAGTTAACCAAAGACGTCCCGTATATAATCTACCCTAGAAAATTGTAATACGGGCCACTGGCACGGGGTTATGTCTGCAACCTACCTGGATGCGGCCATACCCTAGAAAATTGTAATACGGGCACTGGCAAGGGGTTATGTCTGCAACCTACCTGGATGCAGCCATACCCTAGAAAATTGTAATACGGGCACTGGCACGGGGTTATGTCTGCAACCTACCTGGATGCGGCCATACCCTAGAAAATTGTAATACGGGCACTGGCACGGGGTTATGTCTGCAACCTACCTGGATGCGGCCATGGTAGGCGAAGCCTCCACGGTCAAAGCAAACCTTTGTGACGTTAGCCTCTTTGCACAACTCAGCGATCTTCTTGCCAACGGCAATGGCAGCAACCTGTTGTGTGAGTGGGAACACACACAGTGAGAAGAGTACGTGCTGTATGCTTGCGTGTCTGTGTGTCTCGGTCTGTCTGTGTCTGTCTCTTCCTGTCTCTTGTGTGTCTGTGCGTCTGCTTATGTTTATGTGTGCGTCTGTGTGTGTCTCTGTCTGCAGGCATGTATGCTTTTGTCTAGGCAAGTTGCTTGTGTGTGCCTCGCTGCAAAACACAGCGATCTTCTTGCCCAACGACAAAGGCAGCAACATGTTGTGGGAGTGGGAACACTCACAGTGAAAAGTGCACATGCTGCATGTCTGCGTGTGCCTGTGTGTCTCTGTCTGGCTGTTAGTGTGTGTGCATCTGTTTGTGTCTGTGCGTCTGTTTGTGTCTGTGTGCCTGTTTGTGTATATTTGTGCCTGCGTGTCTCAGTCTGTCTGTGTCTGTCTCTGCCTGTGTGTCTGCACGTCCATGCATGTCTATGCGTCCATGCATCTCTGCCTGTCAACATGTATGTTATTGTCTCAGCAAGTTGCTTGTGTGTGCCTCGCTGCAAAACTCAGTGACCTTCTAGCCAACGGCCTGGGCAGCAGCCTGTTGTGGGAGCAGGTTTGCTCACGGTGACAAGTTCACCTGCTGTCTGCCTGTATGTAATAGTGTGTGTGTTGATGTTGTGTCCTGTCATTGCGAGCAGCCAAATTGCTGCCTGGGGCCATGTGACCAAGCTCGAGTCTGATATTGTCTTGGTAAGTTGTTTGTGCGTGCCTCTTTGTATGTATGCATGAAAGTAAGTATGTATATGTATGCATGTTACAGTCCAGGGGTAGGCCACATAGGCTAAAGGGACTTGCCCAACCTCTTGGCACAATCGAGCAACTTGTAGGAAAGGGAACTGTCAAAGTGAGATGTGCACATGCTGCTGGTGTGCATGTTTGAGTCTGTATCTGTCTGTATGAAGCAAAGATTGGAGTTTCCGTTGATGGACTCTTTTTCTTAAATCTTTTTCATCAGAGATATTTTTGCCAAAACGGGGTCAGAATTTGCTTTGTTTAGCAGTTAACAAGTTTTATGCAGCGACGCATGCGACGCTAAAAATTGGCGGAGAGTGATCACGACGGAGCGACAGGTGGCAACGGGAGCAAGTTAGTTACGAGACTGTTGGCTGACGTGTCAGGCTTCATCGCGGTCAGATGGATGGATGGCCGGTCGGTCGGATGGACAAATGGGTAATCGTGGAGGCTCCCACCCCCTTGAAGAGGGGGCTCCGCCAAAATGCCCCGAGAGAGACAGTTTCGCGCAGTTTTTTTAAGGCGCTTGAAAGTACCCTGACGTAAAAAAGCCCTGAAACGCACATGGCCACTCACTCTGTTGCTTCCGTCTCCGTTGGTGACAAGTGTGCATGTTTGTGTCTGTATCTGTCTGTATGAAGCAAAGCTAGGAGTTACTGTTGGTGGTGTTGGTGGTGGTGATGGACTAAATTCTTTCTTCAGCAATATTTTTGCCAAAACGGAGTCAAAACTAGTGATCGCTTCATATAGCGGTAAAAATGTCCTGAAATGCCCATGGCCACTGAACATTCTTATTTGGGCGATTTTTTGCATGAACGGGGTCAAAACTAGCGATCGCTTTATGAAGCGGTAAAAAAAGCCCTGAAATGCACATGGCCACTCACAATGTTGCTTCCGTCTCCGTTGGTGACAAGCTTCAAATCCTTCTGGTTAGAGCTAGCAGCAGCCAGGGTCAGTCCAGCGACGTCATCGATCACCTAGGTTAGGTTTGGTGTGGGGAGGTCGTTTTGGGGAGGGTTTGGTTGGTTTGGTTGGTTTGGGTATGGTTGGGTTGGGGAGAGTTTTGGGGTTGGTTTGGCGTTGGTTTGGGAAGGATTGTTGAAGGGAGGGTTGGTTTGGGGTTGGTTTGGGTTGGGTTGGTTTGGTTGAGGAGGTTTGGTTTGGTTTGGAAAGAGTTTGGTTGGTTTGGTTTGGGGAGGGATGGTTTGGTTTGGGGAGAGTTTGGTTGATTTGGATTGGTTTGGGGAGGATTTAGGGAGGGTTCGTTTGGTCTGGGAGAGTTTGGGGGGTGGTCTGAGGAGGGTTAGATTGAGTTTGGTTAAGTTTGGGAAGGGTTTGGTTTGGTCTGGGGAGGGTTGGGTCGGTTTGGTTTAGTTTGGGGAGGGATGGTTTGGTTTGAGGAGGGTTGGTCTGGTTTGAGGAGGGTTGGTTTGAGGAGGGTTGGTAAGGGGAGGGGAGGTTTAGGGGGGCGGTTGGAGAGGTAGCAGAAGCCAGAGTCAGTCCGGCGACGTCATTGACCACCTTGGTTTGGTTTGGGGCTCCAGCCACACACATACTTAAGAGCCACACACCACACACAACTCAGCCAGTCCAAACAACTTCGCCCCCCAGGCTGAAACCACACACATACATAAGCCACACACCACACACAACTCAGCCGGTCGGAACGACTCTGCCCCCTAGGCTGACACCACATCCCCTAATTGATCCACGCACTGACTTGAAGCACACAACACACACGAGTCAGCCAGTCCAGACAGCTCCGCCCAGCAGGCTGAAACCACATACCCTACATCAGCCATGCACATCCTTAAGCCCCAAACTGACTTGTAGCACATACCACACACAAGTCAGCCAGTCCAGACAGCTCCGCCAGGCTTAAACCATATACCCTACTTCAGCCACACACCTGGACGGAGATGTTCTCGTTTGACCGGTAGACAGCCAGGCGAGGCCTCTCGGGTGTTCCGGACATCTGATGCATTGGGAGGTGGGATGGTGGGGAGGTGGGATGGGGGAGTGGGGGGTGGAAAATAAAAGCATAGGGTATTGGGGGTGGGGGTGGGAGGGGGGGGAGGAAGTTGTGGAGGGGGGAAGTGGGGGTTGAGGGAGTGGAATGTGGGGAGTGAGATAGGGGTGGAGTGTGGCGAGGCCTCTCAGGGGTTCCGGACATCTGATGCATTGGGAGGTGGGGAGGTGGGATGGGGGAGTGGGGGGTGGAAAAGAAGAGCAATACGGGCTAAGCCGGCGCGACTTAACGAAGCTGTCCAAAGGGGGTCCTCGGACAACACCAGACATCTGGTGCGATGGGAGGTGGAGGGTGGGGGAGTGGGGTGGGGATGAGGTAGTGAGGGTGGAGATGTGGTGTTGGGGGATTGAGATGGGGAGTGGTGGTGATGAGGGTGATGGTTGGGATGGGGAAATGGGGTGGATTGGGGGTGGGGGGTGGGGGTAACGAAGGTTGGGTAAGTTGGGCCGGGAGAGGTGTTTGTGTGGGGTTGTGTGGGGGGTTAACTGGGGGTTGTGATTATGACTTGTGAGTGTGTTTAATTTTTTCGCCCTTTTTAATCTCTTGTATTAGAGGGGGGGGGGGGTAGATCAAGGTGGGGGGTGAAGGGTGCGGGAGGGGTGGGGGGGTGTTTTTAGTGGATGTTGGGGATTTGATTTTTTTTGGGTCTCTTATTGGGGATTTATGGTGGCATTTGTTGGGTCCTGCCTAAGGTGGGATGTTTATGACAGAAATCTTTTTGAGAGGAGATCAAATAGTTAAGTCTATTCTTTTTATCTTAGATGGGGTTCTTTTTTTCTTTCTTCTTTCTCTCCTGTTGTTTTCTTTTCTTGTTTGTTTATTTTTGCGCTTTGAGTTGTGAGGGGGGTGGGGAGTGTGTGGGGGGTTGTATGCATGTGGTGGGGGTGGCTGTGGGGTGTGTGTGCCGTGGGGTGTGCCTGCGAGGTGTATCTGGGTGCCTTGAGGGGGGTGTCAAAGTCCTTCTTTTAGCTATTCTCCTTCAGCATGGAGGAGCCTCCTTTCTCTGGTACTGCATCTTTACCTTTCAATAAAGACCATGACTGTATGAAGAGATTGGATCGAGTACATCTTAATGAGATTGCTTAGATTTTCGATTGTTTTTTTTGTTGCTTTTTGGTTGCTTTTGACTGCTATACAATTGATCGATTAACATCGTAAACATTTTCCCAAGCAAATAATTATACTGCCAAAGCAGCCCAATTGCTGGCTGGAGCTATGTAACAAAGTTGAATCAGGACAGAGTCCAGGTTGTTCAAGCTCAGCTGGCCCAACAGGTGGCCTGAGGAAGTACAGGGTGGATCAGGTAGGTGGTTTGAGGTAGGTTGGTTTGGGTGGATAGAGATGGGAAGGTCGAGGTGGGCGGGTTGAGATGGGTTGAGACGGATGGGTTTAGGTGGGTTGGTTGCCATGGATTTAGGGAGGCTAAGGCTTGGGTGATGAGATGGTTTAAGTAGGTGGGTTTAAGTGGATGGGCCTAGGTGGATACATTGAGGTGGGTTTAAGTGGGTAGGTTGAGGTGGGTTGAGTTGGGTTGATGCAATTTACCGCGGATAGTGTGTGCTTGAGGATTGGATGCTGTTGCCATCGGGCATGAACAGCGACGGTGGAAGGAACTGGGTTGAAGAAAGGAAGGAAGAAGAACAGGTGGCGATGGGGACAGGGTATGCGTGCGGGGCAGGGTGCGTGCGGGAGGGATAAGCTGACAGGCACTACAAGGTAGACGGGGAAGCAGGGCACAAACGAACACGACGCACCTTGCGCCTGATGCTCCTGTGGCGCTTCTGCCTAATCACATTCCTGCATGGGGCAACGGCCTGGACGGGGGCGAACACGCGTCCAACTGCGCAGCAAGAAGCAGAGACGGTGTGGTCGGTGGGTGAGGAATTCATGCCGCCGTCGAATTTGGAGCCGGAAGATGCGAATTATGGACATGCAACGCTCAATTAAACCCCTGTGACTGCGCACTAGAAGGTGAGATGGTATAGAAGCAAGTCCTGGCCACAGGATGGGCGGATGGCTCTGCTACTGATGCGGAGACAAGGATAATAACTACCGCGAATCGATCTGCATGTTCGCAAAAGTTGCGATAATCTAGTTATTCTGCTCAAGTCTGTCAGCC
Source organism: Chlamydomonas sp. ICE-L (assembly GCA_013435795.1). NCBI lineage: Eukaryota > Viridiplantae > Chlorophyta > Chlorophyceae > Chlamydomonadales > Chlamydomonadaceae > Chlamydomonas > Chlamydomonas sp. ICE-L. The sequence continues at coordinate 17,472,010 of JACBWV010000730.1, forward strand.
TAGCAAGCCGGATGTCGCCAGGCTACGAGCAGTACCTGGCCTGGAAGCGGAGAGCGCAGGTCTAGAGGCGGTCAGGCGGATGGAAGACTGCATGATGCTGAACGGACAAGGAAAAAGGAAGATGTGACCACTGGAGGAATATGGATATGATAGGCTTGCAGGGGTCAGATGAGGCCAATCCAAAAGGCAGTACCACCCATCACCTGTCACCGCTGCAACTGCTGCCTCTGGGTCCCACGGTGTACTGCGCCCAGTCCGGCCCCCAAATCACCCCTCCCCATCCCGTACCACTCACAAAGTCACAAGCAGGGTCCCAACTCCCGAGTCCCAACATCCGCAGTCAAGACTGAGTGTGATAGCTATGAAGCCACGCCCACAAGTCCCCTTTGACTCCACGCCCATAAGACCCCCTTGGGCCTTGAGGGCGTCAAGCTGCAGCAAGATATGGAGACCAGTAGGGCATTTGGGCAGATGGATAATATTAACGTTACCTACATCGTTTTTTTTCAATTTCCCCCTCAAATGGCGGCCTGCCGGCCTCCCTATGTTGGCACTCACAAAATAATATGTGAATGGAGAAGTTCCTCCTACTCAGAACGAACGAGTAGGTACCCAAAGGCGGGCGGGATGTTCCGGTAGTATTATTATCGCATGTAGGGTGCAGACTGTAGACCCACCAGTCACTTCCACCATTTCTATCATCCACTGGAAACCGCAATCTCACCTCATCTCTCACCTCTGCGAAATGCTGGGGCAACAAGCCTACGACCAACTCGTCCACACCTTCAAGTCAGCCCCTTTCACCACCACTTGTCAAAATCTGAGGAAAGACTCCCACCTTACCAACCCTCAGCAGCAAGGCCAATGGACCACCACCCCAGGCTTCCAAGCTGACAACCACGCCCTTGTCCACAAATTGCTGCATGTGGATACACAAGACAGACACCCAGACTGGGACATCCAACCACCCCTCTCCTACATTATCCAAACAGGCATCCTCACCAACAAGGATGGCCAGGACACCCACACACACAAACATCTCTCTTATCTCTACACCCCCACTGGGAAATGTATTGGGCACACCCCCCAACAACAGACTTACCTCCCTCCAGCAGAATTATGAGCACTTCAAAACTACCCACCCTACCAAATGGCAACAACTAACCCAGGGAGGAACCTACCATACAGACCTAGCTGCTCTCTTCACTAGGTACAGAGCTACCCCTGCTTCTACCAACATTCTCTCTCCTGTCCTCCACCAAGCCATAGCAAAGCTAGGTATCACCCACCACCGAACTTCTACTCCTCTCAGCTATGATCAGAGCCTTCTCAGCTACTCCTCTCCTCACCTAGCTGACCAGCTCTTTGGGTCCAACGAGGACCCCTTCCACACTGTCTGGACTGGGGGCTCCCTAGTGGATATCCCTAGCTCAGTCACCCTGGCACACCAAGCACTCAGGTGGGCCCTAGCCAGTGCAGATTATGCTGAGACTTCCATCAGTCAGCCCCCCACATGCACTGTCATGCTCATCCCTGACACTTGCTATGCTCCATACAACAAACTTCTCCACCACCCCTGGGTCCACTACATTGACTCCAGGCCCCACTCTGAACTTTATGATACCTCTGACACCTGGTTGGGCAGTAAACTCCACACCCTCCCATCAACCCAAAAGTTACACCTCATCCTTATCTGCAGTCCCCAAAGTCAACTTACCTACTTTCCCAACCTTCAAGCCTTTATCCAGCTTTGGCACGTATCAGCTTGAATAACACTCCGGAGAGTGGACTTAGTGTGTGCAGCACGCCAATCTATAAATGCGGAGACGAGAATAAATATTACAAAAGATAGTGGAACCATAAAGGGACACCAGCGGAGGAAAGGGGGGCGGTAGCCTGGAACCTGATCAGGGTACAGGTTAGACAGCGCGTGTCAGAAGAACCGATGACACAGTCAAGAGTAAGCTGACATAGTACTGTCAGGACCGATAGTTCTAAGGAAGTACATAAGTAGTCACCAAGTCATAAAACGCGTGAGAGCACCGCAATTCATGCTGACACTCCACCTATGACACAGGTGACATACAATACTACTTCTCCACCTATGGCACTGGTGACATAGAACTATATGTAACAGATTGAAAAAAAAAAAATCAAAGAACTCCGAAAATTCGAGAGAACTTCAAATGGAAACCCAAAGGTTTATAGGAAGGAATGAAACACGGCAAAAACCAAAATTTGCCAAGTTAGAAAAGGATGAAAACCGAATATCAAAGATGGGTAACAACGGTATAGAAAACCCGATCCGGGAATAGGAACCTAATGCCATACAATGATAACCAAAGAAACCGATGTAACAAAAAAAAAAATCCTAAGAAGAAGCGGTCATCCCAAGCATCCGCATAAACCTCCAGAACACAGCAGGATCAAGGGGCTTGGTGAAGGGGTCAGCACAGTTGTCCTTGGTGTTAACATAGGCAACATCTAGTGAACCGTCCTCCACCAGCTCCTTGATGTAGTGATGAATAACATCAATGTGCTTGCTGCGAGGGAGGAGCTGCCAGTCATTGGCCCATGTCAGAGACCCTATGTTGTCACCCTGAATGGTAACTAAAGCACAAGGCAGACCCAGATCCACCCTCAACTTCTTCAACCATTGCACCTCCCTGGCAGCCTGAGACAGGGCCTGATACTCAGCCTCACAAGAGCTAATGGCAACTGTAGGCTGCCTCTTGCTCATCCAGTTCACTATGCACCCTCCAGCCAGGACAGCAAAGCCAGTCTGAGATCTCCTGTCAGACCCATCATCAGCAAAGGATGAGTCACTAAAGACAGTAAAAGAGAAATCAGGGCTGTGTGTGTAAGTGAGTCCCAGGTGGGAATGTGACCTCAAATTCAAAAGCAAACGCTTGGCTGCCCCCCACAGGGGGACGGTAGGGTGAGCAGAAAACCTGGACAGGTAGCTCACAGCAAAGGCAATATCAGGCCTGGTGCAAGTAGCCAGGTATAGCAAAGCACCAACAAGAGAGAGGTACTGGCTATTAGAGGACAGGGGTTCTCCAGGTGGGTCAGTGACGGTGGACTTGTCCATGGGGGCACCAAACCTGGGCTTGGCAGCAGCAGTCAGACCAAACTGCTCCACCAGATCAACAATGTAGGAGTGCTGGGAGAGGTTGATCTGAACACACCTGCCGTCAGAGTCAAGTGTACAAGCCATGTCCAAGGAGAGGAACTGGACCGGCACACCCATCTCTTTGACCTCCCAGCCAGCTTTCTCCATAGCCTTGATCAGCAAAACATACCTATCCAGCTCACTAAAAGCACAGATAAAATCATCAACATAGGTTAGGACATAGCTCCACCCACTATTAGAATCCCTCCTAAAATACAGAGCAGGTTCCGCCGTGCACATAATAAAACCATGTGCAACCAAAACCCGCTTGACATCCATACTCCAAGCCCTGGGCGCCTGTTTCAAACCATAAAGGGACTTGATCAGCTTGCACACAAGGGGAACACCGTTAGGACCAAGTACCTTAAAGCCCTCAGGCTGGTGGCAGTACAGGTCCAGACCAGGTTCAAGGGGAGCATTCAGAAATGCAGTCTTGATGTCCAGCTGCCGAACAAACATCTTCCTATGAGTGATGGCAGCCAGGAGCACCCTCAGACCTGCTTGAGAAGAAACGGGGGCATATACATCATGAAAATCCAACCCAGGACGCTGCAGAAAACCACGAACCACAAAACGTGCCTTGAAGCGAATAGAACCATCAACCCCAACCTTCTTCACAAATAACCACCTGCCAGACAGGACCCTCTGTTTAGGAGGCAGTGGAGTGAGCGCCCAAGTGCCATGGGCATGTAGGGACGCCATCTCATCCTTCATAGCAAGGAGCCATTGATCCCTGGCATGATGTCAGCTTTGAAGGCCATGATGTCAGGGTTGGTGGGAAGCATGGCAGCTTTGAAGGTCAGTTCAGTGGAAGTGGAAATGTATGCTCCCACGTACAAGCAGTGTACTTGTACATGAGCAGCGGGGATATCAGCAGTATCAGCAGTAACCGGTAGTATAGCCCCCAGTGCAGAACTACTGCCTGGTTGAACAGGGCCGGCCTTATTTGCCTCTATATCAACGAAGCCTGGGTCGACCGGAACACCCCAGCCATACGCAGTATCGGAACCCGACCAGTGTTCCAGATCATCACTTGCACTATCGGCAACGGCTACATCATCACATGGGCTTGACCCGAGTAATCCACCAGGGACGACAGGAGGCGTCTGAATGAACGACACCCGCGAGCCATCCGAGGTGGTCGGAGGTTGGCGATTATTAGTCAATGGACCTGATCCAGGTACCACTATGATCGAAGGCTGTCGTAATCCTAAATCTTCACCGACGAAATGTGGCGCAGAGGAGGGCCTGGCGACCCCCTGCGATTCGGCTAAGATTTTATCTGAAAGAACTGCAGAATCTCGCCCGCCCAGTGCCTTCACACACAATACAGCACCATCAGCCCCTGACCTGGGACGCAAGGTCATCCCATGATCAGGGCAGCGGTCGACAATTGGGGTTAGCAAAGGGTCAAGGGAATTAACCGTAGGCACAGGCATATGTCCGTTGATAGCGGCAGGGATGCGAGAGACATACGGCGACCCGTCATAGGGAGATAGCCCAGGAATACAGTTATGATCAAACTGCTCATAGAAGAGTACATCACGACTCTCTACTACCTGGCGCAACTTAGGAACCCAAACAAAATAACCCTTACTCACCAGGGAATACCCAACCAGTCTACCAGATAACGCCCTTTCGTCCAGCTTGTTGCGCTTCTTCCCATTGACTAACGTAACGTAGCAAGGGCATCCGAACACGCGCAACATTGACACATCAGGCTGAACCCCAAAGAAAAGCTCATGAGGAGTCTTATCTCCCTGATTGGGCAAGCGATTACGAAGGTAACACGCAGCTAGGAAGGCATAGGGCCAGAAAGACTTAGTTAGCTTAGACTCCAGGTGGATGCTCCTAGCTATAGACTGTAAGACCCCATTGTACCTCTCCACAGTTGCATTCTGCTGTGCAGTGTATGCCAAAGATAACTCATGCACTGCCCCAACCGATATCAGCCAATCCTCAAACCACTTTACTATAAACTCCTTAGCCCTGTCAGACCTCAGGCACTTAAAGGCAAACCCGTGCAGCTGATTCATCCATCTGAGGATGATAGTCTGAACTGCTAAGGGAGCTTCATCCCTGGTCCTCAAGCACAACACTTCAGCATAGCCAGAGTGTTGGTCTGTGAGGCACAGAATATAAAACTCCCCACGCAGACCTCTAATATGAACTGGCCCCATGATGTCCAAGTGAAGGCGTTGGAGAGGTGCATTGATCGGAGTAGTGCTTGCTGTAGGAAAAGGGAGACGTTTGCCCTTAGCCTTTTGACAAGCATCACAAGGGATCTTAGCCAGTTTTTGGACCTGGTTGAGTGAGAGGGGTAAGTTCTTAACCATACCCTTCTTGACAAGTCTGTGCATGGCATCATAGCCGGGGTGACCCAGCCGCCTATGCCACAGCCATTCAGGAGTGGTAGGGATAACAACTCCACCGTCCTCATCAACATCAAGTGCAAAAGCTGGGTAATTGTCAGCTCCAAACGAACAGCCACTGGTGGTGTAACAAGGCCTACATGCAAACTTGTAAACACCATCACTGGAGGCAGGGAAGGACCAGAGAATAGAAGAGCCCTGAGTGGCAGTGCAACTAATACTATCAAAAGAAATCTTGCAGTGGAGAGAATGAGCCACAGCATTTACTGACAGGAGGTCCACCGGACAGTGAGGTATGTAGAGAACATTAGTTAGAATGATTGGTGTTGGTAACCAATCACTACATAACTCAATGGATCCCTTACCTACTGCCCGTTGAACCACACCATCACCAAATCGAACTGATGGCAGATTCAGTGGAACATCAAACACAGTGAACAAAGATCTATCACCTGTGATGGACATTCCAGCTCCAGAATCCACATGCCAGACACCCTCAGACAGGCTCGGACTACACACATTTGAGAACCTAGAGGTGCAGGAGAATAGGACAGGGCTTACCTGCTACTTCTGCATAGCAAACCCATCAATTTGAGCCTGCAAGGAAGACAATTGCTTTGGAGTAAGGTGACCTGGAAGGGCCAGGTTAGCAGGCAACGGTGAAGGAAGCGTTGGTTCTGCACGACCAGGGACCCTTCGCAGGGCAGGGAACTTCGTCCAGCAACGGTCCTCCGAGTGACCATCCTTGTGGGGGCATGGTCCCCAGGTGCATTCCAGGCGCCTCTTGTTCGACCCAGAACCACCACCAGTCTTCTGCCGCCGCTGAAATGCAGCATTAGCAGGAAACTGAGGAGCGGTCCGGGACCAACCAGGATGCCTGGAATCCGACTGAGGGAGAGCTATGTTAAGAATATCTAGCTGCCTATATTCCTCTAGACAGGACCAGTACTCAACAGGTTGCTGGTTGTATATCAGGATACCATACTTAATCCGCAGCGTTTCGAACCGGGGCAGACTCGCACCTTGAACTATAATGCCCATGGCGTGACGCTGAGTCTGCGGAAACCCAGCACTGCGCAGGTCAGTGCACATACCGCGAACCCGACGAAAGAAAGCGTCAACGTGCTCATGAGTGCCCATGACCGAAGCATGATACTCCTTCAGCAAGAGAGGGACACGCGAGGCAAGGGCATCGGACTGCTGCCTCCGGATATGCAAAAAGATATCCCGAGGTGAAGCAAAGTCCCTATACACCTTGACTAGGGCATCCGTCATGTTGGCAAGCATCATGGATAAGATCATGAACTCTTGGCGGGGTAGGGTAAGCGCACTGAAACCCAACAGTGCAGGATCGACACTAGACTCACCATGAGAGGCCGAAGTTCCAGCAGCAGGAGGAGCACACCGAGGAGCTAAAGACTCGCGAATCGCCAGAAAATACTCAGCAGCAAGACCAGCGTCATAAGCGCGCTGGTCATCTAAGTTCCTGATGAGATCTAGGGAACGCGCAACACGCACAATGAGCTCGAAATCAGGACGAACAGGACAGAACGGGAGTGGCACCTTAACAAACTGGTAACCTCGCAGGTCACTGTTCCTACGCCCAACCCCTCCAGAGGTCACACCATTAGCAGGAGGGTAGTTAATCCCTGGCATAACAGGTCCCAGAAAAGCCCGACACTCTAGACCTAGCTCAGAATAAGCCATCACACGCCTAGGCCTAGGGCGACCCTTGCTATCAACCATAGCCTGAGTGGCAGTCATATCCAGCCTACCGTACAGAGTGCGGTCCAAGGATTCCCCAGCATGTTGAGCTTGGCGGATAAGACGGCAGTCCTGCAGGGATAGACGCAGAGGATGTCCGCCATCGAGCAGATGCTCCTAGGAGTCGCATGACAGCGAAGGAGGCACATATGGCGGAGGGCCAGGAGCAGGGGGCTGCTCCACAGGCGGAGGCGGGGGTGGAGGGGGCTCCTGCGAAGGGCCAGCAAAGGATGCGCGGCCAGCAGCAGCAGCAGAAGCCTCTCGAGCACGAGTATTGTAGCCAAACAGACCTCGGTCCGGAGGCAAGGTGAAAGACGCAGACTTCTGCATCAAAGACGGCCTGGCCACCTCCGGGTGGACAGGTGGAAGGGGCGCAAGCAGAGGCGCAGAGACTGGATCAGGCTTAAACTCCGGGGAAGGCGCAAGAGCAGGTGCCGACAGAGGCTCATACACAGGAGAGACGGTAGAATTGAACACTCGAGTAGCAGTGGAAGGAGTGACTCCACCGAAGTCACCACTCATAGCACTCTGCAGATCTTCATCACCATCATCAGAGTCATCAGCATAGCCATCTGCACGGCGATGACGAGCAAGTTCTTGATAGTCGTAGTCAAAACGGGCATCAGGAGGTGGAGGCGCCCTTGCGTACTGGATAATCTGAGTGGAAGCACAGCAGAGTCGCATCAGAACGTCCTCAATCTCAGGAGAGAGACGTCGGACAGTAGCAGAAGGAGCCGTAAAGGTGGAGGATTGATTGGGGGGGGTTACTTCCACGATGGCGGAAGGACTCTCATGACCGCTAGCAGAGGCAGCTGGTGCACAGACGTCTAGCCAATCATCAAGAGGACCCGGGTCCTCCTTAGGAAGGACACGGTCGCAGCCATTGCTGATAATGACACTGCGCATCCCGCGCGTCCAAGATTCTCCATTCTTGTCGTGGAGTTTCTCAAAATTAGCGGGAGGCCCTCGCGGAAGTTGCATCGCAAAGCAGTGGTAGTAAATGAGGGACCGTATAACCTATCAGCTTGGATAACACTCCGGAGAGTGGACTTAGTGTGTGCAGCACGCCAATCTATAAATGCGGAGACGAGAATAAATATTACAAAAGATAGTGGAACCATAAAGGGACACCAGCGGAGGAAAGGGGGGCGGTAGCCTGGAACCTGATCAGGGTACAGGTTAGACAGCGCGTGTCAGAAGAACCGATGACGCAGTCAACAGTAAGCTGACATAGTACTGTCAGGACCGATAGTTCTAAGGAAGTACATAAGTAGTCACCAAGTCATAAAACGCGTGAGAGCACCGCAATTCATGCTGACAGCACGACCACAGGCACAGTCTCTCCCCCCACTGGGAGCCCACCACTATTACCCCACCTGACACCCTCACCTCCTCTGACACTCAGATCACTTACCCTAGAAAACTCAGATCACTCACCTCAAAACCTTGGCACACTCCACACCGCGAGCACCCTCAACCTCTTACTCCTCCCACTACTCACCCATGCACATACCCAGCTATCCTCTCTGCAGGCCTCCAGGTCTACACAGATGCAATGGCAGCCTGATCAAAGGTAACTCGGCCTCCCCTAGTAAAATAGGGGCTGCAGTTTATGTCCCCGTTGCAGGGATGAGCTACACCATCAACCCAGGTGGGCGGGGGGCCACCAGGACTAACAACAGAGCAGAACTAGTGGCAATTCACCAAGCCATTATTAACATTCCATACGATACTAACCTCACCCTCCACACTGACAGTCTCTGTTCACTTCAACTCATCAAAAAAATGATCCATGATCCCACCACAGCCACGCGCTCCCTACATGCTGAGCTGCTACATTCAATCCAATCTCACCTTATTCAACAAATTGTACATGGCTCACACACCACCCTTTGCAAAGTACGCTCCCACACAGGCATTCTTGGAAATGGCCGGGCTGACAGCCTAGCGCGTAAGGCCGCAGATGACCCTGCCTCCAGCAGATATACTGATAACACTGGGGAAATCCCCAGACACAATGTTTACTGGCCCACTGTCCAACCTCCTCGCACACCCATGGGAGATATCCCCCCACGCATTCTAGCACCTAACCTCACACAAGGCATCAGCTCCAACCTACCCACTAGCTGCCACCTTGGCCAACACCCGCTTAAAGGGATTTATGCAACCACCTGGGCCGATAACACTCCTCACCAACTTCCTCATGCAAGTAATAAATTTTGGTCCTCTACCCTTATCCAACATAAAACTAAATTCCACATCCTTAAAGCCCGCTGGGGTCGACTTTGGTTTCGTAAACTTGCATATCGGTGGAAACTTCCTTATATTAACAACACCCACCCGCCCACAAACCCTCTATGCCCCATATGCCGCATCTGTGAGGACGGAGCGGGCCACATTCTGGCGGGCTGCTCACACCAGACTTTCAAGGGGCTCTATATCAAGAGACATGACGCCGCAGTGCGACTCATCCACAAGGCCATCTGCACTGGCGACCTGGGCTCACGCAGAATGATTATGGACGCTGGCAAGGAAGAGGACCTCCCCAGGGGGGTCCTAGGCAAACGCCTCCCTGACTGGCTACGCCCTTCCTCTATTACACAAGAGGCCTGGAGGAGAATGAGACCTGACCTTGCCATCCTACCTGACATAGACTCTCCTACCGTCCTAAGAGATAAAGAAATTTGGCTCCTTGAGCTTGGCTATTGCTCTGATACCAACCATGCTACCAAGTTTATCACTAAACATGCCCAGCATGCTAGACTAGTGGATGGCCTCCAATCGGCTGGATATCTTGTTCACTACGTAGTTATCACAATTGGAACAACGGGTACTATCCCAACTTCCTTTTTGACTTCTATGGCTACACTTGGACTTAACAGATTGTGTGCCCTTCGACTGGCAGACACAGTCCACTCTCACTCTATTTCTAGCTTTCAAAGTATTTTACAGTGCAGACGCTTTATGGAGACCCAACAGGGCTCAATACCAGGGGATTAGTAATTTCCCTGGTTCTCCTTGTTAAAGTTTGCCCACTAGGGGCTTATTCAGACTCCCTGACAAGGAGACTCTTTTATGGTGACTACTGCTAGCTCCGGCTTACGCAGTGGTGTCCTTAACTTCACGTCCTGAGAGTGGCGCATTACTCGGATGTAACAATTTCAATTTCAATTATCGCATGTAGGGTGCAGACTGTAGACCCACCCTTCGAGACGAAAATCCTTTTTGTCCGCCCCCCCCCACCCCCACCCCCACCCCCCACCCTCACACACCCCCACCACCACACACACACACACACACACACACACACACACACACACACACACACACACACACACACACACACAATTACACAACTGGATAAAAATCCCTACATTTAAAAAGCCTCCACTGATTTCCGCTGACCTTCATATTTTGATTCTGAACCCACCTCGTACACTGAAGGATTTTTGACGGAGCCCCCTCTTCAAGGGTGCGGGGGGGGGCCCAGGGTTACCCGTTTGTCCGTCTGTGTCTACGACCGTCTGACCCAGAAGAAGCCTCCGCCAACGGCCGACGAAGCGTCAGCCAACGGCCTCGTAACTAACTCGCTTCCGTTGCCACCTGTCGTCACTTTCCGCCATTTTTTAGCGTCGCATACAACGCTGCATAGAACTTGTCATTCGAGGAGAGGCCCATGCACAGGACTACTAGTATGTTGGTATGTTACAATCCAGGGGTAGGCCAAATAGGCTTAAGGAACACGCCCAACCATGACATTAAGGGCTATAAAGAAGAGGCATTGATGACCTGAATCCCAAATAATCGATTTAACGACGGGCGGGGGGGCTGAGTTCGTATTCAGGAGCAGAGCACGATACTGAATTAATGATATATACGGTATTGTAGGCTATGAAGCTAAGGCTGTCAGAATGATGAATTACAGGCACACGGATGCTATATCGGCATCTAGATCTAGATGCCGATATAGCATCCGTGTGCCTGTAGTTCACCATTCTGACAATAATGCATGCCCCGGGAGGAGAACGATGATTACCCAGCGGTCCCGCACACTGCCACTGCGGGTCTTACTATGTCGGCTGCCAGCTGCCAGGGTTGTTCAGGACGCTGCGTCTTCAGTCGCAGGTGTAATGTCCCAGGTTTCATTGCGTCGCAGGACGCAAAGTGGGGAGGGTCCGTTGCTTGACTAGAAGGATGGGTCCGTTGTGTCGCAGGGCGCAGGGCCGCAGGCTATACAATTTGTTGCGTTTCATGTAGTAGGGCTGGAGATCCTCCTGAAGTACCCCGACAGCTACCCTCCTTTGAACTTGTAGTGGCCTTCAAAAACAGGTTCAAAAGGATCCGGTCGATGGCTATGTGCTGGCCAGTTTCCCCAGTCCGGGTAGGTGGATACTGGATAGGCAGGGGTACTGCTTCAAAAACCAGTAAATTCAATTTCTTGCAAGCGTATGTCATCAGCTTTACTTCATTCATCAAGACCTACTCTTTAGTTCGATCGTTGAGTTTGAAAAAGGGGGAGGTGCGCAGAGTAAGATGGATTGATGGTGTGATCCTTTCGTCAAAAAAATCATTACAGAAGAAGCCATTAGAACCCAAGTTTGGTCAATATCCAAATCTAAGTTGAGCAGCAAGCTTTCATTCATCTTGGGAATTTGGGACCAGGGCATGGGCATCCGGCATGTACCCTGGGCATTGGGCAGCGCGGTGCCTTTTTGAGCCCCCCTGCGCATTTCTCGCAGTTTTTTCAACCCCCTGTGGACGCAGCGCGCAGTTTTGCGCTTTTTGCACTAAAAAGCGCTGACCAATTTGGCAGGAAGTAGTACCCTGTTTGGGACCCCAAATTTCGACATCGAATATCTCTAGTATGCTCCCTGGTTTCCGTGGGTATCTCGCACGAAGAGACTTCGAATTGTAAGACGCTGAGCAACCCAGGGTTTGATAAAAAACGACAGTAACAATTCGCGAGCAGCCTTAAAGGCTGGAGCCATGTAACCAAGTTCTGGTTCACGTGGGCTGAAAAAGTAGATGGCTGAAAAACAGTAACAATCCAATCCAAACTTAGTACCAACTGGCCCCTGTGACCCAAGTACAGCAAACGAATGCAACATGAATCTGAGGTGCTTGTGTCAGCGGAACATACGTTATTGTCAGTGGTAGCATTGCATCTGATTGGAAATCTGTTCAGATCTGATTCGGGGGAGGGGGGGGGGGGGAGGAGGGGGAGGTCCATGGGACATCTTTAACTAGTTTAGCCAGTCCCAAGCGTCGCCATGCAGCGACGGAATGGCGATTCGTCGCAAACAAGGTGGCCAATAAAAAGGTGCAGAGGTAGCATATAGATGTCTACTCGATGTTGAATGTGAATTGGCGTGGTGCACTGCCTTGGCACTGCTCCGCATACATCGAGCCTCCCTCTAGCTTGGATGTAATACGCACATGCAGCAGAGCGTTTCACGGCCCCTGCCTGATACATTTGAATAGGCAGGGCAAACACAGTGAGTCTAACGAAGCCTGCCTGCACCTCTCACATAGATATCTATTCGATATTGAAGGTGAATTGGCGTGGTGCACTTCCTTTGTACTGCTCTGCATAAATCGAGCCTCCCTCTAGCTTGATGAGTTGATACGGACAAGTGGAATTCACATTTCTATTCGATATTGAAGGTGAACTGGCGTGGTGCACTGCCTTTGCACTGCTCAGCGTACATTGACCCTCCCTCAAGCTTAGAGCTGATGCGCACATGCAGCAGTCGGTGGTTCTCTTTTTGACGCCCCACCTCGATGGAGCAGCTCAAGCTATCTCCAGGCTCACACTCAATAGCTGGGTGCAGGTAGAACTGCTGCTGTCCCCAGTGGGTGGCTCCTGATGGGAATATGACAGGTGAGGTATGGTCAGAGGGCACAGCGGAAAGTTTGGTCAGTTGTCTAGTACAAGGTGTAAGGATAACCATGAATAACCGGGTGCAGGTAGAACTGCTGCTGTCCCCAGTGGGTGGCTCCTGATGGGCATAGGGCAGGTGAGGTATGGCCGGAGGGCACAGCGGAAAGTGTGGTAAGTATTCTTGCACAAGGTGTAAGGATTAAACTCAACAGTCTGGTGCAGGTAGAACTGCTGCTGTCCCCAGTGGGTGGATCCTGTATGGCATCGGATAGGTGAGGTATGGTCAGAGGGCACAGCGGAAAGTGTGGTCAGTTGTCTAGTACAAGATGTAAGGATAACACTCAATAGTCCGGTGCAGGTAGAACTGCTGCTGTCCCCAGTGGGTGGCTCCTGATGGGCATAGGATAGGTGAGGTATGGTCAGAGGGCACAGCGGAAAGTTTGGTCAGTTGTCTAGTACAAGGTGTGAGGATTACACTCAATAGTCCGGTGCAGGTAGAACTGCTGCTGTCCCCAGTGGGTGGCTCCTGATGGGCATAGGACAGGTGAGGTATGGTCAGAGGGCACAGCGGAAAGTTTGGTCAGTTGTCTAGTACAAGGTGTAAGGATAACCATCAATAACCGGGTGCAGGTAGAACTGCTGCTGTCCCCAGTGGGTGGCTCCTGATGGGCATAGGATAGGTGAGGTATGGTCAGAGGGCACAGCGGAAAGTTTGGTCAGTTGTCTAATACAAGGTGTAAGGATTACACTCAATAGTCCGGTGCAGGTAGAACTGCTGCTGTCCCCAGTGGGTGGCTCCTGATGGGCATAGGACAGGTGAGGTATGGTCAGAGGGCACAGCGGAAAGTTTGGTCAGTTGTCTAGTACAAGGTGTAAGGATTACACTCAACAGTCTGGTGCAGGTAGAACTGCTGCTGTCCCCAGTGTGGAATCTGCAGTACAGAAACACACTTAACATGCTAAGACACCTAGACAAGGGGGGCTTACGAAAGGCCTCGCCTGTGGGGTTTAGTGCAATACAGAAACGTACTTCACATGCAAGGACAACTTGACAAGGGGGGCTTATCAGAAGTCTAACCTGTGGGGTCTGGTGCAGTACAGACACATACTTCACACGCACAGACAACTAGACAAGGGGGGCTTATGAGAAGTCTCACCTGTGGGGTCTGGTACAGTACAGAAACGTACTTTACATGCAAATACAACTAGATAAGAAGGGTTATGAGAAGTCTCACCTGTGGGGTCTGGTGCAGTACTGAGGCGTACTTCGTTGTCTGTAGGGTTCTCATCTGAACCCCTGAAGAAGGTGTCGAAGTATCCACAGAATGCCTCTACAGGGCCTTCATCAGTCACGTGCATGGTGAAGTTCTCCTTCAACACATCCTGCAGCGAATGGCGCGGTGGTGGTGGTGGTGGTGGTGGTGGTGAGGAATAGGTGGCGGTGGTGATGAGGTATATGTGGTGTTGGTGTTGAGGTAGAGATGGTGTTGGTGTTGAGGTAGAGATGGTGGCGGTGGTGGTGTTGAGGTAGAGATGGTGTTGGTGTTGAGGTAGAGATGGTGGCGGTGGTAGTGTTGAGGTAGAGATGGTGGTGTCGAAGTACCCACAGAAAGTCTTGACAGGGCCTTCATCAGTCACGTGCATGGTGACGTTCTCCTTCAACACAGCCTGCAGTGGACGATGTGTTTTTGTTGTAGTTGAGGTATAGGTGGTGGTTGTGTTGAGGTAGAGACGGTGTTGGTGTTGAGGTAGAGACGGTGTTGGTGTTGAGGTAGAGACGGTGTTGGTGTTGAGGTATAGGTGGTGTTGGTGTTGAGGTTGAGATGGTGGTGGTGGTGGTGAGGTAAAGATGGTGGTGTGTATGTGTGTGTGTGTGTGTGTGTGGGGGGGGGGGGGGGGGGGGGGGGGGGGGGGGGCTGATGCAGGTGGATAAGGTACCCCAGACTTGTGATCTGCATT
Organism: Chlamydomonas sp. ICE-L; assembly: GCA_013435795.1. NCBI lineage: Eukaryota > Viridiplantae > Chlorophyta > Chlorophyceae > Chlamydomonadales > Chlamydomonadaceae > Chlamydomonas > Chlamydomonas sp. ICE-L. Next base: position 17,487,158 of record JACBWV010000730.1, read on the forward strand.
GCACATGAGTATCCACATTTATTTGTTCATCCCCTTCCCCTCCCCCCCCCCCCCCCCCCCACACACACACACACCGGACACACCTTGATCTCCTCCGGGCTGACTTTGTTGAGTTCGTACTTCTTGAAGACTACAGCAGGGCCCAGCCGCTACCCAATGTGCCATTCACAACATCAAGGTGTGTAAATCGGACCCCTAACTTGTTTTATACACAGTGAACTGCTCCATACACTCCTCCTCCCCCTCCCCCCCACCATTCACACCTTGATCTCCTCCAGGGTAACTTTGTTGAGGTCGTACTTCTTGAAGACTGTACCAGGGCCTAGCATCTGGCCAGGATGTGTGTCAGTCCACTGGGCGGTGTGGAGGGAGTATCCTTTCTGCTCCTTGTGGAAGTCGTCACTCAAGCAAGAGAGGTCCACCTGGTGTGTGTGTGTGTGTGTGTGTGTGTGTGTGTGTGTGTGTGTGTGTGTGTGGTGGTGGTGGTGGGGGGTAAGGGTACGTGTGTGTGGGGGGGTGGGGGGGGAGGGGGGGAGGGGGGGAGGGGAGGGGGGTGAAAATTCAAATTCAATTTTTGCTCCTTGTGGAAGCCGTCCCTCAAGCAGGAGAGGTACACCTGGGGGGGTGGGGGGGTGGGGTAGCAGTTCAAATTCAAATTCAATTTTTGCTCCTTGTGGAAGTCGTCACTAAAGCAGGAGAGGTCCACCTGGGGGGGGTGGGTGGGGTAGCAGTTCAAATTCAAATTCAACTTCAATTTTTGTTCCTTGAGGAAGTCGTCACTCAAGCAGGAGAGGTCCACCTGGGTGTGTGGGGGGTGGGTGTGTGGGGGGGGAGTGTCAGTCAGTGTAGGCAGTGCTGCTTGTACACCTTGTGGGTGGGTGAGTGGGGTGGTGGTGGATGGGGGGAGGGGGTGGGGGGGAGTGTCAGTCTGTAAGCAGTGCTGTTTGTACACCTCGTGGGTGAGTGGGTGGGTGGGTGGTGGACAGACGGTGTGTGTGTGTTAGGCCAACATAGCCAGTCTTTAGCCTATTTGGCCTACCCCTGGACTACATACATACATACAAGCAAAAGGCTGCATGAAAGAATGCAATACAGCTATTTTGTTACAGACCAGGGGTAGGCTCAGTAGCCCAAACCCTTTGTCAGGCTGTTGACCTCCCATGCAGGCAGTGTGTACTTCTGAGGTACAAAGCATGTACTACAGAAGTACACACTGCCTCTAGGGGAAGTTAACAGAGCTGACAGAGGGTTTGGGAGCAGAGCTTTTTTTCATTTCAGAAAGGGGGTCAGCTGGTAGCGATCAGGGATTTGGTGTCCTGGGGTAGGTATAGGGGTCCTGGGAAAGGTTGGGGTCCTGGTAAGTTGGGGTCCTGGGGTAGGTATAGGGTCCTGGGAAAGGTTGGGGTCCTGGTAGGTTGGGGTCCTGGGGTAGGTATAGGGGTCCTGGGAAAGGTTGGGGTCCTGGTAGGTTGGGGTCCTGGGGTAGGTATAGGGGTCTTGGGCAAGGTTGGGGTCCTGGTAGGTTGGGGTTCTGGTAGCGTTTTGGGTAGGTTACACACCATCCATGAATGCTTATATGGTAGTAGTGCTGTATGTTGTACGCGTTGCGTACCAAAACACCATCCATATCACTAGATAAGACTGCCTAGTGGAAGTTCTACATATTGTATGTGTAGCACACCAATGTTTGTCTTCCTGGTGGTACTAATCCACTTATTATGCTCCCCGGCTTCTGTGGTACCGCACAAGGGGGGGGGGGGGGGGGGGGGGGGGGAATTGAAAGATAGTGGACAGCCCAGAGTTGGCTGGAAAGCATGTAGCAATTCAATTCGTTTCAATTACCTCATAGTAGTAGTTCTGTGGGTCTTGCCCGGGGGGGGGGGGGGGGGGGGGGGGGAGGGCTTGGATTTGGAAGATGGTGGACAGCCCATAGTTGGCTGAAAAAACATGTAGCCATACATATATGGTGGATACTACTTAGTTGGCTAAAAAAACATGTAGCCATACATACATGGTGGATACTACTTAGTCGGCTGAAAAATCATGTAATCAACTCGATTACCTCGCAGTAGTACTTATGTGGGTCTCGCACTGGGGGGCCTTGGAATTGGAAGATGGTGGACAGCCCATAGTTGGCCGAAAAAACATGTAGCCATTCAATTAAATTCAATTACCTGGTAGTAGTTCTTCATGTCGTGCAAAAAGCCTGACCATCCCTCCATGTGCCTCTGCAGCTCCGAAACCCGCTGTTGCGTGGTGCGCGTGCGGATGGGTGCCAGGAGCATGGTGGCGTGGCTTGGGTAGAGGGATCCTCCTGGCTTCATAAACCGGTCCCTAGCGATTAGCACTGAATCAAGCATGGACTCCCTGGGAGGGAGAGAAGGAGGGCGGGGGGGGGGGGTGGCGGGGGGGCGGGGTCAGGGGGCACAGCTTTCGTCTGATAGGTTGATTAATCATAAACCCGGTCCCTAGAGATTAGAACTGTAATCAAAGCGGGCACTCAAACTAGTGGCGCAAGATGCGGTACGTGGGTGGTTACGGTTGTAGTTTTGGGTGATTGGTGTGTCGGTGTGTGGAGGAGGGACCAGATTTGTTGAAAATTATTATCATTTCAGAAACTTGTCTCAAGCGAATTAACCTGCAGCATACGTACCCCCCCTCCCCCTCCCCCCCCCTCCACCCCTATAACAACTCCACGCACACACCACACCAGCCCTACCTTTGCCCACACAACATACACCACACACATCACCACCCAACAATAACTTGAAGGAAGTAGCCCATCCAACACCACCACCTAACTACCACCCTCCCACCAACCACCCATACAACCCACAAGGCTAACACCGTAACTCTCGTAGGAGAAGTACGACCACCCCCCACCAACCCGCCTCCACCCCACCCCCGGCCTTACACACACGCACACACATTACCTTGGGAGGAAGAAGCCCCTCCACTGCCCCCTCCGTCCACCCTACACAAACAAACACCCACACCACCACCACCTTCTCCCCCACACATACACCACACACACACCATACCTTCTCCCCCACACATACACCACAAACACACACCATGCCTTCACCCCCACCCCCCCCCACACACACCATACCTTAATTGGAAGTAGCCCATCCACCACCATCACCACTACCCCTCCCCCCCACCACACACACACACACCACCCCTACCCTGAACACCATACCTCAGGAGGAAGTAGCCCATCCACTCAGAAATGATGATGTCCACCTTCTCAGGAAGCTCTATGGTCTCTATGGTGCCCTGGATCACCTCAATTACATCCGACAGCTGGAGGGCAGAGAGAGAGAGAGATGTTGAGTGGGGAGAGGGGAAGGGGGAGAAGGGGAGAGGGGGGGAGAGGGAGAGAGGGGGGGAGAGGGAGAGAGAGAGGGGGGGAGAGGGAGAGGAGAGAGAGAGAGAGAGAGAGAGAGAGAGGAGAGAGAGAGAGAGAGAGAGAAGATGGACAGATAGATAGATAGACAGATGGACAGACAAATAGATAGATCCCTCCTCTTCTGGCCACCCTTACATTGTTGTCAGCCAACAGCCTACGTGCAGACACTGCCCACATGGACATACCTGTACCCCTCATATGTATACCCCTCAAATACATGTGCCCCTATATATATATCCCCCACTCCCTTCCATCTCTCCCGGCCACCCTTCCTTTGCTGTGAGCCATCAGCTTGCGTGCAGGCACTGCCCATATGGACATCCCTGCACCCCTCATTTAGATATATAGATCTATAGATAGATAGACAGACAGACAGACGGACAGAGAACAAGGTGAACCTAGGGGCTATGATCTATCATGCATGTGACTAATAATAAATGATGTATCATGCAGGTGAATAATAATAATAATAATAATAATAATAATAATAATAATTATTGTGACAGACAGACATATATAATATATGTACTTGTGTATATACTACATACACACATGTGTCCCCCGCTCCCTTCCGTCTCTCCTGGCCACCCTTACTTTGTTGTGAGCCACCAGCTTGCGTGCAGGCACTGCCATGGCCGTTGCCTCCACGGCATAAACCTTCTTGGCTCCGGCCTTGGCTGCAAAGATGGCGAGGATGCCCGAACCTGTGCCCACGTCAAGGACCACCTTGCCCTGAAACTGGCGCTTGTTAGACATCACAGCCTGGTAGTAAGCGCCTGTGCGCTTGGAGTCCTCAAGCATCTCTTTCTGCAAATCGTGGGTGGGTGGGTGGGTGGCAAACGGTGGGTGGGTGGGTAGTAGGATTGAGGTGTTGGTATGGTGGTGGGTCCGCCACCGCCCTTGACCTGGAACTGGCGCTTGTTGGACATTACAGCCTGGTAGTAAGCGCCTGTGCGCTTGGAGTCCTCGAGCATCTCTTTCTGCAAGTCGTGGGTGGGTTGTAGAGTTGGGTTAAGGTGGGTGGAAGGTAGGGTAGGTGGGAAGGGAAGGGTAGGGTGGGTGGAAGGGTGGGTGGTAACCCTGGATCCTAAAATACACATAAATGATTTCTGTGTCATATCCTGTGTGCTTTGAATTCTCAGGCATATCTTTCTGCAAGTCGTGGGTGGGTGGGTGGGTGGTATGTGTGTCAGGTGGGGGTGGGGTGGGAGGAAGGGTGGGTGGGTGGAAAAGGTGTTGGTATGGTGGTAGGTGTGACAGGTTTGGGGTAACTATCTATTCAATTATAAGGGTACCCTGGTTTGGTGGGTGCTGAATTGTTGATACATTCAATCCTCCAGCATCTGTATTAACATAGCTATCCTTTTCCACTACGAGCAGCAGCTTCTGGGCAGCTCCCCTAACTTCCTAATCAGGTAAACCTACGGCGACCTAGTGCACTTGAAAACTAGCAAAATTAGCTGTCCAGAAGTCCTGACATATTTGAGTGCAGCACAGTGGCTGGCTTGGGGAGCTACCTAGAAGCTGTTGAAAAAGTCCTATGCAGCGTTGCAAGCGACGCGGAAAATTGGCGGAGAGTATTGGCAACGGAACGACAGGTGGGAACAGGCTGGAGCTGACCGAAGCCACTTAGTTGTGCGACAGTTGGCTAACGTGTCCGGCTTGGTGGGTGGGTGGGTGGGTGGGTGGGTGGGTGGGTAGTTATGCGACAGTTGGCTAAGGCGTCCGGCTTCGTTTTTTTTGTCAGTCGGTCGATTGGTCGGTCGGACGCACAGACGGACAGCGGGGTGAATCTGGGGGCTCCGCCAAAAAAGCCGGAAAGAAAATACCTGTCTACGAACTATTCAATCAGGGTAGTCCAAGCCACACAGTTGCTGGCTTGGGGAGCTGCCTAGAAGCTGTTGAAAAAAGCCAAAAAGAAAAGCCCTGTCTACGAACAGTGGCTGGCTTGGGGAGCTGCTCAGAAGCTGTTGAAAAAAGCCAAAAAGAAGAGGCCTGTCTACTAACTATGGCTGGCTTGGGGAGCTGCCTAGAAGCTGTTGGAAAGAGCCAAAAAGAAAAGCCCTGTCTACGAACTATGGCTGGCTTGGGGAGCTGCCTAGAAGCTGTTGGAAACAGCCAAAAATAAAAGCCCTGTCTACGAACTATGGCTGGCTTGGGGAGCTGCCTAGAAGCTGTTCTTATGCAAGCCACTCTTATATTTTGTAAGGTTGGTATTTTATGGTAGGTTGGTCTATTTTTTGTAGGTCGGTTTATTTATTGTAGATTGGTATATTTATTGAAGGTTGCTATATTATTGTTGGTTGGTATATTATTGTAGGTTGGTTTATTTATTATCGGTTGTTTATTTTTTGTAGACTGATTTATTTATTGAAGGTTGCTATATTATTATCGGTTGGTTCATTATTGTCGGTTGTTCATTTATTGAAGGTTGCTATATTATTGTCCGTTGGTTTATTATTGTCGGTTGGTTTATTTATTGTCGGTTGTTTATTTTTTATAGATTGGTTTATTTATTGAAGGTTGCTATATTATTGTCGGTTGGTTTATTATTGTAGGTTAGCATATTTATAGTAAGTTGTTTATTTATTGATATTTATTATTAACTTGGGCTACTCGAACCTGATTTCAGGATTGTTGTGCAACCATCGCACGGCGGGGCACGAAGCGTGGAGCCCAGCTCAGGGAATTAATTCAGGGAATTAATGTGTCGCCATGCAACTGCGTAATGGCGACGCATTCAATGGCGGAATGGCGGTGGAATGGCGAAGCGTCATTGGAAACAAGTTATTTGCAGCGTCGCATGGGATGCTGAAAATTGGCGGAGAGTGTTTGCGACGGAGCGACAGGTGGCAACGGAAGCGAGTTAGTTACGAGACCGTTGGCTGACGTGTCAGGCTTCGTCTCGGGGGGGCGGTCGCACAAACGGACAACAGGGTAACCCTGGGAACTCCCGCCCCCAGAAGGGGGGGCTCTGCCAAAAAATCTCGAATGTATTCATTAGTCAATTATTGATCAATAATTGATTAATACAAATCCAGGTATGCCGTTTCTATGAGTGTAGTCAATAGTCAATAATTAATTAATAATTGATCAATAATTGATTAATACAAATCCAGGTCTGCCGTTTCTATGAGTGTAGTCAATAGTCAATAATTAATTAATAATTGATCAATAATTGATTAATACATATCCAGATATGCCGTTTCGACGAATGGCTCAGAATGGCTCAATGGTATACCTCGTTGAAACAAAAAGGTGCGGGGTTTGAATCCCTACGGTTGCGCTTTAGTGTTCGCGGTTACTGCCAACCGCCATGGCAGCTTTGTCCAGGTAAAGTAGCAGCCCGTTATCTACCGCTCTCTTTTCACAACAAATTGTTGACGCGAGTCTTGCTGGGTTAAACACTCCTTGACCCACACCAGACCACACACCCCTTGACCCACACAGTTTCACTCCAGCAGCACGCATTAAAAATACAATTACAATAATGTACCCACAAATAGCAAGTCAGTGGATGATTTGGAATTGACAGTTGCTGGTCGTGGATCTTACATTTCAGTCAAAATTTACGACAATGCTTACGTCTTGGGCCAACAATGGCCTGTCGATGACAATGTAATGTAAAAGATTTCTGTCTCATAGTGGATATCCTACTCTCTTTCCAAAGCAATTTTTGACTCAGGTCTTGCTGGGCTACCTCCATTTTAGTTCAGCATACGATTTGGAATTCGATTTTTCAAAACAGGTCGTTGGTCGTAATAGGCGCATAGAGATGGGCCTGAAACTCATCGGATTTTGATCATTCAGGGAGAATTGGCGTAAATTTTGACTGAAATGTAAGGTGCACAACCAGCAACTGTCAATTACAAATTATCCACTAAATTGCTTTTTGTGGATAACCAATTGTAACTGTATTTTGAATGCGTGCTGCTGGTATGAAACTGTGTGGGTCAAGGGGTGTGTGGTGTGATGTGGCTCTGGGGGTGTGGGTGGTGTTGTGGCTCGAGGGGTGTGTGGTGTGGTGTGGTGTGGTGTAGGTCAAGGTGTGTGGTGTGGTGTGAATCGAGGGGTGTCTGGTGTGGTGTGGCCCGGTGCCGGTCAAGGTGTGTGTGGTGTGGTGTGGGTCGAGGGGTGTGGGTCAAGGGGTGTGTGGTGTGGTGTGGGTCGTGGGGTGTGTGGTGCGGTGTGGGTCGAGGGGTGCGTGGTGTGATGCGGGTCGAGGGGTGTGTGGTGTATGGCGGGTCGAGGGGTGTGTGGTGTGATGTGGGTCGAGGGGTGTTTGGACCAAGGGAACTGGACCAAATTTGTAAAAACAAAACCTCTGGATACGCGACAAAATGGGAACATGGCACATGGCAAAAACCTCATGCCCCTCAGGTTCTGGAGGAAACCCAACATGCCCAGCATTGGGGGAGTACTGACATCGTGGCATGGAGAATTACCACCGCATTGGTAAGTCAGCTGGGCTAATGGGACTTGCCTAAAATTGTGAAACAACAAGTACAGCTATAGAGGAGTACTGACATGAGTACTGACTAGATCGTTGTGATCAGGTGACCAAGACAAATTGCAAAATCCGAAGCAAATCACAATCAGAGACGTTTCAAGACAGGGAAGAACAGGACGACGAGGCCAATTCCGATGTGGCCATGTAGAAAGTCGGATACGCGACCTGGTTGCCTGGGTTGGTCGACATTAACACCCGACGTTAACCTACGTTGATACGGTTAATGGGATACCCCTTTCTGCGGCACTTTCATTAACACCTTGGACCCGACGTCGTGCGCGTCAGACGTTCTCGGAAGCGATACATGCATTGCCCAAACGATCTGCAAAACCAAGCCGCCAAATTTGTGATATTTTGCAGGAAAAAAGTGGCCGGGAAGTATCCCTCACCCCATGACCCCATCGGGCTCGACCCATGCGCGCGATCCGTTCGGTTAACCGATAGGCCCATCCAACGCCCTGGGATACAACGTGGAAATGCTCCCCAAGCGGAAGTTGCTCGCACGCACCTGGTGGTAGATGTAGGAGTAAGTGCAGAAGTAGTTCGCAAAATCAGTTGCACCGGGTGCCGCCCCCTCGGGCGTCGGCGTCGGCGCTGCTTGTGCGTCTGACATGGCTGGCTCTGCTTGTACTACGAGGGAAGAAGGGAAAGGAGGATCGCTGACACTGTTCAAGGTTGGGCAATGAACGAAGATGGTTTTTTTCAGTGTGGCCGGCGTAGTTGCCGCTTTCCCCGAGGTTCGAAGAGTGACGTCACGAAAGTAACCTAGCAGTTAGACCGTTATTCGGTTGTGTCCGCTAATTTTCTGCGTCGCTTGCGACGCGCTTAGGACTTGCTTTCCCCAGCCACTGAAGTTCCCGAGTCACTGAAGTCACTGAACACGGACCACACGAAAGCCGCTTTACTTCCTATAATATGTTATAACATGAACTCCAGCCCCCGTTTACGATTTGTTGGGGGTCAGTTCACTAGTGCTTGTTTTTTTAAATGCCTTTTCTGTTTTTAGGTTGGGCAAGTCCCATAAGCCTATTTGGCTACGCCTCGAGTAAACAAACGCACACATACATTAACACTAATACACATCCTCATTATCATCCTGATTCCCACCCATATAATCATATGATTAATGTTTCGCTGTACATAGCACAAGCCCAGGGCCCATCTTTGGCCCCCCTTTCGCTGTACATAGCGCAAGCCCAGGGCCCCCCCTTTGGCCCCCCTTTCGATGTAAATAGCACAAGCTCAGCCCCCCCCCCCCCCCCCCCCACCCCCCCCCCCCCCCCCCCCCCCTTTGGCCCCCCTTTCGATGTACATAGCACAAGCGGGCCCCCGTTGGTAACACGATTGTATGGGTTTCATTACGTCTGTGCTTCTTTGTTTTAGCCCCTCATGCCACGGTTGGGCAAGTTCCTATAGCCTACTCCTAGACTAAAACAACACCCACTCTGGTGTTACACCCATTGACATCCTTAGTTCCTTACTCCCATACTTCCGCCCAAAACACATCATCGGTCAACGTTTTCTCGGGGTGAGGGAGGGGGGGGCGGGGGGGGATAAGAATTTTCGCCTCGAAGGGTGGGTCAGTGTTACACTATGTTACATTTTCATAGGCAGGCCAGCGCAGACCCAAGCCAACTCCCCAACTTCGCGGGGGGTATTCGCACATACTCACATAATCAACAGAGTGAAGATAGATGTATATGAATCATACATTTTTCTCTGACTGTTGTCACACTAGTCACTCTAGTCATCTTCATTCTCACCCTTATTCCCACCCAAAACTCGTTTCCATTCTTATCATGCCCTTAGAATGTCCACTATTCTGAATAAATAAATAAGGTAGTACGCCTTGATACGAGGCGTGCGGTTGAGGGGGCCAGCCAGTTTGCTTTCACTGGGGCTAACCACCAAATGTTGACTATTATTCTTTGCGAAGCAGCATCTCCTTCAATTCAGCAGCGTGCTTGCTGAAAAGCTTCTTGACCACGGGGTGGAGTTCCTTGCGCCCCTTGCTAATGACAGCTGTCAAGTTGCTGGCATTCCGCAGCTCAGCTACAACCTGCCCATCAGTAGCTGAATAAAGGCTGGTCAGGGGGAGCCAAGCCGCAGCAGAGTGCTCAGGGTTCATCTTCATCTTCCCCATCCAAGCATCCCGACTAGTGCTAGTGATATTAGCCACGAAGACTGTGTAGTGCTTCCCTGTGAACGCAAAAATGGATAACATGTAACTTTTGGCAAGGCATGAATTGCATTATTATTGGCCTCGTTGCCAACCTCGAGCAAGGTGAGCTTACGAACCGGTGTCGATAAAACCACTTCCTTAGTAGGGTCAACTGTCCCCGGCAGTGTGACTTACTTGGATGTTCTAATTTTCAGTTTTTTTTACTGGCATCAGTACCAGCTGAAGCACTCGCAAACCGCAAGCAGCTGACAAGTCCCCTTTCACCTACGAGGTCCATCCCCCCCCCCCCCCCCTCCCCACACACACACTCCATCCATACATGCGTCCCAACTAATGCTAGCGATATGAGCCACGAAGACTTTGTAGTGCTCCTCTGTGAAAGCAAACATGGACTACATGTAAAAAATGGAACTATTGGCAAGGCATGAATTGCACTGCCACTAGCATTATTAATGGCATCAGCACCAGCTCAAGCACTAGCAAACCACAAGCAGCTGACAAGTCCCCTTTCCCCCACAAGGTCTATCCCGCCCCCGCACCCCCCACCCCCCAAACACACTCCATCCATCCATGCATCCCGACGACCTGACTGCTGCTAGTGATATGAGCCACGAAGACTGTGTAGTGCTCCCCTGTGAATGCAAACATGGACTACATGTAAAAAATGTAACTATTGGTAAGGGATGAATTACACTACCACTAGCATTATTACTGGCATCAGCACCAGCTCAAGCACTAGCAAACCACAAGCAGCTGACAAGACCCTAAACCCTAAACCCCAATTCACATACGAGGTCTATCCCCCCCCCCCCCCCCCCCCCCCCCCCCCCCTCCCCCCCAACACACACACTCCACCCAAACGTCTTTGCGAACGCTAGTGATAGAAGCTATGAAGACTGTGCATTACTTCCCTGCATACATGCAAACATTGACTTGACATAAATCTACCACCATCACTAGCAGTGGCATCAGTATCAGTACAGCCCGTTTCAGTGATACGATTGGTCTAGTGGTACACCAAATCGCTTAAACAAAGAAGGGTCGGGGGTTCGATTCCCCCTCACCCTTAGCGTTGCAGGTCGTTGTCAACCGCGATGGTAGCTTGTCCACTCGAGGTGGTAGACCGTTCTCTGCCCGTGTACGATGGGTTCCCTTAATCCCACACCCACCAGGTGTTATCATTACCAGTGGTATCAGTACTGCCAAATACTGCAAGCAATCAAATTGCTGGCTGAAGCTATGTAACCAAGTTCAAGTTCAAGTTCAAGTAACCAAGTTCAAGTTCAAGTAACCAAGTTCAAGTTCATGTAACCAAGTTCAAGTTCAAGTAACCAAGTTCAAGTACCAGTAACCAAGTTCAAGTAACCAAGTTCAAGTTCAAGTAACCAAGTTCAAGTTCATGTAACCAAGTTCAAGTACCAGTAACCAAGTTCAAGTTCATGTATCCACAACCGTAACCCACCCACTCACAGAAGCAGACGACAACACTCTCTAGAAGGTTCGATCGGCAAACAGACCGCTAACAAGGGAGTTATAATAACACACATACAGTTATATAACTAAGTTCAAGTTCAAGTAGGCTTGCTTGTTCGCGTTTGCATTTTAATGACACACACACATACAGCTATGTAACCAAGTCCAAGTTCAAGTTCAAGTAGGCTTGCTTGTTCGCGTTTACATTTTAACGACACACACACATACAGCTATGTAACCAAGTCCAAGTTCAAGTTCAAGTAGTCTTGCTTGTTTGCATTTACATTTTAATAACACACACATACAGCTATGTAACCAAGTCCAAGTTCAAGTAGGCTTGCTTGTTTGCGCTTATATTTTAATGACACACACACATACACACACATACAGCTATGTAACCAAGTTCAAGTTCAAGTAGGGTTGCTCGTTTGCGTTTACATTTTAACGACACACACACACTCATACAGCTATATAACCAAGTCCAAGTTCAAGTTCAAGTAGTCTTGCTTTTTTGCGTTTACATTTTAATGACACACACATACAGCTATGTAAACAAGTCCAAGTTCAAGTTCAAGTAGGCTTGCTTGTTCGCGTTTGCATTTGAACGACACACACACACATACAGCTAAGTAACCAAGTCCAAGTTCAATTTCAAGTAGGCTTGCTTACCGTCATTCTTGCCACGTTTTGTTAAGATGCTCCCTTGCACATTGTAAGTATCAGGCAGACATCCCAACTGAATGGGGTGACAGGGTGGTGATAGGGGGGTGACAGGGTGGTGACAGGGTGGCGATAGTGGTATCAGTGGTGGCATCAGGCAGGCATCCCAACTGTATGGGGGGTGACAGGGTGGTGACAGGGTGGCGATAGTGGTATCAGTGGTGGCATCAGGCAGGCATCCCAACTGTATGGGGGGTGACAGGGTGGTGACAGGGTGGCGATAGTGGTATCAGTGGTGGCATCAGGCAGGCATCCCAACTGTATGGGGGGTGACAGGGTGGTGACAGGGTGGCGATAGTGGTATCAGTGGCGGCATCAGGCAGGCATCCCAACTGTATGGGGGGTGACAGGGTGGTGACAGGGTGGCGATAGTGGTATCAGTGGTGGCATCAGGCAGGCATCTCAACTGAATGGGGTGAAGGTTGGCAAAATAAAATTAGCTTTAATTGCAGCTGCTGTGACAATTTAAATTGTATATATATTTTATTTTCAATCTGAGTGGGAACCAATCTCTTGTCTGGATTTCTTTGATGGTTGACTCCAGTGCAAGCAAACGGCTGCCCCCCTCAACCCTACGCCTCGTAATAAGGCGTCCAAATGCAGGTCCAAATTTATTCATTAATTGTGGTGTGGTGTTTAGTGCTGTGTTGTGTCATGTTGTATAGTGTTGTACTGTGCCATACTGTGTTGCATTGTACAGTGTTGCCCAATGTTGTGTTGTCATACGTTGTATAGTGTTGTGATGTGATTGGTGGTTGGCCCCAGTGCAAGCAAACAGGCTGGCCCTCTGAACCTCATGCCTCGTAATAAGGCGCACTGTTTAGAAGCTGCTGCTGGTAGCTGTAAATAATAGCTTTGAGAGGGTTACTCTTGATGTTGTGGATGTTGCGGGTAGCAAGCCAGGGGAGCTGCCAAGAAGCTGCTACTGGTAGCTGTAAAGAATACCTTTCGGAAGATTACTCGTGATGTTGTGGATGTTGCGGGTAGCAAGCCAGGGATTTGTTTTTTAAATCAGACAGAGGAAATCTTATTCCTTTTTATTTTTTCTCCCTTCTTTGCTCCCAAAACAGGATCCTTATTCCGATTTTGGTCGAGTTTAGTCAATTTCAGTAAAAAAAAAACGTTATTTATTTTTAGGTTTCTTATACCGGCAATTTTGGCCAAAACGGGGTCTCGTATTTCGAACGTAATATATTCCCGGAAAAAATCCCTGAGCAAGCCAGGGGAGCTGCGGAGAAGCTGCTGCTGGTAGCTGATAAGAAAAGCTCCCGTGATGTTCTCTAGTCTTGACACAGTTCTGACACAAAGGTCATTATTTACTGTGTACAACTGTTCTCTAGTCAAAGCGCTGCTCTGAAATATGAAAGATCTCCAGTGATGTTGTGGATGTTGCGGGTCACAAGCCAGGGGAGCTGCCTAGAAGCTGCTGCTGGTAGCTGAAAATAATTGCTATGGGAAGATCTCCCGTGATGTTGTGGAGCGGGTAGCAAGCCAGGGGAGCTGCCGAGAAGCTGCTGCTGGTAGCTGAAAAGAACAGCTATGACCTTTGGAAAGATCTCCCGTGATGTTGTGGAGCAGGTAGCAAGCCAGGGGAGCTGCCAAGAAGCTGCTGCTGGTAGCTGAAAATAATAGCCATGGGAAGATCCCCTGTGATGTTGTCGAGCAGGTAGCAAGCCAGGGGAGCTGCTAAGAAGCCGCTGCTGGTAGCTGAGAAGAACAGCTATGGGAAGATCCCCAGTGATGTTGTGGAGCATTTAGCAAGCCAGGGGAGCTGCTGAGAAGCTGCTGCTGATAGCTGAAAACAATATCCATAGGAAACTATCCTGTGATGTCGTGACAAGGTAGCAAGCCAGGGGAGCAGCCTAGAAGCTGCTGCTGCTAGCTGAAAAGAACAGCTATGGGAAGATCTCCCGTGATGTTGTGTAGCGGGTAGCAAGCCAGGGGAGCTGCCGAGAAGCTGCTGCTGGTAGCTGAAAAGAAGAGCTATGACCTTTGGAAATATCTCCCGTGATGTTGTGGAGCGGGTAGCAAGCCAGGGGAGATGCCAAGAAGCTGCTGCTGGTAGCTGAAAATAATTGCTATGGGAAGATCCCCTGTGATGTTGTGGAGCAGGTAGCAAGCCAGGGGAGCTGCCAAGAAGCTGCTGCTGGTAGCTGATAAGAACAGCTATGGCCTATGGGAAGATCTCCCGTGATGTTGTGGAGCGGGTAGCAAGCCAGGGGAGCTGCCGAGAAGCTGCTGCTGGTAGCTGATAAGAACAGCTATGGTCTATGGGAAGATCTCAAGTGATGTTGTGGAGCGGGTAGCAAGCCAGGGGAGCTGCCGAGAAGCTGCTGCTGGTAGCTGATTTGAAAAGGTCACGTGATGTTCTCTAGTCTTTGCACAATTGTGACAAAAAGTCTTTGTTTACTGTTCTCTACTGTTCTCTTATCATGGCACTGCTCTGAAATATGGAAGATCGCATGCAATTTTGTGGAGCGGCTTGCAAGCCACGGGAGCTGCCAAGAAGCTGCTGCTGGTAGCTGATAAGAAAATCTCCCATGATGTTCTCTAGTCTTGACTTAATTCTGACAAAAAGGTATTTGTTTACTATTCTCTAGTAATGGCACTGTTCTGAAATATGGAGGATCCCATGCAATGTTGAGGAGCGGTTATTTTTCGGCCCAACAATGGCCGGTTTATGTCAATAAAATGAATGACTTGGCTTGGCTCAACAATGGCCTGTTTATGACACTCAAATAAATGACTTAGCTTGGCTTGGCTCAAAAATTGCCTGTATATGACACTGATATGAATGGCTTGGCTTGGCTCAACAATGGCCTATTTATGAGGGTATAATCAGATGTAACAAATAATTAGTATACCTTATTACAAGGCATGAGGTTGAGGGGGCCAGCCCATTTGCTTGCACTGGGGCCAACAACCAATAATCAGATGTCATAAATCAATAGTACACTAGATTACGAGGCATGAGGTTGAGGGGGGCAGCCCATTTGCTTGCACTGGGGCCAAACACCAATAATCATACGTAATAAATCAATAGTACACCTTATTACGAGGCATAACGTTGAGGGGGGCAGCCCATTTGCTTGCACTGGGGCCAAACACCAATAACCAGATGTAATGCAGCATAAAAGCATACCTCTTCAACAGTCTTGCGTAAACTTGCTTCACTTAAACTCTCACCCTCATCAACAAACTACCAATAAATTACCAACAAACCAGCAATAACCACCAACAAACCACCAATAAATTACCAACAAACCACCAATAAACCACCAATAAAAATATGTACTGCAGCATAAAAGCATACCTCTTCAACAGTCTCGCGTAAACTTGCTTCACTTAAACTCTCACCCTCATCAACAAACTACCAATAAATTACCAACAAACCAGCAATAACCACCAACAAACCACCAATAAATTACCAACAAACCAGCAATAACCACCAACAAACCACCAATAAATTACCAACAAACCACCAATAAACCACCAATAAAAATATGTACTGCAGCATGAATACATACCTCTTCAACAGTCTCGCGTAAACTTGCTTCACTCAAACTCTCACCCTCATCAACGTTTCCCCCTGCAGAGATTGTACAGCAGATTGTATAGCAGGTGGGTTGGGTTGGGTTGGGATTGGGATGGGATTGTACAGCAGATTGTACAGCAGATTGTATAGCAGGTGGGTTGGGTTGGGTTGGGATTGGGATGGGATTGTACAGCAGATTGTACAGCAGATTGTATAGCAGGTGGGTTGGGTTGGGTTGGGATTGGGATGGGATTGTACAGCAGGTGGGATGGGGCTGGGGTGAGTTTGGGGGTGGGTAGGCGTGGGGGGCAAAGATTGTACAGCAGGTGGGATGGGGTTGGGGTGAGTTTGGGGGTGAGTAGGTGTGGGGGGCAGAGATTGTACAGCAGGTGGGTTGGGGGTTGGGCTTGGGTTGGGCTTGGAGTGGGTTTGGGCGTGGGTTGGTGTGGGGGGCAGAGATGGTACAGCAGGAGGGTTGGCTTCGGATTGTGGTGGGATTGTGCAGCAGGTGGGAGTGTACAGCAGATTGTACAGCAGGTGGTTTGGGTTGGGATCGGGGCGGGATTGTACAGCAGGTGGGATTGTACAGCAAATTGTACAGCAGGTGGTTTGGGTTGGGTTAAGGTGGGATGGGGATTGGGGTTGGGGTTGGGGTTGGGGTTGGGGTTGGGGTTGGGGTTGGGGTTAGGGTTGGGGTTGGGGTTGGGGTGGGATTGGGGTGGGATTGTACAGCAGATGGGTTGGGGGTGGGGGTGGGTTGGTGTGGGATTGGGGGTGGATTGGTGTGGGATTTGGGGTGGGTTGGTGTGAATGGTGGGTGTGGGTGGGTGGCATAGCAGATATGTGGTGCAATCAGATGTTAGTTGGCAATATAACCAGGGAGGGGTGGAGGGGTTTGGGGTGGGGTGGGGTGGGGGTGGGGGTGTAGCAGATATGAGGTGCAATCAGATGTTAGTTGGCCATATAACCAGGGAGGGGTGGAGGGGGTTGGGGTGGGTTAGGGGTGGGTTGGGCTTGAGGTTGGGGTTGGGGTTGGGGGCATAGCAGAAATGAGGTGCAATCAGAAGTTGGTTGGTAATATAACCAGGCGGTGGTTTGTGGGTGTGGGTGGGTGGCGTAGCAGATATAAAGGGCAAACAGAAGTTTGCTGGCAACATGACCAGGGTGGTAGGTGGTGGGTGGGTAGATAGGTCATAGCAGGTGAGAGGTACAATCAGAAGTTTGATGGCAACATGCACAGGGAGGGGGGAGGGGAGGTGTGTGTGGGGTGGGGTGGGGTGGGGGGGGGTCATAGCAGGTGAGAGGTGCAATCAGAAGTTCGGCACTTCTGTACATCAGCCACTCACCTGGGAGACCCAGGGTGTCATTGTACTGCTTTGATGACCTCAGTACAAGCAGTACACAGGCATCACTCACCTGGGACACCCAGGGTGTCATCGTACTGCTTTGATGACCTCAGTACAAGCAGTACACAAGCATCACTCACCTGGAAGACCCAGGGTGTCATCGTTGTGCTTTGATGACCTTAGCAAAAGCAGTACGCAACCATCACAACTGAATCATCAAAAAGTGAAAATTAATCTATCTTAGTGAATGCAAGTGTGTGTTTGTGTGTGTGAGTGTTTGTGTGTGTTTGTGTGTGTGAGTGTGTGTGTGCGAGTGTGTGTGCGTGTGTTTTGTGTGTGTGTGTGTGTGTGTGTGTGTTTGTGTGAGTGAGTGTGTGTGTGTGTGTTTGTGTGAGTGAGTGTGTCTGTGTGTCTGTGTGCGAGTTTTGTGTGTGTGTGTGTGGGGGGGGTGGGGGGGGGTGGGGGGGGGACGAGGTGTGTGCGTGTGTGAGAGTGTGTGTGAGTGTGTGTGTGTTTGTGTGACTGTGAGTGTGTGTGTTTGTGTGTGTGTGCTTGTGTGTGTGCTCATGTGTGCTTGTGAGTGTGTGTGCTCGTGTGTGTTCTGTGCATGTGTGCTTGTGTGTGTGTGTGTGTGCTTGTGTATGTGTGTGTGTGATTGTGGTTGGTGGTGGTGGGGATGTGGTGGTGTTTATAGGTACATTTTATTTGTTGTGCTAGTGTGTTTGTGTGCATGTGAACCAGTCCGTGTGTGGTGGTGGTCGTGGTGTGTGGTGGTGGAAATGTGGTGGTGGTTATAGGTGTCTTTTATTTTGTGTGTGCCAGTATGTGTGAGTGTGCGTGTGGTGGTGGTGGTGGTTGGTGGTGGGAGTGTGTTTGTGATTGTGTGTGTATGTGCCATTGTGCGTGTATGAGTGTGTGTGTGTGCCTGTGTGTGTGTGTGTGTGTGTGTGTGTGTGTGTGTGTGTGTGTGTGTGTGTGTGTGTGTGTGTGTGTGTGTGTGTGTATGTGTGTGTGTGTGTGTGTGTGTGTGTGTGTATGTGTGTGTGTGTGTGTGTGTGTGTGTGTGTGTGTGTGTGTGTGTGTGTGCACATGTACCAGTGTGTGTGTGGTGGTGGTGGTGGTGGTGGTGGTTGGTGGTGGGAGCGTGTTTGTGTTTGTGTCCATATTGTGATTGTGTGTGTATGCGCCATTGCGTGTGCATGAGTGTGTGTGTGTGCCAGTGTCAGTGTGCCAGTGTGTGTGTATCAGTGTCAATGTGTGTGAGCCAGTGTGTGTGTGTCAGTGTGTGTGTGATCGTGTGTGTCAGTGTGCCAGTGTGTGTGTGCCAGTGTGTGCCAGTGTCAGTGTGCCAGTGTGTGTGTGTCAGTGTCAATGTGTGTGAGCCAGTGTGTGTGTGTCAGTGTGCCAGTGTGTTTGTGCCAGTTTCAGTGTGACTGTGTGTGCCAGTGTGTGTATGCTAGTGTCAGTGTGACTTAGTATGTGTGTGCCAGTGTGTGGGAGGGGAGTGGGAGGGCTGATAGGGCTGAAAAACCCTTGCCTTGTCACCTGAACAAAATGCCAGCCCCAACTTTGAACGCGCTTTCAACCGATGCCATGGCCCCTTGCAAGAGTTCACTGCGCGTGTGCCGATGGTCAACGGTTGGGTCGGGCTTTCGCGCACGGGGAAGGGGCGGGGGCTGATAGACTGAGAATGGATGGATAAATAAGTCAGAGAAGATGCGATTAATTTTGTGCCAAGGTGGAGGAGCGAAGTGGATGAATGAGTGAATGAATAAAGCAGACGCGAGCAGACGGTGCGCTGCTTTAGTGCGTTGGGGTGCTGTGCTGAGCCTTCGTGCCGAGGCCAGTGGGATGCTTCCGGATCGCCCGCCACCGGCACTACGCCCGGGCACTACGGGACTATGGAACGGCATTTGGAATTTGGAAGACGGTGATCACTGAGCTGCCCAGAGTTGGATAACAAGTTCTAAGCGCGTGCCTCAATCAACAAGACAAAAATGATTTGGCAGTCACGGGCAGGGCAGGGTGCGAAAGGGCGAGGAGGGCTGGGAGATTCGAAGAAAGGCGAAGTAAGTACCTAGTAGCTACCACCCGAGCATTCGGTAGCGGAATAGCTACAACAGATTGAACAACTTGTGCGAAGGAACTTCGCCGCGACGATGCTGGTAACTCTAGTCATGCGCAAGCCAACTATGAGCCAAATGTTTGGCTTAGTGGCAGGCAGGCAGACAACTCGACCACCACCGTAAAGCGTGTTCCAGCACTTCGTTTTTTACTGCCGAACACGGTGAGCAGCCAAATTGCTGACTGGAGCTAAATTACCAAGTCCAAGTTTGAGTTCCAGTTCCAGTTCGAGTTGCGGCACCTAAAAAACACTACGGTTTAAGCGTTTTAGGGTTTATTTAATAATGGTATCTCGGAGATTTGCAGTGATTTTGATTACGATTCCTATCACTTTTTCCTGGTATTTGTTTTTACTGCGTAAGACGACAAGCAGCCCAATTGCTGGCCGGAGCCATGTAACCATTAAAAAAAAAGTTGTGAACCCTCCAGGAGGTGGGTCTTCCGACACAAACCAGCGGCACCAAGGATTCAGTTCGAATGGCGTTGCCACTCCTACAAAAGAGTAGGCGCGCTAACATGTAACCAATTTCAAATTGCATTCAATCCAGTGAAATCCGGCCCGGGATGTAGATATACACTAATATATGTGTATGTATGTTACAGTCTAGGGGTAGGCAAAATAGGCTAAAGGCACTTGCCCAACCATATACCGGTAGGAAGAGCTTATAAAGAAAGGGCACTGATGACCTGAATCTATATTGCTTCTTACAATGGGCCAGGAGTTTTTAGAAGGAAATGAACCAATGTCCTTACTTGGTCACCACAACCGGAGGAGTCTCCGATTCGAAACTGCCCCGACATGTGCACTAGACATCCATTGTTTCCATGGTTCTCGCATGGGGGGTAATTGTTCGCTGCAATGTGCAGACGGTTAGACGCCAAACATTAGTCAATATCGTACGGTATTTTCAATTACCGTACGATATATCGTGATTTATCGTACGATATCGATACCGTACGATATTTATATACCCTTTTGGGGGGAAATCAGTATAAGACCAAGGGGATATAACAGGAAGTACCGTTTACACGTCCATACACTTAAAATCAAGTCAAATGAATTGAAATTGAAATTGAAATTGTTACATCCGAGTAATGCGCCACTCTCAGGACGTGAAGTTAAGGACACCACTGCGTAAGCCGGAGCTAGCAGTAGTCACCATAAAAGAGTCTCCTTGTCAGGGAGTCTGAATAAGCCCCTGGTGGGCAAACTTTAACAAGGAGAACCAGGGAAATTACTAATCCCCTGGTATTGAGCCCTGTTGGGTCTCCATACAGCGTCTGCACTGTAAAATACTTTGAAAGCTAGAAATAGAGTGAGAGTGGACTGTGTCTGCCAGTCGAAGGGCACACAATCTGTTAAGTCCAAGTGTAGCCATAGAAGTCAAAAAGGAAGTTGGGATAGTACCCGTTGTTCCAATTGTGATAACTACGTAGTGAACAAGATATCCAGCCGATTGGAGGCCATCCACTAGTCTAGCATGCTGGGCATGTTTAGTGATAAACTTGGTAGCATGGTTGGTATCAGAGCAATAGCCAAGCTCAAGGAGCCAAATTTCTTTATCTCTTAGGACGGTAGGAGAGTCTATGTCAGATAGGATGGCAAGGTCAGGTCTCATTCTCCTCCAGGCCTCTTGTGTAATAGAGGAAGGGCGTAGCCAGTCAGGGAGGCGTTTGCCTAGGACCCCCCTGGGGAGGTCCTCTTCCTTGCCAGCGTCCATAATCATTCTGCGTGAGCCCAGGTCGCCAGTGCAGATGGCCTTGTGGATGAGTCGCACTGCGGCGTCATGTCTCTTGATATAGAGCCCCTTGAAAGTCTGGTGTGAGCAGCCCGCCAGAATGTGGCCCGCTCCGTCCTCACAGATGCGGCATATGGGGCATAGAGGGTTTGTGGGCGGGTGGGTGTTGTTAATATAAGGAAGTTTCCACCGATATGCAAGTTTACGATTCCACAGTCGACCCCAGCGGGCTTTAAGGATGTGGAATTTAGTTTTATGTTGGATAAGGGTAGAGGACCAAAATTTATTACTTGCATGAGGAAGTTGGTGAGGAGTGTTATCGGCCCAGGTGGTTGCATAAATCCCTTTAAGCGGGTGTTGGCCAAGGTGGCAGCTAGTGGGTAGGTTGGAGCTGATGCCTTGTGTGAGGTTAGGTGCTAGAATGCGTGGGGGGATATCTCCCATGGGTGTGCGAGGAGGTTGGACAGTGGGCCAGTAAACATTGTGTCTGGGGATTTCCCCAGTGTTATCAGTATATCTGTTGGAGGCAGGGTCATCTGCGGCCTTACGCGCTAGGCTGTCAGCCCGGTCATTTCCAAGAATGCCTGTGTGGGAGCGTACTTTGCAAAGGGTGGTGTGTGAGCCATGTACAATTCGTTGAATAAGGTGAGATTGGATTGAATGTAGCAGCTCAGCATGTAGGGAGCGTGTGGCTGTGGTGGGATCATGGATCATTTTTTTAATGAGTTGAAGTGAACAGAGACTGTCAGTGTGGAGGGTGAGGTTAGTATCGTATGGAATGTTAATAATGGCTTGGTGAATTGCCACTAGTTCTGCTCTGTTGTTAGTCCTGGTGGCCCCCCGCCCACCTGGGTTGATGGTGTAGCTCATCCCTGCAATGGGGACATAAACTGCAGCCCCTATTTTACTAGGGGAGGCCGAGTTACCTTTGATCAGGCTGCCATCTGTGTAGACCTGGAGGCCTGCAGAGAGGATAGCTGGGTATGTGCATGGATGAGTAGTGGGAGAAGGGTGACTGAGCTAGGGATGTCCACTAGGGAGCCCCCAGTCCAGGCAGTGTGGAAGGGGTCCTCGTTGGACCCAAAGAGCTGGCCAGCTGGGTGAGGAGAGGAGTAGCTGAGAAGGCTCTGATCATAGCTGAGAGGAGTAGAAGTTCGGTGGTGGGTGATACCTAGCTTTGCTATGGCTTGGTGGAGGACAGGAGAGAGAATGTTGGTAGAAGCAGGGGTAGCTCTGTACCTAGTGAAGAGAGCAGCTAGGTCTGTATGGTAGGTTCCTCCCTGGCTTAGTTGTTGCCATTTGGTAGGGTGGGTAGTTTTGAAGTGCACATAATTCTGCTGGAGGGAGGTAAGTCTGTTGTTGGGGGTGTGCCCAATACATTTCCCAGTGGGGGTGTAGAGATAAGAGAGATGTTTGTGTGTGTGGGTGTCCTGTCCATCCTTGTTGGTGAGGATGCCTGTTTGGATAATGTAGGAGAGGGGTGTTTGGATGTCCCAGTCTGGGTGTCTGTCTTGTGTATCCACATGCAGCAATTTGTGGACAAGGGCGTGGTTGTCAGCTTGGAAGCCTGGGGTGGTGGTCCATTGGCCTTGCTGCTGAGGGTTGGTAAGGTGGGAGTCTTTCCTCAGATTTTGACAAGTGGTGGTGAAAGGGGCTGACTTGAAGGTGTGGACGAGTTGGTCATAGGCTTGTTGCCCCAGCATTTCGCAGAGGTGAGAGATGAGGTGAGACTGCGGTTTCCAGTGGATGATAGAAATGGTGGAAGTGACTGGTTTGCTGTAGTGGATGCTATATCCAGCTTGAGTGTAGGAACGGATGTGGTCATTGTGCATGGTTGTGGGAGCCCACTGAACGTGGGCAACAGTAGTTCTGGTAGAGTTGCCGGTGTCTAGGGAGCGTTTGCTGCGCCAGCTAGTAACATAGAGAGCTTTGTATTGGGAGCCATAGGTGAGATGGAGTAAGCGAGTTGGCGGTGCAGGAGCGTTGGCCGTTGGGTAGAGCATAGCCTCGCGGGTCCTGTCAGGGTGGGAAGTTTTAGTTATGGCGTAGTGGCAAAAAAATCGCGTTGAGGTGCTATGGTGAATCCAGGATTTACACAGGTAGTGGCGGGCCGCCCAGGTTTCGTCTTTACTGTTGCAGCCCCACGCACGCTGCGCGTAGCTGTCGGCAGTTGTCGTAGGCCATGCCCACCATTGGTTCCCTTCGATGTCCCCAAGGGAATCCGCCCCGTAGTCTGCGTCAGTTAGAGGGGTGGAGGAGTAGTAGCGTTGGGTAGGGGTGGCAATAAAGTCAGTGGTGGGTGGGAGTTTGATAATGTCAGTAGTGTTAGGTGTGACTGCGTATTCGGCTGCGAGCTGGCGGTGCATGAGCGGGAGGGGTTCGGTGTGGGTGAGGGGGTAGTCGAATTTAGCCAGAGTTAGGTGGGCTGTGAGAAGGTTAAGAGAGCGTCTGTGATGTTTGGTTATCTTGGAGGAAGTAATAAGGGGGAGATCAGTAGTGCTGATGAGGTAGGTTCCCGTAGGTGTGACCAGGTCATGGTAGGTATAAATATTCAAGTCGTGGAAGGGGGTCATGAGTTTGATAGGTATGGCATGAGGAGGAGAAGGTAGGGGGTGGATGTTAAGTTTGTCCAGAAGTTCTGTGTCATTCCAAGTGAGTTTGATGCTGGATTGGCTAAGGATATCAAGTTGACGGGCTAGAGACATGTGTGTTAACTGTTTAGAGGAAAGAGAGAGAGGGTTGAGTGTAGTCATAGTGGCAGTAGTTTTATTAAGAAGGGCTCTGGTGAGAATGCCAAGATGGCCCTGATCGTTCATGGCTTGTGTAAGGGCTGAAGCCGTGATTTGAGTGTACTCTGTAAGTAGGGAGGGAACTCCGAGACCTGCCTCTGTTTTAGGAAGTTGAAGGGCTCTAGTGGGAAAGGATCTGGGAAGTGTGCAGCAGAGTTTGACCGTTTTGAGAACTGCTCTATCAATGACGTGGATGTCAGTGAGTGAGAAGGGGGCTACTATCATGGGATATTTAATAGCTGCACGTATACATTGTGTGATAATGCGGACACATTGATCTGGAGTTGCTCTGGGTTTGGCCTTGGTTAGAATACTCAGTCCTTTAGAATGAATGGTTGCTATGGTGGCGTGTAGTTGAGTTTTCCAATTAAGAGTGAGAGAGATGTGGACCCCAAGGTATTTGTAGGCCATGTCAGGAGGTTGGTATGTTGCATAAGAGTCACCCAGAGGTATTTTGTTTAGGCGTTGTTTAAGGGTGTTGTTGTGGGTAGGATGGGAGGGGTGGGATTTGTGGAGAATGCCACTGACCACACATTTAGTGGCATTGAGTGGGATGCCAGACCAGACACTAAATTGTTGAACCTTACCACACTGGATTCGAAGATCCTCCGCGGTACTAGTGAGGACGGCAGTGTCGTCAGCGTAGCCCAAGCTACTAGTGTGATGCTCATCAGCTGTTGCGGCAGGTAGGGACGCTGCTCTGTAACTCCGCCCTCCAGAGCGGAGCCATCTGTGGAGGGGTTCTAGAAAGATAATGAAGAGGAGAGGGGACAGGGTGTCTCCCTGTATGGTGCCTCTGGTGATGGAGATAGGAGAGCCAGGCGTGTTGTTGAGAAGGATATGGGTGGTTGAGTTAGTGTAAATGCCCTTAATTGTGTCTATTGTGTCATGTGTGTAACCAAGATTGTGCATAATGCACAGTAATTTCTGGTGATCAATCATGTTGAAGGCTGAGCTAAAGTCGAAGTAGGCAGCAAAAAGATCTTGATGAAAGAGGGCAGCGTCCTCTATATTGTGGATAAGGTTGAGAAGTTGTCGGGAAGTGCTCTTGTCCTTTCGAAAGCCTTCCTGGCAGGCACTGAGAATATGGTTAGTTTCAGAGTAAGTTGTGAGAGTGTTTGTGACCAAGGAGGTCCATAGCTTGGCCACTGCATTGTTGAGTCCTATCGGTCTGTAATTTTGTGGGAGACACGGGTCTGATTTCTTATAGAGCATAACTGTGTGAGAAATTTTCCAGCAGTCCGGGGTTTCCCCTAGAATCCATGCAAGTTGCATGAGTTTGTGGATGATTTGATGCATTTCAGTTGGGAGGCAGAGGGTGAGCTCGTTGGGGATGCCATCTGGTCCAGTTGCTTTATTGGTGGCAAGCTTGCGGATGCAGTCAGTAAAAGTGGTAGAGGAGGAAAGGTAAGTGTATGGAGAAGCTGTGTGTTGGATGGAGTTAGCTGGGGTTTCCAGGTGGTATTTGTCAATTTGGTGGACCCATGGGGGGGGAGTGGTGTGCTCAGTGTAGTTGGCTGAGATGGGGGGGGTTTGTGGTGACATGAGTGTTTCCATGTGTCTGGTCATGATGTCCAGGAGGCCTTGGGTGCTAGTGCTAAGTGTGTGGGTTTTCGTGTCCAGCAAGGCAGTGGGAGTGTGTTTGTGGTCTTCAGGGGAGAAAATGTATCTGTGTGTTTGCCTTGCCTGGGTGCTGAGACGACGCCGAAACTTCTTGATAGATGAGGTTACCCGTTCCTCCTTGAGTGCTGCCTGCATGGTACGTTGTTCTGCAGTGCTGTTGTGGATGTCCTCAGTTAAAGATAAACGATAGTCAGATAGAAGCAGGTTCTGAAGGTGGTGTTGGATTTGAGTTTTGGTGTAGGAGGTGTAAGTTTGAGTTGTGAAAGGTTTGATTCGAAGTTCATCATAGCCTTGCTGGTTAAGATAGTTGGAGGCTGTGCGCAATGATTTAATATGTTTAATGTGGTAGTTAATTTTCCTAAATGATTTAGCAATTTGCCGGGGGAGGAAGATACCTGGAATGGTAGGTTTGGTGGGGCATGTGTTAGTCAAGTTAGCTAAATTACCAAGTCCAAGTTTGAGTTCCAGTTCCAGTTCGAGTTGCGGCACCTAAAAAACACTAAAAATCACTGCCCGAGAGGTCCAGCGATCTTTCAGATGCGGCCCCCATTGGTACAAGTGCTAGTAGACATATTTAAGGTGTATGCTGGGCCTTGTAAAGTTTTAGCTTTGTGTGTGATATTTCCCTTAATTAGGGGGTATATCACACCACTAGCTGGCTTTACTGGTCTTATCAGCTTTTACCATTAAATAAAGTCAACTGCACTATCTAGCTTGTAAGTCCAGACTGTTCAGGTCTGTCTTTGTGCTACTACCAATAGAGTCGCTACTGTCAAATAATAACAGAATCACTTCCCCTGGGAGGCTCAGGTAGCTTCTGGAAGATATAACTCCTGTGGGACAGAGGGATGGTGGTGGGAACTCGAAATTTGGTTCAGATCAAGGCTCAGCAGCTTGGGGCACCTAGAATTTAGTGCCCCCAGTGACTGTGCACTTGATTTTATACCGGGCAGGACAGTACTGCTGAGAAAACACTGGCGGTGGTTACTCCTGGTTTTGCCCGGGGGTTTACGGGTATTTGAAATATGAATGCGTCCTGCGGAATCTTACGTCGCGCGGCTGAATACTCCATTTCACCTACTACTGTGTGGGAAATGCGGCATTCAGACGGTTGACTCAGATTCCTTACAGTTGCTTTTTCATATTTCCAATACATATAATTTACCCTTAAGGGTTGAGGAAATTAAGCACATGCAGGCTTCATCATTGTCAGTACTTATATTTGCAAAAGTATGGGGGCCTGCTTGCTGGACATTGAGACACTGCCCGAGAGGTCCAGCGATCTTTCAGATGGGGCCCCCATTGGTACAAGTGCTAGTAGACATATCTAAGGTGTATGCTGGGCCTTGTAAAGTTTTAGCTTTGTGTGTGATATTTCCCTTAATTAGGGGGTATATCACACCACTAGCTGGCTTTACTGGTCTTATCAGCTTTTACCATTAAATAAAGTCAACTGCACTATCTAGCTTGTAAGTCCAGACTGTTCAGGCCTGTCTTTGTGCTACTACCATATGCAAGAGTCACTGCAATTTCACACACACGTGCCCTCAGGATAATAAGAATCAGTCCCACAAGTAAAGGAAAGGAGTGTAAAGGGGGACTGGGGGAAAGGTGTAGGAGTAAGGAGCATGTAACGGGACAGCAGGCTTGGCTAAGTGATGGGGTATCAAGAGAAAAGAGAGGGAAAGGAAAAGCTAGGCTCAGAGGCTGGAGGCAAAGTTCAACTTGACCGAAAGGTCTGGGATCAGATATGCCTTAATGGCATCTGATTTCCATCTACCTTGAGTTCTAATAGTCT
Source organism: Chlamydomonas sp. ICE-L (assembly GCA_013435795.1). Taxonomy (NCBI): domain Eukaryota; kingdom Viridiplantae; phylum Chlorophyta; class Chlorophyceae; order Chlamydomonadales; family Chlamydomonadaceae; genus Chlamydomonas; species Chlamydomonas sp. ICE-L. The sequence continues at coordinate 17,514,409 of JACBWV010000730.1, forward strand.
CTAGGTCTGCCCCATTAGCCCAAGCTGCTACTACACCTCCCCGTCTGAGGCTGTGCATGGCAAACCTATCTGGATCTATGTCCAGTTTGGGGTGAGAGTGTGCAATAGCAGTGAGATAAGACTTTAGTCGATAGGACAAAGCCTGACCTGAAAGAAGGGGGGAGGAAGACAAGCTAAGGGAGTCTAGGTCCCAGGCGGTGATGAGGTGGTCCTCTGGCGTGGCGCCCTGACGGGTTCTAAGCTGTAAGAGGGCATCTATAATCCTCCTGACTCTAAGTGAGTCCCTACACTGGGCTGGGAGCACTACAGTGGCTCCCTTCCCTTCCTGGTCTGTTTTGGAGCGTCTGTTGTGGACAACTACATGATCCTTCTTAGTCACTACATCTGACAAACGCAAAGCAATAAGCTCACTCCTTCTAAGGAGGCCAAAGAAACCCATCACTAGCCAAGCTGCGTCTCTAGTAAACAAGTCCTCCATGTGGGGCTGCAGGGTCTTCAGCTTCCTCATGGTCTCCAGACACTTGATAATGAGGGACTTACATATGACTTACATGCTTGCCAGAGGAGACTCCCTCAGGCCCCTGGAACACCCTGATGGCCTGTGAGAGCTGTCCCACAACACTGGAGTTCAGAGTGTGAAGGTCCAGTCCCTTAGACCTGTGCCATTCTGCTAGTGCTGACAGGGTTGTTTGAATGGTGGCAGGTTTGTAGTGACCTGCCGCCCAACACATGAACAGCTTTACTAGCGTCAGTGGCACTTGTTCCTTGGGGCCAGGGGGGAGTGCCTCCTGCTCAGTAATTAAGTATACCTCAGCCATGCGCCTGGTGTAACGCTTAAGAGCACTTGCATAAGTGTCTTGCGAACTGACAGCCAGGGTTGAGCCCTCCAGCATCACTAACCTCCTAGCACCTTGCTGGCCTTGGGCGCTAGTGATGTGGAGGTTGCACTCAATTAAGATGCAGGCTGGGCACTTGAATGTACCACAGGACATGGCATTCCTGCCCAAGCTGAGGCACTGGGGGTGGCTGTGCTGGTCGCAATTGGTGCACCTAAGCATCCTTCCCTTGGTGCCTTGGCAGATGGTACATCCTATGGGGGTTGGGAGGAAGAAGGAAGGGGGGGTAAGTTACTGAGCAGACCTGATCACAAGCATGGTGTGTGGAATTGGGCCTGTGGTTTTTCCTGAACATTTTACATACATTTTCAACATTCGAACTTCCGATGTAACTTTCTCGCTGCTCATTTTCCTTCTTAGCATTTGCGTAGCATATTCGCATTCTCCTGCGTCTGCGCTATCGAATGCTTCCACCTGCTCTTTGTTCCATGCAGTTTCGGTCAACTCTTCCCGAAACAGCAACCAAACAGGAGCTCATGCTTTTGCAGAGGCAATGCTGCTATCTAAGTCGCCGTCCACAACATCTGACGCGACTCGCAGCAACTTCTGTGGTCGCAGGGTGGTAGACGGTTACTTTGGTAGCGAGCTGCACCTCTGGGCAGCCGAAAGTATGCACTACCGGACAGAATGCGCCTCTCCCTGGACTTCCCAACAGGGGGGGATGCGAAGCGCACATCCCTGGCGCATTCTTGATGGTCGCTGCCAGGAGCGAAGGCTCCATGCAATCGAGAAACTCACTAACGAATCCCCTTTTCCCCCATGCAGGACTCCAGGACAGACACCTGCTCTTTCAAATCGGGACGCTGCCAGTCACCATATGAACTGGAGCACCCTGGGGCTTAACGCCTCTTATTGCCGACCCTTGACAACCACTGTTCGCGGCGCCAATCAATTCATGGACCCTGCTAATTTCTGCCAGTTTTTCAAATCCACTCGACAATACCAATCCACTTTCGAAAACACCCCCCACGCGCTCTGTTACCCCACGCACCAACTTCATAGCCAGGAGAACGGAAGCACAGGTTGGTCCCCAATCTGCGACCCTCAAAGCTACGCGGAATCAGATTTACGCGGATAGTAGGAGTCAATGCGCTCCTCTCCACCCCCGTTTCCCTCCAATGTGCCTCCCGCTATCCTAGCAACACTACCCTGATGCTCACTCAACACGCTGCTCTCTCCTCTTACGCTGCTCTCTTCCCTTACTCAACTTCTGCTCACAAGCACATGCCCCTTTCTGCTTTCTACCCTAACACTAACCATAACCAATACGATGCGTCTCGGCCTACGGGGCTCCAAATCTCACTCCCCGATCAACCTCATGCTCACGACAAGTCTCGAGCTACCTATCAAACTCATAGGAGCTACGATCTTACCTGCCTGCCACATACCATCAATAATTATTATCATCATCCCTGGACCGTAAAAAATGGTCGCCGACAACACGATCATACCTAGCCTGCCTGCTGTCACTGATCAGATATGCAACCATCACCTTAACTCTAGAGATGTTAGAACCACGTCCTTCTCGACCAGCAGCCAGAGCCCCCTTTATCTCATCTTCATGCCCTCAACTGGTTTACTACCCAACACTCAAGCCGTTTTTTTCCCTTTCAACTTGCTCGGATCCATCACTATGGAGAGCCACGGCGGGCTTGGACTCCTCAAAAGCCTAAGTGGACTTGAGTACTTTCCAGGTACGGAGTCTCCCACCCCCAACCTACGCCTCTACCCTGAGTCTACCACCCCCACCCTATGCCTCTACCCTGAGTCTACCACCCCCAACCTATGCCTCTACCCTGAGTCTACCACCCCCAACCTATGCCTCTACCCTGAGTCTACCACCCCCACCCTATGCCTCTACCCTGAGTCTACCACCCCCAACCTATGCCTCTACCCTGAGTCTGCCATCCCCAACCTATGCCTCTACCCTGAGTCTACCACCCCCACCAATGCCTCTACCGGGTATACCACACCCACCCCTGCCTCTACCCTTGAGTCGACCACCCAACCTATGCTCTACTCCTGGAGTCTACCACCCCACCTATGCCTCTACCCTGAGGTCTACCCCCAACCCTATGCCATCTACCCTGAGTCTACACCCCCACCTATGCATCTACCATGAGTCGACCACCCCAACCTATGCCTCTACCGAGTCTACCACCCCAACCTATGCTCTCGAACCTGACGTTTACCACCCCAAACGACGGCCTCACTCTGAGGCTACAACCCCAACCTATGCTCTAATCGGAGTCTAACCCACCCCCAACCTAGCCTCTACCCTGAGGTCTACCACCCCAACCTATGCCCCCACCATGAGTATACCCCCCAACCTATGCCTCTACCCTGAGTTACCACCCCACCTATGCCCTACCTGAGTCTACCACCCACAACCTATGCCTCTACATGAGTCTGCCACCCCAACCTAGGACATGCTCCCTGAGTCTACACCCCCACCCAATGCCCTACCCTCGAGGGCTACCACACCCACCCATGCCTTACCCGGAGTCACGACCCCAACCTAGCATCTACCCGAGTCAACCACCCCCAACATATGCCTTACCCGGTCACCACCCCAAACTATGCTCTACCCTTGCGTATACAACCCCCCCATATGCCTCTACCCGAGTCTCCCCCCCCCAACCATTAGACTCTACCTGAGTCTACCACACAACCTATGCCTCGACCCTGAGTCTACACCCCAACCGATGCCTCTCCCCGAGTCTACCACCCCAACCTAGCCTCACTCTGAGTCTACCACCCCCAACCTATGCTCTCCATGAGTCTACCACCCCCCAACCTATGCCCTCCACATTGTCTACCACCCCCAACCGCATGCCTCTATCCGAGCCTACCACCCCACCCTATGCCTCTACCTGAGTTACCACCCCCAACCATGCCTACACCTGAGTTTCTACCACCCCAACCTATGCCCGACCGGAGTTCTACCACCCCAACCATGCCTCTACCCCTGAGTCTACCACCCCCAAACCTATGCCTCGACCCTGAGTCTACCAACCCCCAACCTATGCCTCTACCCTGAGTCTACCACCCCCAAACTATGCCTCTACCCTGAGTCTCCCACCCCCCACCTATGCCTCTACCTCTGAGTCTACCACCCCCCACCCTATGCCTCTACTCCTGAGTCTACCACCCCCACCCTAGCCAACTATGCACTCAACCTATGCCTCAACCACAACTACCACCCCCCAACCTATGTCTCAACAGAGGGGACTTCCTGCCCTACTCTATGCCTCTATCAAGAGACCTCCTCCCCATATCCTCCGCAAAGAGGACGTAACCAATAAGGCCCTACCCCAAGGCCCCTCACCTCAAACCCCGGGCACAGCGAACACCCCCCCTTAACCAATCCCACTCCAAAACCCTCCAAATCTATAGGGGACCCCCCCCTCATAAAGCGGGAAGTAAAGCAAACAAGAAGTACTGTGGACACAACAGCCACTTCACCCTTCTGCCATGCCGAAGTAACAAGCCCAGCAAGGCTGGCGAAGATTCTGGCTCTCAACATAAAAAATGGTTTGTAGCGCCTGACCCCAGTTCCACGGTCTCGCAAGACCTAAGTCACATGGACCACTTCGACACACCTCAATTTGTAATTGAGTGTACTACCCCCCAGTACCACATCAGCCCCATGCCCACCTCTCCCATCCCAAATAGTACCACTAAAGCATAACTTGACTCTGTCCTGGGATACGTGGCACACACCCCCCCTTGATTCGGAATCAACTCGGTTGATTTGGTGGCTCCTTTGGAACATTCTTCCGTGGCTACACTGGATGGCCTACAGGGTCTCCTTACAGAGACGGTGCCTCGGTGCACGCACACAAAAAATAAAGAACGTCTCCTCGCCCCCACCTGTATTAGGGACATACTTATTCAAAAATACGCATTCAATGCCTATCTCCAGCCCCCCCATGACCCGACATGTAGAGGAGGGAAAGCGCACCCCACCTCAGCAAGGCCAGCCCACAATTACCGGCCCTAAGACTATCCTACCAAACATTGAGAAAAGAAACATATCTCAGCATGCCAAGGGCACGCCATCATGCCTACCCGGGGGACCCACATGTCAACACAGGGGGAGATTTTAAATTTGGGGAGGACAGAAGAGACAATCCCAATACTCAAAGCAACCCGAAGCGACCGGGTGTTAGGCCGCTTCAATTTCACATCAGCGGGAAATTTTCAAATTGTGATGAGGACCTACAGCACAATGAAGCCCCCAGACTGGGATTTACTGCACCAAATTTGCAAAAACCCGATGATAACATGAACTGAACCACACCAATCCCATCAACCTTTCCTCTGCTGCATCCATACAAACTGTTGGAATCCTCACTGGGTAGCAGTCAAAAAACAATATACTGACGCTCTAAGGACATAATAATGTATCGCACTTATACCCACCCCCTCCCAACATGCATATGGAAAGCCGGCTGTCTCAAAAATACCAACACCAGGTATTGGATAGACTCAGAAAACCTCTCGCCCATCCCCTTGGACTCCACACCGGGCGCCTGGTAGGCCATATATGGGCAAATCCTCATCCTTAAAGATTGAGAGCGCAGACATGAGGTTTTGGACCCCCAATTCCAGCTTGGTAATGCGTCGGCTGTTACCAAATGATACAACCCCTCCGAACCCAATGCCTACGCTAACCAACATGGAATATACCATGATGGAGGACACCAGCTCACCCCAACGCACCTCCCCCCCAAACACACGAATGGACTGCGACATGGGAGATGTTGCCTTAGACCCAACCCTGAGTGCTATCCTACCATACATGAGAAACAAGTTCGATGCCACTGCCAAGTGCACGCCATCAATGCCTATCTCGGTGGACCATATGTCGACACAGAAAAAATATTCAATTTGGGGAGAGACATCACCGGATACTCCAAGGCAACCCGTAATGACCTGTGTGTTTGGCCGAACCACTTCATCCCTCGCAGGGGGAATTTTACTAATATGCTGATGCAGGCCTACATGCACACCGAATGCCCCCAGATGGGAATACTTCACCGAATCGTACAACCTGATTATAATCGGAACACCCAAACCCGCACGACCTTATCCCTGATGAACCCTACAACCTTGGGATCCTACCTGGCAGTAGCAAAGACCAAATCCTCCAACGTCTGCAAGGACACAGTAAATGTATCTTGCACTTTACCACACCCCCCTCCCCAATCGCATATAAACATGCTGGTTGTCTAAAAAATACCATAACATCTGGTATTGGATAGACTCAGAAAACCTCTCGCCAATCCCTTGGACCTCCACACCGGGAGCCTGGCAGGCCCTATATGGGAACATCTTCATCCTTAAAAAAAGAGAGCGCAGACATGAGATTTTTTGGACCCCCAATACCATCTTGACGTTGCGACGATGGATACTATAGACACAACCCCTACTACAACTCCTACAAAAACCCATGCCTTTCACAACCCCCAACATGGAAGATACCATGAGAAGGACGCAGCCGCCCTGATCGCACATCCCCCCCCCCAACACGCAAATGGACTGCAGATTAGAGGAGATGCTGCCCCTTCAACTGTCACCAACCTGAAAAAACGTGGTAACACAGAGCCCCCCCCCACCAAAAAAATATCAGGCACCCCAACAAGCATCTGAACACACTCGCAAACCTGGGGACCCAACATTGAACTCAAACAAACACCAATCCACAACTTTTCCCCCCCCACCTCTACCACCACCAATTCCCAGGAGCCCCCCCCCCCAACAGGCTAAGAAGCTCAAACAAACATGCTTTTAAACCAACCATTCCCTTTTACCCCTAAGGATACTGGACCTGCCCAAACAACCCACCCAACCATGCCAGTCACCCACTACTACTGGATAACATACATTTCTACTCCTCACTTGCAGAGGGCTGAGGAGCTCCTGGGAGCTAATTCTCAATCACATCCTAGACCACAAACCTGATGTGGCTATTCTTACAGAAACCAAACTGGTTCTCCTGCCTCTCCTTCATCCAATTCATCAAGAAGGAAACTCCCCCCAATACTCCCTTCACCACAGTAGTGTGGCCAAAACCCCGGACAACAACCACGGTAAAGGGAGGGGTCATAATCCTCACCCACAAGCAATTAGGCCCCCCGTCCCACCATGAAGTCAATGCCAGACCCTGGCTGGTTGCCTGGTGCACATCACCTTCGGCTCAACCACCCCAACTCCTCTACACAATCATAGGCGTCTACATGCCCCATGACCAACCCAGCAACGGCAAGCCGCCTATACATACATCGGGACTCACACAAAAAGCCCGATCCACACCACTCTGTGGAGGGGATTGGAATGCAACCCTCTTTCCCTCAGATAGATCTACCCCACGCCCTTCCCACACAGACCCAACATCACATATCTATGTGCTCCCAACTCAACCTCCACCCCACCAACCCTTTCACTAGAGCACCCACCTTCCATTGCTACCAGGAAGGCAAACCTCGAGCACCACAGCAGAATCGATGACATCCTCATCTCCCTCTGCCCCAACCCCCTCCCACCCCCATATTAGTGAAAAGAACCAGGGAGGTCGGAGGATACCTAGACCACATGGCCCTCCACCAAATTATCCCCCATATTTACATTCCCATACCCTGACTGACACCCCCCCTCTAGACCCCCAACAACTAGTCACCCCCGTCAGCAAGGCTTCCATGAACGCCATTCAGTAAAGGCCATTGAAGAAACGCCACATACCTTCAGGAACACACCCAAAACCATCAGGGGACTGGCGGGGACAAGGCACCAACCAATAGGAGACATTCCCTCCCATCCATAACCTCCACCATTAGTCCAAACCACTCTTCCTTGCAAAAGGATAGACCTCGACCATCTCAGCAACCAGAATTATGAAACCTATTAGGATGGCCTCACCCACTTGTGGAAACACTGCCCGACCAGGAACCAAATCCCAGGGCATTCTTTGGCAAGAAAGACGAGCAAAGCCAACGCCAAATCAACTCCCATATCCACAACAGCTTACGACCGTACTACAGGAAAATACACCACCGACCCCCCAAACGCATATCCAACACTCGCCCAATTCTACTCTCCGAGAAAAACATGCCACATAACCATCCTACCTCCTCACCCATATCCGGCTAGAGACCATGCTCCACTCTTGGAGGCCCCAATCAATTATCCCTCGATGACGGCCCCTGCCCTCCGGAGAATTCTCACAAAACAGCAGACAAACACGCTACGCACTGGCAAAGCAGCCTTCAGACCCACAACTATCCAACAAACCTAACAAGCCCACAGAAAACATCTCAAAACCTCTGAAAATCGAACGTCACCCCTGAACCTCCAATACCACCCACTGGCCAAACAACCCAAAAAGTCCACTAATTGCATTCTGGACATATTGGCGGAGCACATGGGGAATGATTGGCCCCCCATCACCACACGCGGTGCACCGGCAATACTACCCCAAGACGACAGACCGCCCACCCTCATGGGCCTCTCTGCTAGAATCATTTCCTAGAAAACAAGGCCCAACCCCACCAACACTCCAAACCCCATCCCCTACCCTATCTTCCTGGAGTTCTCTAATACCAAACATGCATCCCAACACGTAGCAACAGAACAGGACTGAGCCCAGAACGAATTCCCAAGGAAACTTACGAACCCTGCCCCCTGTCTTTGGCACCACACATAATAAAAATGTTTGGGGATTATGTGGATCAACGGCTACACCCCCTTTGCTGGAAGACTCCAACACCATCAGCTTTACAAGAAAAGGAGACCACCACCCAAGGCCAACCACTACAACCTATTGGCCTCAACAACACGAGGTAAATTTTGGACGAACCTGGTACAACAGTGATGTCCAAAACTTGGACCACTACAAGAGTCTCAGTGACTCCAAGAGGGATCCAGGACAGAACAGAAAAGCACCCATAGGCAGCTCACCCACCTCCTACATGACATCGAGGGATGCGGACACTCAAAAGAGACCTGTTTGCTGCCACTTTTGACTTCTCATCTGCCTTAATATGGTGGAACATGACAAGCTGCTCCCAAACTATGTACGACCTGGAATCCCGGTAGATGTCATGAACAGGAAAGGAATTTCAACGCGGGGCTACTACCCACCTGTACCTCAACAACACTTCTAAAGGAAAACAATTCAAATCACAAGAAGGCACCATCCCAATGGTCGACACCCCTCTCCCCACTACTCTTCATCATCTTCATGAACCTACTCCCTCAGATGGCTACAAGCCGGGGGCAGGAGGATACAAGCAAGGCATTACCTCAACATCCACTACGACCAAGATGAAAACAGGTTAGCCTAGGATAGCTGATGACACCAGTGTGGTTCGACTAAAACAGCAGACAAACCACCGAGCGTACAACCGCCTTAAGTGCAACAATTCAGTACTTGGTCGGGATTCCTCTTACAGGGGTAAATGCGATGATCACTGGCATATGGCACGGCTCCCACCCCAAGGATCCACCAACCACAAGGCCCTAACCAAAATTTCCCACAAACCACACCTCTCACAACGACACATGGGATACATTACCTTCACCCAAAATGTGAACCAACAAGGATCTAGGGGTGCCGGATAGCTCACCCTAAACTGGAGACCCTTCATGAAAACAAGCCTTGCCCTCCTTAAATATAAGGACACCAAAAATCATCACAAACTGCAACCTAAAAGGCGCCACACCCTCTCCCAATTGTATCAGACTATAAACACGGTATTAAATCCGCAATCACCTAACTATGACTAGCACCCTACAGTATAGGATATAGGGCATCTTAGACCAAGGCCTTATGGAACCTGGATAAAAAAAAAAATGCTGTGTTGGCTTGACCTACACCCCCATTCCCAAACGCTAGCGGTATGCCTCCCCTTGCGGCAGGCCAGGATGGGTATCCCCTCCCTAATGGTGGACGCTCAAAATTACAGCAGCCACTCATAGGTTCCTCAAACGACACGGGCGACCACCTCAATAGGATCCCCTCAAGACACGGGGAAACTGGCAGGCTCACTACGCCCTCTCCACAAAATGAACGCTACTAGACCAAGGGTAGGATCCTCTAACCTGCGCAAGCCATACACTTCAGTATTACTTACCTTGGACAGATGACAATGCACATCCGCAAAAGAGCCTCCATCCAAATCCAAAATATGGAGAGAAACCCACTCAACAGCGCCTTTCAAGACTCCCTCCCGGATACCCCCAAAACACCAATTACCCCCCCAACCTTCTCAAAACCTCATCCCACCTTGGGCATACTTCCTAGCGGACATTGTGAGCCCTGATGGACCACAATCATCCCATCCAATACCCTCTCCCACACCTTATAGGACCAGAGTCTCAATAGGCATAAGCGTGCCTAACAGACCTCAGCCTAACCTGCGCTCGTCCACCCCACCTGGAAGCCCAACCTCAACCCTACTCGCTTCCACAGCCCCTGCCCTTGGCAATCGGGGACCCTCCCCATATTCACCTACGCATTCCCCAACGGCCAATTACAAGTTCTCCACAATATACTATCAGCCACCACCTTAAATCTGGGGACACCCGCCCCCTACTGCCCGACCCTGTGACCCCCGATCGAGGAGATCACTGCCTCGCAATTGCACAATGTGGTGGGCAGAGAGTCCTATCTTCACCCCACCAAGTATGCTCAAGCCTGGAGCAACTGACCCCCAAGTTGCTTGGACTGGCCAGAAGTGCAATTCATCAGAAATGACACCCACAAATGTACTGACGCTCCTACTATAAACACCACACCATCCGTAAGAACAGCTCCCGCGCACAATCCTGGTTGCATGCTGTCTCTACCCCAGACCTTCCTTGCTCCCCCAACCCCAGCCAAGCTCCTCCTAGATACGTATATGGGAAACCAACGCACAGCCTGACCCACCTCCTGGGCTTCGAGGACCAAAAGAGGAAGGGTACAACTCAGAGAAACCTCCCATCACATTTGATATTGGGGGTCAGAAAGCCCCATGCACCATTTCTCTGCAACCATCTACCCTTGTTACATATCTGCGGCCCACGTTGGCATTCCAAAACAACACACAATCCTATTCCACTCATTGTCACTTGGTCCCCGTCCAATCTCACAGAGGAACAATATGACCTCGCTGGTTGGCCCACCAAAGATACAGGAACTCCTCCATGCCTACAACACGAAACTAACCGCCCAAACGCCCCCTCCCCCTCCATTCCACCCAGACAAGACCTCCACCTCACTAAACTCCAACAACAGGACAGTGGGCGGAGAGGAGGAGAGTTTGATGCCAAATGGTTATAGCGAACTCAGGCAAAACCTTCATCATTAAACGGGGGGCCAAAAAGACCACCACCAGACTGGGATATCACCCCGGGCAAAATACCACAACAGGATGGGGTAACTGAATGACAGGTGACCACCACCTCCCATCCCACCCCTCAACAACGGAGACACCACCTACATATACTCACCAAAGGCCAACGTGTCGGTCATATACCCTCTCCCAACTCCACATCCTCCCCACAGATACACATACCACAGGCACACTCTCCCACCATCGGGAACCTCCACAGCCAGCAGGAAACCTTCGATGGAGACCGTAACCACCCTCCTTACAAGCACACCAAGACACACCACTCAATGTCTCCCCTGCCAACCACCAAAGCTATGTCAACATGGGGATTGACAACGGACCTATGACATCATCACCCCTCCTTAATGGTCCCCCACTCCCCACTGGGCAACACCCCACCCCATTGGCCAACTATTTGGCTTACGAACCCCCATGCTACACCCAACTCTGGTACGGAGGGGAAACACCACACTACCACCAGACCGAACCCTGAAGAAGGACCAAAGGCTGTTGCAGGGGCACATAGGCAGTGCCATCTGCTCAACCCTGAATTCCCGCGTGCACATTCTCTTGGTCCCACACCAAAAACCCACATATGCCCATAACGCCCTCCTAAATCACAGGGGTATGGAAAATAGCCACTCTGCTCCCAAGGCCAAACCCACTCCACCCCCTCCCTAATCTGGCGGGGGGAGGAAAACTCAACCCTGCAAAGAGACACAGAGGAACCTACAAAATCATTGCCATCTCAAAACCCGTGGCACATGCCAAGTACCTCCACAACCCCACCACCACATGGGCCAAACCATGTAGGGACATGGGGGCCACTCCATCCCACGACCAGGTCCCCCCCCTCCCAACTGGGCCTTCTACCACCACACTACCCAAGGACAACTTGCTCCATCCTTAAGACCATGGGCATCAACAACACCCACCCCAGGATCAGATTAACCAACCCCATAAACCACCTCCCCCAGTGCTCCAGTGCACAATGCATGCCTACAAGCACCAGGCCTCGCTCTATAACACAGACTGAAGTGACTCATCTAGAACAAAGACGGCGTTCCTCGCCCGAGGGGACAGGCTATTAGTACTCCCAGGGCCGCTTCACGTTGCCTCCGCATAGACCTCTGGCGCGGCAGGGCATCACTGCGACCATCAATCGCGCCGAACTCGTGGCAAATCCAACAAGCCACTCATACACTCGACCGAAAATAGATGAAGAACTCACCATCTGCCGACAGATTAGTGTTTCTGCAGCTTATACCATGCAAATTACCATCCCGCCGGGACCGGGAAAACAAAAACCACCGTGACCTCCTGCCAAGACATCGCCATCACATTATCACAGAACAACGCTGCTGCTACCACGCGACATGCCTAAGGTCCGATCTCACTTCAAGGAACTCATAGGAAATGACGAGGCAGACACGCTCAGCGAAAAGAAGCGACGGACAGGATACAAGTTGTAATTGGGCCAGTTTAAAAAGGGGAAATGGCACCTCCATAGCCCTGGCCGTCTTGTCCAGCCCCCACACTATATTAATGGTGACCAGACCCCCGGCACCCGGCCAACAATGCTCACCAATGGGTATTCAAGGCTAACTCCCACCCCGCTGTGCAGCACCCGGGCCATGCCAACACCACGGGCATGATACGCCTCCATGTGGGAGCAAGCCAACCCTTCCTCGCCCTCAGGACAGTGAATCGGTTCTGGCAATCCCGACCATGAAATGGTGGCAAAAAATACAATCCACAAGGCTCGGGGCGACTGGGGCGTTTATGGACTAGGGAAATTAGCGCCGTACGATACAAACGCCTATGCGCTACTAGAACTAGCCCCCCTCTGATGATAACTGACACTCTTTGTCGCAAAGCACAGGACGGAGTGGCCATATTCGTTGCTGGGTGCAGCCACCCTGTCTTCAAAGGATATGTATATAACAGACATAATAAGGCTGGTCCACTCATCCAAAAGGCAGTAGCCAAAGGAGCTCTGGGGCGCTCTCCCCAACCATGTACATGAGAGCAGGCACTTGTGAGCGACTACCGACATTCCACAAGACCCCCAGAGCCACCCTCAAAACCCCCTGATCTTCCCCAAGCCACCATGGACTAAATACATGGCCTGATCCTCCTCCTCATTGACCGGACGAATCCAAACAAGAAAAAGCCCTTACTAGTTGAACTGTTGGTAATGCTCAGAACACTAACACCAAGTCAAATTCGGAAAGGAAAGAGCGTTCAGCAGTAGAGCTCCAAGCGTATCCTTCAAAAACAAAGGATTCCTTGTACATACCTAGTCCTCACCATAGGTACCATCTAGGTACATACCCAATCCCAATATTACCAATCCTCCACCTCAGGGATCGCAGTCCGCGAACACGTTAGAAAAACTCATCTCTAAGCTGCAACAGAGGAGGAATCTACCGCCTCCTGATAACCAGATTTGCACAGTACGCCCGGGATGAAGGAAGTCCCTCCGCCTAGGAGGGTGCAATTAATATGTCTGACCATGGTGAGTATCCCAGCTGCGGGTTCGGGAGGGAGGGGTCCTTAACACCACGCCCACTCCAGGCGTTATCTTATCTATCCTCAGTTGATCATGTCTAAGGCCAGGCTCAGTTACCAAGTGGTCATCGCGCGATCAGCCTCAGGTCTGACGCCCCCTGGTGATCTGTAAGCGTTGACGTCCAAATGGTGAAGTCGGACCATAGTTTGCAATCTGGACTTGGTAGCCACGAGGCAAACATGGGGGGTGCCATAGGGATCACACACGTGGGGGGGAGGTCTGGATATGCCCCTGGACACCATGATGCTTATTATCTTGGCATGCCCAAATATGGAATGGCTTGGCTGGGTCAAATGTGGCAATACAGACAAGTCTGTGGTTCCTAATGGTTGGCGCAGTGGCAGCTCTGCCTCCAATGTTGTGTGTACTCCATGCCCCAACTAAACCATGCCATGGTAAGCTACCCAAAAAAGCTCTGCAACTTGGCCTCCACGATTTTTATGTTTTCATGAGTTGTTGGTAGTCTGTAGACGTATCGTGCAATGTTAATCCGCCATACATTAATTGGAGCAGTGGTAGAAGAAAGGACCAGCTGACAGTAAGAATGGCCATGAAACATGCCATTGAATACTGTATAAAGGGCATAACTAAAGCCCATATCCGTATGTATTAGTAGGCTCGGCGATATCATCTCTTCTCGAATCCTCGAATCCAGAGAATATGCGCTGATTTTCTGATTTCCCCTTTGAAGGTTTCTTAGTCTTCTATATACATCTGTTACATGTTTCGAGAAGAAACATTAAGCTTAATTTAAGCTACCTATAAAACCCTTTACCTGATTAATCATCGACTATCAAACCGTTATATATTAGAAGGAATCCAAGAGGATGGAATCCTTTTCACATGGGGACAGAAAAAAAATGCCAGACGCAGTTAAACCTGGTACACCCTATTGCCACCAGGGCAATTCATCAATGGGCCTGACACCGCTGCACTCCAAGGCTGACAAGGCAAGATGTGTGAAGGGGGATAGGTAGAGGAGCAAGGATACCACCGTCTAACTAAGGTTAGGTCGACCCCTTTGATATACGGTTGACACAGCGTTGTAGAACACAGAACTGGTATCACATCCAGAGAGATCATGCTCCACAAGGCGTGAAAGGCACACCGAAGTCCTATGTCATGCGCCGCCCGCTTTGAGCTATGCTTTGTATGTTTTCTATCTCTGCACATATGCCCCACTTATGGACTTTACTATTGCTAGCGCAGTGAAAACCAAATGTAGTCTGGTATGGTAAGAGAGCTTCAAGGGTGGGCAATTAATTGTCTCTACTTTTTGCTTCAGATCACCATTCAAATCTAAACTCTTCTCTGCCTCCTTCTTCCCCCCCCCAGCCCCCCCGACCCCCCCCCCACCCCCCCCCCGCCCCTTATTTTGCGAGGTCTATCTTTTATGTTAAAACCCCCTATGAACCTTTCTTCTTAACACTATACAGTCCGAGAAAGCTCGCACCATACTACAAAGGGCTTTATCTAGCCGGGTTAGAGGCAATCGGCTTCCCTTGACAGATCAGCACAGGCCACTCCGTGTGGGTGTTGTTGGGAGGTGCTGCCATGGGTGCATGGGGTTGTGGGGCTACTGCCAGGCTGGCTGTGGGTGGTGAGGTCTTGCTATGGATTGGGGGTTGTGGCGTGGGTAATATACCTGGGTTGTGTGTAAAGGGCGGTGAGGAACTTCCCTTGGACTTGGGCGTGGGCACTCATGGCTTGTGACGTTGTGGTGGGGACTCTTATGGCGGGTGGGGAGTGGGGAATGCATGGCTTGTTTAGGAGGGTGGTAGGGCACTGACATGGCTGCGTGGGTTGTGGTGGGGCACTGTTTGTAATGGCCGAGTTGGGATGCTGGTGGGGGGACCCTTCATGGCTTTGTATGGTGGCGAGAATGATCATCAGACTGTGTGAGGTTGTGGGTGGGCTGCTTATGTATCGTGCCAAGTGTCGGGATCTGCGACAATGAGCTTGCATTGTGTGAATTCAATAACAAGATCGACCAAGATGCACACCCCTAGTCTCGATTTCATCCCGTGTATTTGTTCTGACGGGACCTGAATTCCGCAACTCTGTCGATCAAAAGAATTTCCAAGTTCAACCTTACCTCACAATATATCTTTACTTTTTGTCTACATATGTTTTTCAGTAGCCATACTGCATGCCTCCTTGGGGGGAGATGAAGACATTTGTTTTATATGTGCCTGGGTGAGCGAGAATGGTCAGTGGCGCCTACTCTTTGTAGGAGTGGCAACACTATTCAAAATCGCATCGCTCTGGGTTGTCGCGTGGTTGGTGTCGGCGAGCACCCACTACATGGGGTGTGAAATTCCTCACAACTTTGAAAAATGGTGGGGTGCGAGTTAAGTAACAATCCTCCTTATCCGGTTCTCTTGTCAATGCAACGACTCTGCCTGGCTAACCCAGCAGAGTTGTGAACCATGTTGTAATAAACATAACCTTAACCATATACCGCGCGTTATTAAACCATAACACGCTTTGGCTAAATGCCGTGATAAACCATAACCCGTAACTACTGCAAAAACCGGGGTAATGACCAAACCGATGGTTCTCGGCCGGGTTTATATTTTTTGGAGGGTGAGGCAATATATGGACTAATTATCATGATAGCATGCATTGGGGGGCGAGCTTTGATATGCCCTCATGACAGCACCCTTCATGATGAAAAACAGCAAGACAAAAACAGCACAGCAGCACATGCACCGAACCAAACAACGACGCCTCACACCAACACCAGCACGCAGCAATGTGTGAACCAAATCCACCACCAACAACAGCTAACCTCATATACAAAACTGGGGGGGGGAAAAAAACCACCTCCTACCCAACTGTCCACTGTCCTTGTAGTACACCAACAACACCAGGAGGCAGCAGTGCGAATACAATCATCCACCACCAGACAACACTAACATCGGACCCCCAAAACGACACTTATACCCACATATACACCACTGTTCCTGCAGTATGGGAAGCTGAAGTTGTTCCTTGACCAGTGAGAGGCAGCTGCTGCACAGACAGCTGCCAGTTCAACTTAGATGCACTTGAAGGCTGAGGTAGGTCTGCTACTGCAGTTGTAGGACTATGGTGCAGATTCTGTAGATGTTGTTGCTGCGGAGCGGGCAACCAGCGGATGTTTGTGAAGACAAACATTGCTGAGCACCAACGGCCTGTTTCTTGCCGCAGAGCCTGTGGTGGCTAAGGAGGGTACCGGATCATGCTGTGTGTGCTTGGGGGTTGAAGCGCACAGGATGCCTGTGCTGGAACGGTGAAGGAGAGGGATGACACCTCAAAGTAGCTGTCGCGCGCACTCGAGCGACTGTTTGCCTAGCGTGTGATGTGTTTTGGGGGGGAGGGCCCGCCGCCCGCCCCCCCGGGGGGCTGTGGGGGCGCTGTGACAGAAGCCAGCATGATGCTTCTTCAAAGCACATGCTTGCGAGTCCACTGTGTGCGCAGAGATGCACGCCGTGTGTTGGTGGTGGAGAGGGTGCGTTGCCTGGCTGCTGCCTGCTGTGCCTGAGCCCGCTGGGCTTCTCCAACCGGTTCAGCTGACCGCAACTGCGTGCTGACGCCATTCGAGCCAAAAGTGTATGCTGCGTTGCGTGGCACGTCGCCACATCCACAAACAAAGAAGATGGTGCTTCATCAAGCCCATGAATACCCACTGCAAGGATGCGCCTGGTGTTTGCAATGCTAGTGGTGAGTGGTCGAGCGACGTACCGGTACCAGGTCAAGCAAGGCTGCGTGCTTCATCAACGCCCAGCTGCCGCATACTGCAGAGAATGTGTAGGACCGTGGTGGGGGGGAGAGGGCTGACTACTGGTTTAAGGAACTTAAGGCAGGTGCTTGATCCCAAAGCCAGCCGCAGAGACCTATGAGAGCAGCTGGCGGGCGACTGCGCTTGTGGTGAGAGAGCGCAAGCCACAGATAAGAGGGTTACTAATTCATCTTGGCGATCTAGAAGACCAGGCAGCCGCCCAATATGATACCAGTGGGAGAAGCAGCCAGTGCCCCCTTACAACCCCCCAAACACAACACGAAGGGACCTTTTGATATGCGACATGGGCGTGTTGCCCTTAAGACCCACCCAACCCTGATGCTATCCAGCCTCCCATAACATGAGGAAACAAATTTCGATGATGCCCGCCACTGGCCAAGTGCAACGTCCATCAATGGCCTATCTCGTTGGATACCATATTTCTTATCACAGAAAAAATTTCAACTTTGGGGAGAGACAATCGACCGGATACTCAAAGGCAGCAAACCCTTATGACCCTTTTTGTTTGGGGGCCGAACCACTTCACTTCATTTTCCTAATTCCCTCGTCTCCCAAGTTAATGTTTAGAAACTATAGGCTGATGCAAAAAGGCCTAATCAACACTACCAGACACCGCATCGCCCCCAGATGGGGAAATACTTTTCAACAACCGAAATCGTACAATAACCTGACTATAATATTAACTAATCCCTGAAACAAGACAAAACACCCAACGAAAAAACAACAAGTAAAAAAACCCAAACCCGCACGACCGTATCCATGATGACCCCACAACTTGGGATCCTACCTGCAGTAGCAAAGACCAAATCGCCTACGTTTGCAGACACAGTAATGTTCTCACTTTCCCACCAATTACCACCCCCCTCCCATTCGCCTATAACATCTGGTTGTCTAAAAAAATACATAACATCTGGTATTGGATAGCTCAGAAAACCTCTCGCCAATCCCCTTGGAACTCCACCCGGAGCCTGGCATCCCTATATTTAACATCTTCATCCTTAAAAAATAGAGGCGCAGACATGAGCTTTTTGGCCCCCAATACCATCTTGACGTTGCGACGATGGATACTATAGACCTACCCCCTACTAACAATCCCTACAAACCCATGGTCCTTCACACCCAACATAGAAGATACCATGAATGAAAGGACTCCATCCCGCCCGAATCCGCACATCCCCCCCCCCACGCAAATTGACTGCGTTCTGAGATGCTGCCCCTCAACTGTCACCAACCTGAATAACCGTGGTACCACAGAGCACCCCCCACCACAAAAAATATCAGGCACCCCAACAAGCATCTGAAACACTCGCAAAACCTGGGCCCCAACATTAAACTCAAACAAACAGCAATCCACATCTTTTTTCCCCCCACCTCTACCACCACCAATTCCAAGGGAGCCCCCCCCCCCCCAACAGGCCTAAGAGCTCAAAACACACATGCTTTAAGCCAACCATTCCTTTTCCCTAAGATATGGACCTGCCCAACAACCCACCCACCATGCCCAGTCACCCCAAGACTACTACATGGATAACATACATTTTCTACTCCTCAACTGCAGAGGGCTGAGGAGCTCCTGGGAGCTAATTCTCAATCACATCCTAGACCACAAACCTGATGTGGCTATTCTTACAGAAACCAAACTGCTCTCCTGCCTCTCCTTCATTCAATTCATCAAGAAGGAACTCCCCCAATACTCCCTTCACCACAGTAGTGTGGCCAAAACCCCGGACAACAACCACGGTAAAGGAGGGGTCATAATCCTCACCCACAAGCAATTAATTAGGCCCCCCCCGTCCTCACCATGAAGCCAATGCAGACCTGGCTGTTCCTGGTGCACTCAATCACCTTCCTTCCGCTCAACCACCCCAACCCCTCACACATCATAGGCCTCTACATGCCCCATGACCAACCCCCGCAACGGCAAGCCGGCCTATACATCAGTCGTACTCACCCAAAACCTCAATCACAACACACTCTAGATGTGGAGGTGATTGGAATGCACCTGCTCTTCCCTCAATAGATCTAAGCTACCCACGCCACTTCCCACACGACAACATCACATATCTATTTGCTCCCAACTTCCCAACCCCAACCCCACCACAACCCTTTTCCACTTGAGCACCCACCTCCATTGCTACCGATATGTCAGGAAGCAACCTCGGCACCACAGCAGAATCGATGACATCCTCATCTCCCCTTGCCCCAACCCCCTTCACCCCCATATTAGTGAAAAGACCAGGGAGGGTCGGAGGATACCTAGACCATATGGCCCTTCACCAAATTATCCCCCTATTTACCTTCCCATACCCCTGACATTGACTGACACCCCCCCTCCTAGACCCCAACAACTAGTCACCCCCGTCAGCAAGGCCTCCATGAACAGCAACTAGAAAAGGCCATTGAAGAAACGCACACTACCTTCTTCATGGAACACACCCAAACCATCAGGGACTGGTGGGACCAGGCCACCAACCTCATAGGAGACAATTCTCTCCCATCCCACCTCCACCAATTCAAACACACTCTCCTTGCAAAAGGATTAGACCTCGACCATCTTAGCAACCAGATTATGGAACCTATTAGGATGGCCCTCACCACTATGTTTGAAACCTGCCCTACCAGGAACCAAATCCCAGGGCACTTCCTTGACAGAAAGAAGAGCAAAGCCCACGCCAAAATCAACTCCCATATCCAACAACTTAAGACGTACAGGAAACTCCTAACCACCGACCCCAACTCCTACCACACCGCCCATTCTACTCTCCTAGAAACATGCCATAAACCATCCTACCACCCTCACCCATATCCAGCTTGCCTCAGACCATGCCTCACTCTTGGCTGCAATCAATATATCCCTCAATGAGGCCCTCCCTGCCCTCCGGAGAATTCTCACAAACAGCAGACAAACAGCTACCGCCACTGGCAAAGCAGCCTTCATGACCCAACTATCCAACAAACCTAAACAAGCCCACAGAAACATCTTCAAACCTCTGATAATCCGACGTCACCCCAGACCCTCCAAGACCCCACCACTGGCCAACACAAACGTCCACTAAATGACCTCCTGGACATCTTGGGGGAGGCACATGGGACACTTGATGGCCCCCCCCTCACCACACGTGCACCGGCAAATACTTACCCCCAGGACAGACAGACCGCCCCCACCTCCATGGGCCTCCCTGCTAGACACATTCTCCCTAGAAACCAAGGCCCAACCCCACCAACACTCCAACCCCATCCTACCCTACCTCATTACCAACATGCATCCAACACGTAGCAAAAAGCAAACAGGCTGGCCCAGACGGAATCCCCAATGAACTACTAACCTGCCTCCCCTGGTCTTGGCACCACACCATACATAAAATGTTCGGGCTTATGTGGATCACCGGCTACACCCCCATTTGCTGGAAGACCTCCAACACCATCATGCTTTACAAGAAAGGAGACCCCACCCAAGCCAACCACTACAGACCTATTGGCCTCAACAACACGATGGGTAAATTGTGGACTAACATGGTTTACAACAGTGATGTCCAAATACTTGGACCAATACCAAGTCCTCAGTGACTCCCAAGAGGGATTCAGACAGAACAGAAGCACCCATAGACAGCTCACCCACCTCCTACATGACATCGAGGATGCGGCCCACTCAAAAAGAGACCTGTTTGCTGCCTACTTTGACTTCTCATCTGCCTTTAATATGGTGGACCATGACAAGCTGCTCCAAACTATGTATGACCTTGGAATCCCGGTAGATGTCATTGAAACAGTGAAAGGAATTTACAACGGGGCTACTACCCACATGTACCTCAACAATACTCAAGGCAAACCAATTCAAATCACAAGATGCACCATCCAAGGTGATACCCTCTCCCCCCTACTCTTCATCATCTTCATCGAACCTCTCCTCAGATGGCTACAAGCCGGGGGCAGAGGATACACGCAAGGCATAACCTCAACATCCAATACTGACCAAGATAAAACAGGTAGCCTAGGATATGCTGATGACACAGTGTGGTCACTAACACAGCAGACACCTCAAGGTACAATGCCTTAAAGTGCAACAATTCAGTACTTGGTCTGGGATTCCTCTTAACGGGGGTAAAATGCATGATCACTGGCATATTGCATGGCTCCCACTTCAAGGATCCCACCCACAAGGCCCTAACCAAACTTCTCCACAACACCATCCTCATTAACGACACATGGGCTACATACCTTCCCCCAAATGAACCATACAAGTATCTAGGGGTGCCGGTTAGCCTCACCCTAAACTGGAGACCCCTCATGAAACAAGCCTTGGCCCTCATACATAGTAAAGGACAACCAAATCCTCACCACCTGCCAAACCAAAAGGCGCCACCCACCCTCTCCAATGTCTCAGACTCATCACCACGTGTATTAAGCCTGCCATCACCTACCCTATGACCGTAGCACCCTACAGCTACTCGGATATAGGCATCTTAGACAAGGCCTTATGGACCCTGTCTAAAAAATGCTGTGACCTACACCCCTCATTCCCAACTGCTAGTGTCTGCCTCCCCCTGGGACAGGCAGGATTGGGTATCCCCTCCCTAATGGTGGACTATGCTCAAATTACAGCAGCCCACCTCACTAGGTCCCTCAACGACACGGGGAAACTAGGCAGGCTCACTACAGCCCTCCTCCACAAAGAAGCTACTATGCTCCAGGGTATGGATCCTCTAACCTTGCCCAGCCATACACTTCAGTACTTTACCTTGGCCAGGCAAATGCACATCCTCAAAAGAGCCTCCATCCAAATCCATATGGAGGATGAAACCCTACTCAACCCCCTTCAAGACTCCCTCCCGGACTTACCCCAACACACCATTCCCCCCAACCTTCTCAAAACCCTCATCCCCTTGGGCATTACTTCCCTAGCTGACATTGTGAGCCCTGATGGGACCACAATCATCCCATCCAATACCCTCTCCCACACCTATGGCACCAGAGTCTCCACTAGGCATAAAGTTGCCCTCAACAGACTCAGCCTACACCTGTGCTCTCCACCCCCACCTGGAAGCCCACCTCAACCCTACTCCTGCCACAGCCCCCTGCCCTTGGCATCGAGGACCCTCCCCATACACCTACGCATTCCCCAACGGCACATTACCAAGTTCTCCACATATACTATCAGCCACCACCTTAACATCTGGGACACCGCCCCCATACTGCCCCGACCCTTGACCCCGATCGAGGAGATCCCTGCCTCCAATGCACACATGTGGTGGGCCAGAGAGTCCTATCTTCACCCCACCAAGTATGCTCAAGCCTGGAGCACTGACCCCAAGATTGCTTGGACTGCCAGAATGCAATTCATCAGAAATGACACCCACAAATGTACTGACGCCTCCTACTATAAACACCACACCATCCGTAAGAACAGCTCCCCCGACAACCTGGTGCATGCTGTCTCTACCCCAGACCTTCTTGCTCCCCCAACCCCAGCCAAGCTCCTCCACCTCCTATATGGAAACCAACACAGCCTGACCCACCTCCTGGGCTTCAGAGCCCAAAAGAGGAAGGCTAACGAACCTCGAGAAACCTCCCATCACAGATATTGGAGGGTCCAGAAAGCCCCATGCACCATTCTCTGCCACCATCTCCCTTGTTACATATCTGCTGGCCTCCCCGTGCATTCCCACACCTACTCCTCTGCCACCTCCATTGTGGTCACTTGGTCCCCCGTCCATCTCACAGAGGAACAAATTACCCTGCTGGTTGGCCCCACCAGATATCAGGAACTCCTCCATGCCTACAACACTGAAACTACCCCCAAAGCCCCCTCCCCCTCCATTCCACCCAGACAAGACCTCCACCTCACTAACCTCCAACAACAAGGACAGTGGGCGGAGGGAGGAGAGTTTGATGCCAAATGGTATAGCGAACTCAGGCAAAACCTCATCATTAACACGGCAGACCACCACCCAGACTGGGATATCCACCCCCCCGGCAAATACCACATACAGGCTGGTACACTGAATGACAGGTACCACCACCTCCCTCCCCAACTCAACAACGGAGACACCACCTACATCTACTCACCAACAGGCCAATGTGTCGGTCATATACCCCTCTCCCAACTCCACCTCCTCCACCACAGATACCATACCACCAAGGCACACTCTCCCCACCTCTGGACCCTCCACAGCACAGGAACCTTCGCTGGAGACGTAGCCACCCTCCTATCACAGCACAAAGACACTACCATCTCCAATGTCTCCCCTGCCATACACAAAGCTATGTCCACCCTGGGGATGACAACGGACCTTGACACATCACCCCTCCTAATGAGTCCCCACCTCCCCATGGGCAACACCCCCACCCCCATTGGCCAACTATTTGGCTTAGAACCCCACTGCTACACCCAACCTTGGTACGGGGGAAACACACACCTCACCAGCCAGAACCCTGAAGAGGCCCACAAGGCTGTTCGATGGGCACTAGGCAGTGCCATACATGCTCACACCCTTGATATTCCCGCGTGCACCATTCTCTTGGTCCCACACAAACCCACATATGCCCATAACGCCCTCCTAAATCACCCATGGGTTATGGAACTAGCCACTCTGCCTCCCAAGGCCAAACCCCTCACCCCCTCCCTAATCTGGACGGGGGGAAAACTCAACCCTGCCAAGAGACACAGAGGAACCTACAAACTCATTGCCATCTCAAACCCAGCTGGCCATGCCAAGTACCTCCACAACCCACCCACCACATGGGCCCAAACCATGAGGGACATGGGGGCCACTTCCATCCCACGACCAGGTCCCCCCCCCTCCCAACTGGGCCTTCCTACCACCCACCTACCCAAGGCACTTAGCTCCCTCCTTAAGACCTGGGCACAACAACCCACCCCCATGCAGATAGACCCCACACCCATAACACCCCCCGTGCTCCCGTGCACACATGCTATCCTACAAGCACCAGGCCTCGCTCTATACACAGATGGAAGTGCCATCATAGACAAAGACGGCGTCCTCCGCCTAGGGGCAGGCGTATACTCCCCCAGGGCCGCTTCACGTTGCCTCCGCATAGACCCTGGCGGACAGGGCATCACTGCCGACATCAATCGCGCCGAACTCGTGGCAATCCAACAAGCACTCATACACTCCGAAATAGATGAAGAACTCACCATCTACTCCGACAGCTTATGTTCCTTGCAGCTTATTAACCTGCACATTTACCATCCCAGCAGGACCCGGGAAAACAAACACCGTGACCTCCTGCAAGACATCGCCATCCACATTATCAACAGACACAACGCTGCTGCTACCACGCGCCTGCTTAAGGTCCGATCTCACTCAGGAATCATAGGGAATGACGAGGCAGACACGCTCGCGAAAGAAGCGACGACAGGATACAATGTAATTGGGCCAGTTAAAACAGGGGAACATGCGCACCTCAATATGCACTGGCCGTCTGTCCAGCCCCCCAAATCTATTAATGGGGACCAGCCCCCCCGGCACCCGGCCAACAATCTCACCAAGGGTATCAAGGCTAACCTCCCCACCCCCCTGCACACCGGGCATGCCAACACCACGGGCATATACGCCTCCATGTGGGAGCAAGCCAACCCCTTCCTCCTCCCTCAGGCTAGTAATCGTTTCTGGCAATCCACCGACATGAAATGGTGGCAAAAAATACAAATCCACAAGGCTCGGTGGGGACGCTTATGGACTAGGAAATTGGCGTACAGATACAAACGCCCCTATGGTACTAGCACTAGCCCCCCCTCTGATGATAACTGCCCTCTTTGTCGCAAAGCACAGGACGGAGCTGGCCATATTCTTGCTGGGTGCAGCCACCCTGTCTTCAAAGGAATGTATATTAACAGACATAATAAGGCGGTCCAACTCATCCAAAAGGCAGTAGCCAAAGGAGCTCTGGGGGCTCTCCCCATGTACATGGATGCAGGCACTTGTGAAGCGACCTCCGACATTCCCACAAGACCCCCAGCCACCCTCAAACCCCCTGATCTTCCCCAAGCCACATGGGATAAATACAGGCCTGATCTCCTCCTCATTGACGACGAATCCAAACCAAGAAAAGCCTACCTAGTTGAACTGGGCTACTGCTCAGACACTAACCACCAAGTCAAATTCCAGGAAAAGAGCGTTCAGCATAAGGAGCTCCAACGTATCCTTCAACAACAAGGATTCCTTGTACACTACCTAGTCTTCACCATAGGTACCACTGGTACCATACCAATCCCAACTATTACCAATCTCTCCACCTCAGGGATCAGTCGCGAACACGTAGACAAACTCATCTCTAAGCTGCACAGAGAATCTACCGCCTCCTGTACCAGCATTCTTGCCACACGTCGCATGAAGGAGTCCCTCCCGCCTGGAGGGTGACACTTACTATGTCTGCCATGGTGACTTTCCCCAGCTGCGGCGTACGGGAGGGTCCCCTTAACACCACGCCCCTCCAGGCGTTATCTATCTATCCTCTCAGTTCATGTCTAAGGCCAGGCTCAGTTACCAAGTGGTCATGCGCGATCAGCACTCAGGTCTGACCCCCCTGGTGATCTGTAGCGTTAGACGTCCAAATGGTGAAGTCGGACCAAGTTGCAATCTTGGCTTGGGTAGCCACATGGCAAACATGGGGGGTGCATAGGGATCACACACGTGGGGGAGGAGGTCTGGATATGCCCCATGGACACCATGAGTGCTTATTATCTTGGCATGCCCAAATATGAATGCTTGGCTGGGTCAATGTGGCATATACAGACAAGTCTGTGGTCAATGGTGCCCACGTGGCAGCTCTGCCTCCAATGTTTGTGTACTCCATGCCCCAACTAAACATGCCATGTAGCTACCCAAACAAAGCTTGCAACTTGGTCCACTATTTTTATGTTTTCAAGTTGTAGCCTAGTAGCATGTGTGCAATGTTAATAGCCTATTTACATTCAATTTGAGGCATGGGTAGAGAAGGACCAGCTGACAATAGAATGGCCATGAAACATGCCATTGAATTACTTGTATAAGGGCCTAACTGCAACCCATATCCGTTATGTATTAGTAGGCTCGGGATATCCTCTCTTCCTCGAATCCTCGAATCCAGAGATTCCTGATTTTCTGATTTTCCCTTTGAAGGTTCTCTTAGTCTCTATTACTTTTACATTGTAAGAAAACATAAGCTAATGTAAGCTACCTTAAAAACCTTTACCTGTTAATCATAGACTATCAAACCCGTTATATATTAGAAGGATATCCAAGGGGATGGATCCTTCTTCACATGGGACGAACAAAATTGCCCAAGACTGCAGTTAAACCTGGTACACCCTATTGCCACATGGGCAATCATCATGGGCTGCACTGCAACTCCAAGGCTGACCAATGCAAGATGTGTGAAGGTGGGATAGGCTAGAGGAGCAAGGTATCCACCGTCTAACTAAGGGTTAGGTCGACCCCTGATATACGGTTGACACCGGTTGTAGAACACAGAACTGGTATCTACAATCCGAGAGATCTGTCCACAAAGGCGTGAAAGGTCACACCGAAATCTATGTCATGCGCGCCGATTTGAGCTATGCTTTGTATGTTTTCTATCCTCTGCAATTATTGCCCCCTATGACTTTACTATGCTAGCGCAGTGAAAACAAATGTAGTCGCGTATGAAGAGAGCTTCAAGGGGGGCAATAAGGTCGACTGTTTCTGCAAGCACCAGTCAAAGCGCACTTCGTTGCCTCCTCTGCCCCCCCCCCCCCCCCCCCCCCCCCCCCCCCCCCCCCCCTTGTATGGGCGAAGAGGCGATCGTGTTAGACGAGACCTCGGACGGAAACTATAAGTCCGCGAAAGTCTCGCACCACTACTCCAAGGGCTCTTATTCTGCGGTTAGAAGGCAATCTGCTTCCCTGACAGATCAGCACAGGCCACTCCGTGTGGGTGGTGTTGGGGTGCTGCCATGGGTGCATGGGGTTGTGGGGCACTGCCATGGCTGTGTGGGTGGTGAGGTATTGCTATGGATGGGTGGGTTGTGGTGTGGTACTCTCATGGTTTTGTAAGGGCGGTGAGGAACTTCCCTGGCTGTGGTCGTGGGGCACTGCCATGGCTTTGTGCGTTGTGGTGGGGGACTCTTATGGCTGTGTAGGGGTAGTGGGGAACTGCCATGGCTGTTTAGAGGGTGGTAGGGCACTGCCATGGCTGCGTGGGTTGTGGTGGGGCACTGTAATGGCCGAGTGGATGCTGGTGGGGCACTTCCATGGCTTTGTAGGGGTGGCGAGGAACTGCCATGCCTGTGTGGGTTGTGGTGGGTGTATCCTGTCCAAAGTGTCTGGGTCTGCCGCAATGAGCTTGCATTGTGTGAATTCAGAACAAACGACCATAGCTGCACCCCTAAGTCTCGATTGCATCCCGTATTTTTTGCAGGACGAATTCCAACTCGTCATCAAAGATTCCAAGGGCAACCTGACCTCACAAGTATATGACTTTGGTGCGACAGAGTTTTTTCAGTCGCCAGATGCAGTCCTCCCTGGGTGAGTGATGAGAAGTGTTTGAGAGGGCCTGGGTGAGCGGATTTGTCAGTGCGCCTACTCTTTTGTAGGAGTGGCAACACCATTCAAACTGAATCCTCGGTGTCGCTGGTTTGTGTCGGGAGACCCACTACCTGGGGTGAAATTCCTTTCACAACTTTTAAAAAAGTGGGTCCGAGTTAAGTAACAATCCTCCTTATTCCTGAGTTCTCTTGTTCTCAATGCAACGACTCTTGCCTGGCTAGACCAGCAGAGGGTTGTGAACCATGTTGTAATAAACCATAACCTTAACCATTACCGCCGTTATAAACCATAACCGCTCTAAATGCCGTGATAAACCATAACCGTAACAGTACTCAAAACCGGAATGACAACCCTGGTTCTGCCTGGTTATATTTGCTAGGGTGAGGCAATATATGGCCTAATATCCTGATACCATCTGCCTTGGGGGGCGAGCTCTTGATATGCACCTCATGACAGCACCCTTCATGAAAACAGCAAGCAAAAACAGCAGCACAAACTGCACCGACAACAACGCCGTCATCACCACCAACACCAGCACGCAGCACTGTGAACAATATCCACCACCAACAACAGTAACCTCAATACAAAACTGACACCTTTCCTACCAACCTGTCCACCTGTTCCTGTAGTACACCACCAACACCAGGACGCAGCAGTGCGAACAATATCCACCACCAACAACACTAACATCGACCCAAAACTGACACCTTTCCTACCAATCTATCCACCTGTTCCTGCAGTACTGTGAAGTTGTTCCTTGCTCAGAGAGCAGCTGCTGCACAGACAGCTGCCAGCTTCAAGTTAGAGCCTACTGAGGAGTCTGCTACTGCAGTTGAGGACTATGTTGCAGATTCTGTAGATGTTGTTGCTGCGAGCGTGGAGCACCATGCTGTTTGTTTGAAGCAACCCATTGCTGCACCCCAAGTGCCTGCTGTTCTTGCCGCAGAGCCTGTGGTGGCTATGGAGGTACCCGTTACTCCTGCTGTTGTGCTTGCTGTTGCAGCCACAGTGCCTGTTCTTGGAGGTGAAGAGAGGGATGACACCTCAAAGTCCAGCTGTCGCCAACTGCTGAGCCTGTTTTGCGCACCTGTGATGATGTGTTTTGAGAGGGCCGCCGCCGCTGCTGCTGTGACAGAGCCAGCTGATGCTTCTTCAAAGCCCAGCTGCCGTCCACTGCTGCTGCGCATGTTATGCAACGCCGTGCTGTTGTGGGTGGAGAGGGCTGCTGCTGCTGCTGCTGCTGCTGTGACTGAGCCAGCTGGTGCTTTATCAAAGTTCAGCTGCCGCACACTGCCGCTGCTGCGCCATTTGAGCAAAACTGTGTTGCTGTTGGTGGAGAAGTCCGCCACTACCAAAATTACAAAGACAGATGGTGCTTCATCAAAGCCAATCTGCGACCCACTGCAAATGCGCATGTTGTGCAATGCTGTGCTGTTGTTGGTAGAGCAGACTACCGGTACTAAGGTCAGCAAGGCTGCTGGTGCTTCATCAAGGCCCAGCTGCAGCCCACTACTGCAGCGCATGTTGTGGAACGCTGTGTTGCTGTGGGTGGAGAGGGCTGCTACTGGTAAGGACACTAAGGCAGGTGCTGCGTCCTCAAAGCCCAGCCGCAGCCAACTACTGCAGCGCATGTTGCGGGGCGCTGCGCTGTCGTGGGTAGAGAGCGCGGCCACAGCTAAGGTTACTAAGTCATCTGGCGATTCCTCGCAGCCCAGCAGCCGCCCAATACTGCTACCCATGTTGGGCAACGCTGTGCTGTCCTGCGTACAGAAGGCTGCCTATGCTAAGGTCAATGAGCCTGCCGTTGGTTCCGCAAAGCCCAACTGCAGCCCACTGCTGCGCCTGTTGTGCTACGCTGTGTTGCTGTGAAGAGCTTGTAGCCAAGCCAAGCCAAGAGTGTGGTGTGCTGCTGTAAAGAGCTTGGAGCCAAGCCAAGCCAAATGTGTGGTGCATTGCTGTGAAGAGCTTGGAGCCAAGCCATGCCAAGTGTGTGGTGCATTGCTGTGAAGAGCTTGGAGCCAAGCCAAGCCAAGTGTGTGGTGTGTTCCTGTGAAGAGCTGGGAGCTAAACACTGTTTCATTTTTGGGCTACGCATAGCAGCTTCCATCCAGCTACATTACCCAGTGAATGACTCAAGCCCTAAGCTTGTATCTGCATTGGAATGCCTGTCATGCCACCTTTCAGAGGCACTAGCACTAGGCTTCAGGCTTCGGGAACTCCACACCACAGGCTTCAAGCTTCAGGCTTTAGGCCTCTGGAATTCCAGGCCACGTTCTTCAGGCTTCAATAAATCCAGGCCACAGGATTCAGGACCTCCGGGCTTCTGGCTTCTGGAACTCCAGGCTTCTGTCTTTAGGCTTCAGGCTTGATTTACTCCATGCTTCTGTCTTCAGGCTTTAGGACCTCCATGCTTCTGGCTTAAGGCTTTAGGCTTCATTTACTCCATGCTTCTGTCCCCAGGATTCAGGACCTCCAGGCTTCTGTCTTCAGGCTTCATTTACTCCATGCTTCTGTCCCCAGGCTTCAGGACCTCCAGGCTTCTGTCTTAAGGCTTCATTTACTCCATGCTTCTGTCCCCCGGCTTCAGGACCTCCAGGCTTCTGTCTTCAGGCTTGATTTACTCCAGGCTTCTGTCTTCAGGCTTCAGGACCTCCATGCTTCTGGCTTAAGGCTTTAGGCTTCATTTACTCCATGCTTCTGTCTTCAGGCTTCAGGCTTCATTTGCTGCAGGCTTCATTTACTCCTGGCTTCATTTGCTCCAGGCTTCTGTCTTCAGGCTCCAGGCTTCAGGACCTCCAGACTTCTGGCTTTAGGCGTCATTTACTCCAGGCCACAGGCTTCAGGCTTCTGGATTCAAGCTTTAGGCTTCAGGAACTCCAGGCTTCTGTCTTCAGGCTTCAGGCTTTATTTACTCCAGACCACGGGCTTCAGGCTTCTAGCTTCTGGCTGCATGCTCCAGGCTTTAGGCTTCAGGAACTCCAGGCCACAGGCATCTGGATTCAATAACTCCAAGCAACAGGCTAAAGGCTAAAGCCTTCAGGAACTCGTCTCTGTTAGGGCTAGCCTCTCCGAGCTGTCGAACCCAACCACGTCCGGATATGGACAGGTTGGATAGCTAAACCCCTCCGGGAATTCTGGGGGGGGAGGGGGGGGGGGGGGGGGGGGGGGGGGGGGGGGCAATGGAAATGGGCCCATCGTCTAGCAACACAGGTTGTACCAGCCTTGTTTCTGTGCTAGACTGTAGACACAGGACTATCCTCCTAGGGTAGCAGTTGTCTGCATTTCCTCCTTTGCCATTCCCTTTTGAGCCATGGGCACGACCATTCGTTACTCTTATACTGATTATTATATGTAGCTCCCATGGCTTGGATCATTATTCATACATTTGAGGTTGATTCTGATCACTTCCATCCATGGCCTGGACATCCCATTCTTACATTCTTACATTCTTATATTTTATAATATTCTTCCATTCTTGTTCGTTCTTTAATATCAGGCATACACCTACCACGTACAAGCCTAGCAAAGTATGCTTCCTTTCTGTGTGGTGCTCATTATTTATTTCCTTATTTTCTTGACTCTGAACTGTAAAACTGTTCGGATATATATGTCAATTTCTGGTCTCGGGATGGAAGTGCATCCATGATCTACCATTCGCCATGTTTATATCGTGCCGACAGCAGAGATGGTCGCAGACTTAGTGATGAGGCGTTGGAAGCTGAGCACACACACACACACACAGCCCCCCACAGTCATGGAAGTACCGCAGCACCCCTACACCAGGCCCCTACTCGGCCATTTCTAACTCCCAGATGTGCCCCCCGGTGCGTTGAGCGACATGTCTACTAGGCAGGCTTGCTCCCCACCTCTCAGGCAATGCAGCCCTACATGGAGGCATGCTTGCAAGGTTGAGATGACAGCTAATAATCTACCAGGTATCCTTGGTTTCTATGAGGCTAAATCTGCCAGTGTGCTAGGATTGGGCTCTTGGGCCACCCATGCGACAACAGAAGCAGCATACCAATGCATGCAACCTGGTGAATGCTTCTGATGATGGGACGAGCAGCACACTAGCCACGCAATTGGGTAAAATGCATGAGAGCAACATGCTGGCCATGCTCACTAGAAAGATCAAGGGCATGTTGCAGTGCGAGGGGGTGCAGATTCATGAGGCTGGCCATCATTTCGTTGGAATGCAAGCCCTTCCTCCCATCACCATATCTCCAGGCATGGTGGTCTCACCACCACCACTGGCAGCCGCACCTGATGCAATTGTCGAGTATGCCAGGGTGGTAGGATGGGATCAACCCGAGGTCAAACTTTTCGAATTGATGCTTGCAAACATTCCTAATTTTACCTCTTCTTCCTGCAACTTACCAAGGAGCGATGCTGCAACGGTCCTCGGATCCTGAAGGAGGCTAGCGACCCGTCCTGGCCTGGTTTAAAAAAATCTCGCTAGTAATCCGCTTGCGGCTTAAATTCGCTTGTTGCCAACCCGCTCGCTGCTTCAATTCGCTTGCTGCTTGCTGCTACTTCGACCAACTGCCGACCAACTACCTGCCTGGATTGGTTTCGGAGCCATGCAGAGGCACGAGAAATCTTGCATATGCTCCGACGATTGCCTCTTTCTTGTTGTTCCACCCCTCCCTCGCTCCTCGCTCCTCGCTCCTCGCTCCTTGATCTTCTATCTTCGATCCGCGCTCGCGTCAAATTCGCGTCTGAATATCTGCGTTATGTTAACCGTTACCTGCTCTATCTGATGGCTGCTTCTTGCTGCCGAATTCTGCTTTCCCGGTCTAACTCGAATGCCGGCGAATGCCTTCTTCTATCTGCTGAAAAGGGGCTGCTCATGCTGATTGGTCCGGACCTGGTATGCTGGGGGGGCACCCACTGATTCTCTGATCTAGGTATCACCCCTGGATGTGGGGATTGGGCTGCTCCTTTCACCAGTTAGCAACCTTAAAGCGCATGGAGGGATGCAGCATGCGGCAAGGAGGTGGTGTTTCTAACAAGGTGGGTATCGCGGGAACCCCTTCCCTTGCTATCCTACTCCTACTGAGAGTTAAAGGCTTCCTGGAGACCGGAGCATCCCAACACATGTCATGTAGGAGGTGGGTGAGCTGCCTGTGGGTGCTTCAATTCTGTCTGAGTCCCTCTTGGGAGTCACTCAGGACTTGGTATTCGTCCAAGTATCTGGGCATCAATTTACCCATGGTGTTGTTGAGGCCAATAGGTCTGTAGTGGTTGGCTTGGGTGGGGTCTCCTTTCTTTGAAGCATGATGGTGTTGGAGGTTTTCCAGCATATGGGGGAGTAGCCGGTGATCTACACAAGCCCAAACATTTTATGTATGGTGTGTTGCCAGGACTAGGGGAGGCAGGATAGGAAGTCATTGGGGATGCCGTCTGGGTCGGCCTGTTTGCTTTTTGCTATGTGTTGGATGCATGTTTGGTAATTAGAGAACTCCATGAGGTAGGGTAGGGTGGGGTAGGAGTGTTGGTGTGGTTGGGCCTTGGTTTCTAGGGAGAATGTGTCCAGCAGGGAGGCTCAGGGAGGTGGGGCGGTCTGTCTGTCTTGGGGTAGGTATTTGCAGGTGCACGTGTGGTGAGGGGGGGGGGGGGGGGGGCATCATGTGTCCCATGTGCTCTCCCAAGATGTCCAAGAGGTCATTAGTGGACGTTTTGTGTTGGCCAGTGGTGGGGTCTTATAGGGTCTGGGGTGACGTCGGATTCTCAGAGGCTTTGAAGATGTTTCTGTGGGATTGTTTAGGTTTATTGGACAGTTGGGTCTTGAAGGCTGCTTTGCCAGTGGCGGTAGCTGTTTGTCTGCTGTTCGTGAGAATTCTTCGGAGGGCAGGGAGGGCCTCATACATTGAGGGATATAGTGATTGTAGCCAAGAGGGAGGCGTGGTCTGGGGCAAGCTGGATATCGGTGAGGGTGTTTGGGTGGTTCTGGCAGGTCTCTAGGAGAGTAGAAGGGGCGGTGGGATAGGAGTTGGAGTTGGTGGTTAAGAGTTTCCTGTACGGTTTGAGATGTTGAATATGGGAGTTGATTTTGGCGTGAGCTTTGCTCTGTTTTCTGTCAAGGAAGTGCCCTGGGATTTGGTTCCTGGTAAGGCAGGTGTCAAACATAGTGGTGAGGGCCATCTTAAGAGGTTCCATAATCTGGTTGCTGAGGTGGTCCAGGTCTAGTCCTTTTAAGAGGAGAGTGTGTTTGAATTGGTGGAGGTGGGATGGGAGGGAATTGTCTCCAATGAGGTTGGTGGCCTGGTCCCACCAGTCCCTGATGGTTTGGGTGTGCTCCATGAAGAAGGTAGTGTGCGTTTCTTCAATGGCCTTTCTAGTGGCGTTCATGGAGGCCTTGCTGACGGGTGTGACTAGTTGTTGGGGTCTAGGAGGGGGGGTGTCAGTCAAAGTCAGGGGTATGGGAAGGTAAATAGGGGGGATAATTTGGTGAAGGGCCATGTGGTCTAGGTATCCTCCGACCTCCCTGCTCTTTTCACTAATATGGGGGTGGAGGGGGTTGGGGCAAGGGGAGATGAGGATGTCATCGATACTGCTTTGATGCTCGTGGTTGCCTTCCTGGTAGCAATGGAAGGTGTGTGCTCTAGTGAAAGGGTTGGTGGGGTGGAGATTGAGTTGGGAGCACATAGATATGTGATGTTGGTCTGTGTGGGAAGTGGCGTGGGTAGATCTATCTGAGGGAAAGAGGGTTGCATTCCAATCCCCTCCACAGAGTGTGGTGTGATAGGGCTTTTTGGTGTGAGTCCCGATGTATGTATAGGCGGCTTGCCGTTGCTGGGGTTGGTCAAGGGGCATGTAGACGTCAATGATGTGTGTGGGAGATGGGGTGGTTGAGCCGAAGGTGATGTGCACCAGGTAACCACCCAGGTCTGCATAGACTTCATGGTGGACGGGGGGGCCTAATTGCTTGTGGGTGAGGATTATGACCCCTCCTTCACCGAGGTTGTTGTCCGAGGTTTTGGCTACACTAGTGTGGTGACGGGAGTATTGGGGGAGTTCCTTCTTGATGAATTGGATAAAGGAGAGGCAGGAGAGCAGTTTGGTTTCTGTAAGAATAGCCACATCTGGTTTGTGGTCTAGGATGTGATTGAGAATTAGCTCCCAATAACTCCTCAGCCCTCTGCAGTTGAGGAGTAGAAAAGTATGTTGTCCTTGTAGTAGTCTTGGGGTGGCTGGGCATGGTGGGTGGGTTGTTGGGCAGGTCCATTATCCTTAGGGATAAAAGGATTGGATGGTTTAAAGCATGTTTGTTTGAGCTTCTTAGCCTGTTGGGGGGGGGGGGAGCTCCCTTGGAAATGGTGGTGGTAGAGGTGTGGGGGGGAAAGTTGTGGATTGGTGCTTGTTTGAGTTTAATGTTGGGGCCCGGGTTCTGCGAGTGTTTGGGAGTCTTGAGAGGGGGGGGGGGGAATTATCAAGGTGTATCAGATGCTGAGTTGTAGGATTCAACAAGGATAAGGTCGTTGGGGTTTGGGTGTTCCGGATTATAATCAGGTTGTACGATTTGGTGGAGTTTTCTCATCTGGGGGCATTCGGTGTGCAAGTAGGCCTGCATCAGCATATCAGTAAAATCTCCCCTGTGAGGGATGAAGTGGGTTGGCCTAACACCCAGGTTATTACGGGTTGTATTGAGTATTTGGTGGTGTCTCTCCCCAAATTTGAATATTTTTTCTGTGTCGACATGTGGTCCACCGAGGTAGGCATTGATGGCGTGCACTTGTCAGTGGCATAGAATTTTTTGATCAATGTATGGTAGGACAGCACTAAGGGCCAGGGTCGGGTCTAAGGCACCATCTCCCATATCGCAGTCCATTCGCGTGTTGGGGGGGGAGGTGCGTTTGGTTGGGCTGGCGTCCTCCATCATGGTATATTCCATGTTGGATAGTGTAGGCATGGGTTTCGGAGGGGGCGTATTTTTGGTAACAGCCGACGCATTCCCAAGCTGGAATTGGGGATCCAAAAACCTCATGTCTGCGCTCTCATCTTTAAGGATGAGGATTTGCCCAGATATGGCCTGCCAGGCTCTCGGTGTGGAGTCCAAGGGGATGGGCAAGAGGTTTTCTGAGTCTATCAAATACCAAATGTTATGATATTGTTTGAGACAGCCAGCATGTCCATAGGCGGCTGGGAGGGGGTTGGTAAATTGCAAGATACATTTATCATGTCCTTGTAGACGTTCGAGGATTTGTTTTTTGCTGCTACCAGGTAGGATCCCCAAGTTGTAGGATTCATCAGAGGGAAGGTTGTGGGGATTGGTGGGTTCAGGGTTATAATCGGGTTGTGCGATTTGGTGGAGTATGCCCATCTGGGGGCATTCAGTGTGCATGTTGGCCTGCATCAGCAAATTTGAAAAATTCCCGCTGAGGTGAAGTGGGTCGGCCTAACACCCAAGTCACTACGGGTTGCCAGGAGTATCTGGTGGTGTCTCTTCCCAAATCGTAAAAAATGTTCTGTGTTGAAATGTGGTCCACTGAGGTAGGCATTGATGGCGTGCACTTGGCAGTGGCTTGAAATTGTTTCTCAATGTATGGTAGGATAGAACTTAGGACCGGGATTGTGGGCTGGCCTTGGTGAGGGGGGGGGGGGGGGGGGGGGGGGGGCGTTTGCCTCCCCTACACGTCTGGTCATGGGGGGGGCAGAGATAGGCATTGAGTGCGTACTTTCTAATTAGCCTGTCCCTAATACAGGTGGGGGCCGGGGTACAATTTTTCTTTTTTGTGCATGTTGCACCGATGTTCCGTCTCTGTAAAGAAATCCTGTAAGCCATCCAGTGTAGCCATGGAAGAATGATCCAAAGGGGCCACCAAATCAACTGAGTTACTTTCACAGCAAGGGGGGGGGGGGGGGGGGGGGGGGGGGGGTCGCGTATCCCAGGACAGAGTCAAGTTTAGGGCTAAAGTAGTACTAATTGGGATGGGAGAGGTGGGCATGGGGCTGATGGGGTACTGGGGGGTTGGTGCCGCGTATCCCTGGACAGAGTCAAGTTTAGGGCTGAAGTAGTACTAATTGGGATGGGTGAGGTGGGCATGGGGCTGATGTGGTACTGGGGGGTTGGTGCCGCGTATCCCTGGACAGAGTCAAGTCTAGGTCTAAAGTAGTACTAATTGGGATGGGTGAGGTGGGCATGGGGCTGATGGGTTACTGGGGGATTGGTGCCGCGTATCCCTGGACAGAGTCAAGTTTAGGGCTAAAGTAGTACTAATTGGGATGGGTGAGGTGGGCATGGGGCTGATGTGGTACTGGGGGGTTGGTGCCGCGTATCCCTGGACAGAGTCGAGTTTAGGTCAAAAGTAGTACTAATTGGGATGGGTGAGGTGGGCATGGGGCTGATGGGGTACTGGAGGGTTGGTGCCGCGTATCCCTGGACAGAGTCAAGTTTAGGGCTAAAGTAGTACTAATTGGGATGGGTAAGGTGGGCATGGGGCTGATGGGGTACTGGGGGGTTGGTGCCGCGTATCCCTGGACAGAGTCAAGTTTAGGGCTAAAGTAGTACTAATTGGGATGGGTGAGGTGGGCATGGGGCTGATGTGGTACTGGGGGGTTGGTGCCGCGTATCCCTGGACAGAGTCGAGTTTAGGTCAAAAGTAGTACTAATTGGGATGGGTGAGGTGGGCATGGGGCTGATGGGGTACTGGGGGGTTGGTGCCGCGTATCCCTGGACAGAGTCAAGTTTAGGGCTAAAGTAGTACTAATTGGGATGGGTAAGGTGGGCATGGGGCTGATGGGTTACTGGGGGATTGGTGCCGCGTATCCCTGGACAGAGTCAAGTTTAGGGCTAAAGTAGTACTAATTGGGATGGGTGAGGTGGGCATGGGGCTGATGGGGTACTGGGGGGTTGGTGCCGCGTATCCCAGGACAAAGTCAAGTTTAGGACTAAAGTAGTGCTAATTGGGATGGGTGAGGTGGGCATGGGGCTGATGGGGTACTGGGGGGTAGTACCCTCTATAACAAACTGAGGTGCCACGGAGGGTCTCATATATATACCATTTGGTACACCAAAACACCACCAACACCAGCAGCAGCAACACCAACACCACAAAAACACCACCAACACCAGCACTAGCAACACCAACACCACCAAAACACCACCAACACCAGCACCAGCACCAGCAAAACCAGCACTAGCAATACCCAGGCAACCCCTTACTCCAAAATCCAGTGACTCCTGGCTAGAAGACAAAACTGGCACCATAATAGGTAGCGATACTTCTCATAACTATTCGGTCCGCCAAGATTTTAAAAGTGAAGATCCCATGAAGGCGGGTGCGGATAGCGTGAGGGAGAGTAGGGCAGGCTGGGGTAGTGCTTGTTCTCCATGAAGGTTGACACCCAGGCTTGCAAGTGGTGGGGCAGGGTGTGGCTTGGGGTGCAAGGTCCTTCATCTCCTGGAGCCTCCCCTCCCACTGGGCTGCCGTGTGCCCTGGGGTGTCGTAGGCCCTGGGCCATCTGGCACGGGTGGGGGAGGGTGGAGGAGGGGGGGGGTCATGAGAAAGGTCAGGGTTGTTTGAAGGCGGGTGCGGATGGGTGCGGATGGGTGGTTATACATGGGCAGATGGGCGAAGGGGTGTTTGCAGGTTAGCATAGGGGTATTTGCAGGTGGGCAGGTGTGTGTGTGTGTAAATGAGCCCAGGGGTGTTTGCAGTTGGACAAGGTTGGGTAGGATAGTGCTAGAGTGGTGTGGTGGGTGCTAAGTGGTGTGTGGGGTGGGGTTTTGGGTAGGTGGATTTTAGTGGGAGGGGGGTCATTTACCTGGTGTTGTCTGGTTCCCCCTTGCTACCCCCGTGCCTACCTTTGGCACAGGTGAGGGGCTCACTCGGCCCCAACACACACACACACACACCACACTTACTAACCCCCTCCCCCCA
This sequence comes from Chlamydomonas sp. ICE-L, assembly GCA_013435795.1. Lineage (NCBI taxonomy): Eukaryota > Viridiplantae > Chlorophyta > Chlorophyceae > Chlamydomonadales > Chlamydomonadaceae > Chlamydomonas > Chlamydomonas sp. ICE-L. The sequence goes on from JACBWV010000730.1 coordinate 17,553,445, forward strand.
CCCCACCCCACCCCACCCCCCACACACCCACCCACACCCACACACACCACCACATGGCCGCAGCTACATTTGGCACAGGTGAGGGGCTCACTCGGCCACCGGATGGCCTAGCTGCAACAACCTCTGCAACACCACCACATGGCCGCACCACAAACACACACCAAACATACACATACACATACACACACCACACACATACACACACCCACAAACACCCACCACCACATGGCCACTAGCTGCAACAGCCTCCGAGTTGGATGCTGCGGCAGAGGTAGGGCATGCAGCCATTGCTCCAGAGGGGTCCATTCAGTCGGCAGATGCACCAGCTGTATCAGCCTCCGCGTTGGCAGCTGCGGAAGAGGTAGAGCATGCAGCTATCACTCCAGAAGTGGTCATTCAGTCGGCAGATGCAGCAGCTGTATCAGCCTCTGCAGTCGTAGCAGCGGCAGAGGTAGGGTATGCAGCTATCACTCCAGAAGTGGTCATTCAGTCGACAGATGCAGCAGCTGTATCAGCCTATGCAGTCGCAGCAGCGGCAGAGGTAGGGTATGCAGCCATTGCTCCAGAGGGGTCCATTCAGTCGGCAGATGCAGTAGCTGTATCAGCCTCCGCGTTGGTAGCTGTGGCAGAGGTAGGGCATGCAGCAGTTGCTTCAGAGGGGCTCATTCGGTCGGCAGATGGCCTAGCTGCAACAGCCTCTGCAGTCGTAGCTTCACCTGAGCTGGGAAGCAAGGCGGATGTTAATATGGTCTGGGCTGATGAACAGGAGCCTCATTCAACCAAGTTGACTGCTGCACCATCGGATGATGTTCAGGATAAGGCAATGCCAAAAAAGGAAGTGGGAGGGCATGCAGCTATTGCTTTAAAGGGGCTCATTCGGTCGGTGGATGGCCTAGCTGCAATAGCCTCTGCAGTCGTAGCTTCACCTGAGCTGGGAAGCAATGCGGGTGTTAATATGGTCTGGGCTGATGAACAGGAACCACATTCAACCATGTTGACTGCTGCGCCAACAGCTGATGCACAGGATAAGGCAATTCCAAAGGAGGCTGAGGGAGGTGGTCCGCCACAAACTGACGTGTCATCGATTGTCAACTTTCTTAACCGCCCCCTGGATAGGGCTGTGCCGGCTTCCCTGGACCACCACATGCCGGCCTCTCTAAACCAACACGTGCCAGCCTCTCTAGACCACCACATGCCGGCCTCTCTACAACACCAAATGCCGGCCTCCCTAGACCTCCACGTGCCAGCCTCTCTAGACCACTACGTTTCAGCCTCTCTAAACCACCACATGCCGGCCTCCCTAGACCACCACATGCCGGCCTCTCTAGACCACCACGTTTCAGCCTCTCTAAACCACCATGTGCCAGCCTCTCTAAACCACCACATGCCAGCCTCTCTAGACCACTACGTTTCGGCCTCTCTAAACCACCACATGCCGGCCTCCCTAGACCTCCACGTGCCAGCCTCTCTAGACCACCACGTTTCAGCCTCTCTAAACCACCATGTGCCAGCCTCTCTAAACCCCTACGTGCCGGCCTCCCTAGACCACCATGTGCCGGCCTCTCTAAACCCCTATGTGCCGGCCTCCCTAGGCCACCATGTGCCGGCCTCTCTAAACCCCTATGTGCCGGCCTCCCTAAACCACCATGTGCCGGCCTATCTAAACCCCTATGTTCCGGCCTCCCTAGACCACCATGTGCCGGCCTCTCTAAACCCCTATGTGCCGGCCTCCCTAGACCACCACGTGCCGGCCTCCCTACAACACCATGTGCCAGCCTCTCCACACCACCACATGCCGGCCTCTCTGAACCAACACATCCCGGCCTTTCTAGACCACCACAAAGTCTAAAGAGGTGGTAGAGGAGGTTGTGCCGGCCCCACTTGAGTATACGCTGCCAAGTGTGGAGGCTGTCAACACGCAGGCTGCGGGTGGGAGCGAGGCCTCTGAGGGTAATGCAGCATATGATGAGTTTGAGGCAGATGCAGAGGATGAAGAGGATGAGGAAAATGACAGTGCAGCGGCCATCTCATCTATCCTGGAGGGTCTTGAGGGCCTGGTGAATAACATGCAGGTAACTAGGGCAGTACAGAGCTAGAGCAGTACAGATAGCAAGGAGGGTCTTGAGGGCCTGGTGACTAACATGCAGGTAACTAGGGCAGTACAGAGCTAGAGCAGTACATATATCAAGGAGGATCTTGAGGGCCTGGTGACTAACATGCAGGTAACTAGGGCAGTACAGAGCTAGAGCAGTACATATATCAAGGAGGGTCTTGAGGGCCTGGTGACTAACATGCAGGTAACTAGGGCAGTACAGAGCTAGAGCAGTACATATATCAAGGAGGATCTTGAGGGCCTGGTGACTAACATGCAGGTATCTAGAAGCTTTAGGTATTTTATTTATTTTAAATACACGTATTTGTTTTCTTTAAATAAACAAATACATGAAAATTATCTTGTTCGATTTTCTATTGGTATGATGATGCCTGTGCAAAGGCAAATCATATCACCTATATATATTCGTTTCTATTTTCTCCCTTAAATGTCCACGTTCTGCTACAGGGCACTACATTTTGTCATTTTGGGTTGCGCTTTTGACTAAACTGAAAACGGAATCAGCTATTGCGCGCTGTGCCCAGAGGGGGTTTACAAATTTGTGTCAATCGCGCAGTCGGACTCTAAAACCTTGCGCGCTAGCACGCAATAACGCGCGTCAAGTAGTACCCTGTTCTGCAGCCGTGAATTGGCGTGACCAGTCATCTCCCTTCCTCAACATACAATGATCACTGTAGCACGAACTCAGAGCCCCCGTTGTTAAAACGATTGTTCGGAGTTCAGTTTGTCAGTGCTTTTTCTTTTTAAGCCCTTCCGAACACGGTTGGGCAAGTCCCTTTAGCCTATTTGGCCTACCCCTGGACTGTAACATACGTACATACATACAAGCAGGGGCAGTCCGTCGAATTTGAAAACCTCCAGCAGCAGCATGAAATGATGATGAGGGAATCTGAGGAATACAAGAGGATGCAGCAGCGTGCTGCCACTGCCGCTGATGCAGCCTTGCACTATGTGGATGATGACAGCTTGGAGGGAGCGAGCAATGAGGAGGGGGAGGAGGAGGGGGTTGCAGCCAAAGTGATAAGCAGCTCCTTGTCTGCTCATGGTTAGTGCTTCACTTATGCAGTAGGGGTAAGGGGTAAGGGGTAGGGGCGATGTAGGTGATGACAGCTTGGAGGGAGCGAGCTATGAGGAGGAGGAGGAGGAGGAGGGGGGGGGGGGAGGAGGTCGCAGCTAAGGTGATGAACAACTCCTTGTCTGCTCATGGTAAGTGCTACGCTTCTCTAGTAATGTTCAGGGTGAAGGGTTAAGGGCGATGTGGGTGATGGCAGCTTGGAGGGAGGAAGCAATGAGGAGGGGGAGGAGGAGGAGGAGGGGGTTGTAGGCAATGTGATGAACAACTCTGTGTCCACTCATGGTAAGAGGAACGCTTCTGAAGTAAGGTCACGGGTCAAGTTGAGGGTTTAGTGTTAAGGCCGATGTGGATGATGACAGCTTGGAGGGATCAAACAGTGAGGAGGAGGAGGAGGAGGAGGGGGAGGGGGAGGAGGAGGAGGAGGAGGTGGTTGCAGCTAATGTGATAAGCAACACCTTGTCCGCTCATCAGAAGTGCTACGCTTCTGCAGTAGGGGTAAGGGTGAAGTTAAGGGCGATATGGGTGATTACAGCTTGGAGGGAGCGAGCAATGAGAAGGAGGCAGAGGTTGTTGTAGCTAATGTGATAAGCAACACCTTGTCCGCTCGTCATAAGTGCTACGCTTCTGCAGTAGGGGTAAGGGTGAAGTTAAGGGCGGTATGGGTGATTACAGCTTGGAGGGAGCGAGCAATTAGGAGGAGGCGGAGGTTGTTGTAGCTAATGTGATAAGCAACTCCTTGTCCGCTCATCATAAGTGCTACGCTTCTGCAGCAGGGGTAAGGGTGAAGTTAAGGATTAAGGGCGATGTGGGTGATGACAGCTTGTTGGGATCAAAGAGTGAGGAGTAGGAGTAGGAGGAGGGGGTTCCAGGTAATGTGATGAGCAACTCCTTGTCCGCTCATCTTAAGTGCTACGCTTCTGCAGTAGGGGTAAGGGTGAAGTTAAGGGTTGAGGGTTAAGGGCGATGTGGGTGCTGAGAGCTTGGAAGGAGCGAGCAATGAGGAGGAGGAGGAGGAGGAAGTTGCAGCTAATGTGATAAGCAACTCTTTGTCCTTCATTGTAAGCGCTACTCATTAGACATTTGTTTGGTGTGTGGGGGGGGGGTGTGTGGGGGGTGGGGTGGGGTGGGGGGGGGTAATGAACAACTCCTTGTCCTGTGATTGTAAGCGCTACCCATTAGACATTTGCTTGGTGTGTGTGTGTGTGTGTGTGTGTGTGTGTGTGGGGGGGGGGGGGGGGGGGGGGGGGGGAGGGTGTAATGATCAACTCCTTGTCCGCACATTAAAAGTACTATGCTCATGCGTTAGGGTTTGTATGTTGTTTCAGTCCAGGGGTAGCCAAATAGGTTAAAGGGACTTGCCCAAACATGATGTCAGGAGGTGCTAAAACGGAAAACAATACTGATGAACTGACCCCCCAAACAATCGTTCTACCGATGGGGGCCCTGAGTTTGTGCTACCGAGATAATTTAATTATTAGTATAGTATAGTAGGGTTTAGGGTGAAGCTTGGATGTTGTAGTTGTATATTGATAGGCTGGATGCTGATCGATGCATGAGATCACAGCGAGAAGTTGGGCTTCACCATGTCTATTGTTGGCCTGGCCATGGGTGGCCGTTTTCATGGGTGACATATATATGTAGGGACCGGCGTATCAGATGATGTCATATGATATCATACAAATTGCATCATATTGTATGTAGACACATATCATATAAATGTTAATTTTAGCCTAGTCAGACTGCCGGCATCATATGATATGATATGATATGATATGATGACATGATATCCTATATTTATATGATATCATATTGCCTTTCCCTAGGTGTAAATAGGGAATGGCAATATATCCGGCATTCTACCCAAGCTAAAGTTACCATTTATGTACAATATCATATGATGCAATTTGCATGATATCATATGACATCAAAATCGCCTTTGGTCAACATCATATGATGTGCCGGTCCCTGCATATGCCACCCATGAAAATGGCCACCCATGGTCAGGCCAACAATAGACATGGCGAAGCCCCACCATGATATGCAGGCCCCTAGGCGTATGTGATGCACTTACCAGAAAATCTGTTTGAACTTACTTGGTCTTGAGAGTACCAGGCATATAGGAGAAGCATTTGTATTGGTACATTTGATCCACATGCATTTGTATTGGTACATGCGACCTACATGCGCTTGTCATAACCTATGTGTTCAATTCTTATGAGTATTGGTACATGTGATCTACATGCGCTTGACATAACCTATATGTTCAATTCATTTGATGTATGCGCCACCAGCCCTCTTACACCACCGCAGTTGTCGAGGACAATGATGGAGGCATCACCATGTGTGCATGGTGTGTGAAACCATATGGTACATGTGATCTGCACGCTCTTGCCATAACAATGTTGCCTATCTTATTTTGAGGATTAGTTGGAAGACCCCTCCTGGATGTTGTGGAGCGGGCTTGTCTTGGGTCAACAATGGCCTGTCGATGACAGCATAATGTACTTACCTACATTTTCAAGTCATATGCTTATGCACCACTAGCCCTCTTGCACCACCGCAGTTGTCGAAGACGATGATGGAGGCGTCACCATATCTCTTGGCCTGCAATCACAGGGTCGGTTAAAAGTGTCACGGGAACGGCAGCGGCCATGTGGTGTTGGTGGCAGCATCCCTCTGCCCCCCCTTTTGATTGTCTGACTTAGAATCCGTATCCATCAAGGTAGACTCTGTAGTTGGTGGTGGTTGGTGGTGTGGCGAGGAGGACACATCGTGATTTTGCTCGTGTGACAATTATGTTTATTTGTAGGAGATGATGCTTTTGATTTTGATGTTTCGAAACAGGTCGTAGTTTGTTCCTCAGCTTTGGCCTTCGTGCCTCTATATGACAGGTAGGCAGGTAGGCACTCAATGCCAGGTTGCCTCTATATGACAGGTAGGCAGGTAGGCACTCAATGCCAGGTTGCCTCTATATGACAGGTAGGCAGGTAGGCACTCAATGCCAGGTTGCCTCTATATGACAGGTAGGCAGGTAGGCACTCAATGCCAGGTTGCCTCTATATGACAGGTAGGCAGGTAGGCACTCAATGCCAGGTTGACTGTAGATTTGGAGGTTGACCTCGCACTGCCCTGATGACATGTAGGAGATGCTGCACTGGCTGTTTGTTGAGAGGCATTTAGTTTTTTATTGTTACTTGGAAGGGCATTGATACATCGTATAGTTCGAAAGCGGGGGAAGAAAAGAGATGTCGTGTTTGCTTTTGTGTTTGCTCTTTTTTTATCAGTTTTGCTGCTACAGCTCAAGGTGATATCTATATGAACCTGGCGTTGGAAGTTGACTTAAGTGCACTTTTTTCTTTTCAGCTACTAGCAGCAGCTTCTAGCCAGCTCCCTGAGCCAGCCACTGGGCTAAGCCTAAAATAAATAGCAGCGCTAGAAAGCTGATTACGGAAGCTTCAAGGTGCACTAGGTTGCTTTAGGTTGGGCTGACTAGCCAGCCATGGGAGCTGCCTAGAAGCTGCTGCTCGGTAGCCAAAAAGAAAAACAGTGCTTCAGTGGTGTACAAGAGAACATGAGGTGAACAGAAGCACAGATGACCAGTCCTTGTTTATTAGTGTGTGTGTGGTGTGGTGTGGTGGTGTGTGTGGGGGGGGTATGGGTGGGGGTGTGGGGGGGGGGATGAATGTGAACAGAAGCACAGATGACCAGTCCTTGTATATTAGAGGGATGTATCATATAGCATTTGAAACCCTACACCCTAAAGCCCTACACCCTAAAACCGTACACTCTAAAACCGTACACCCTAAAACCGTACACCCTAAAACGGCGGACCCCCCCTTCTGGGGGGCGGGAGCCTCCAGGGTCACCGCGTCCGTTTGTCAGTTTGTCCGTTTGTCCGACCACAAGAAACAAGAAATCCTGGCCCTAACTGTATTGTAAACCCTGGCTTTGGTCCGCTGCACTCGATTCCGTTGCCACTTGTCGCTCCAATAGCCAACACTCTCCATAAATTTTCCACATCACTAGCGAGGCGCCTAGGACTTGTTTTGTTTTAAATTTTGTGAGTGATATTGTCGATGGCAGGGTTGCTAACATAATTATATCTACTGTCTATCATTATTTTGGGGGCTACGCGTAGCAGCTTCTAGACAGCTTCCTTTCCCCATCATTGGGCCAAACACCAAGCTAGCTAGTGTGTCTGAATGCTGGCATGACAGGCATTCCAAGACAGCTGAAAGCTTTGGGTTTGATGCAGTGGCAGGCTAATGCAGCTATCCATCCTAGAAGCTGCCATGCGTAGCCCAAAAATGAAACAGTATTTTTATGAGATTGCATGATTCAAGGAACAATTCCTGAAGGCATATAAGTTATAACTCTGTACATCGTTTAATGAGTTTTTGATATTTGTGAGAATGTTGTGAGCATATGTGAGAATGTTGTGAGCATGCGTGAAAATGTTGTGAGCATGCGTGAGTAGTTATAGCATTTTTGTTTGCGAGGTTTTGTGCGGACGGACCTAAGAGTCTGGTCGTATTCGTGTGTGGCGTGTGGCCCTGTGTTTTCCTATTGGCATGAGCACCTTTCATTTTCAAGTCCTTTTTGTACGCAGTCTATGCAAGCTCGCTGATATTGGGAATGCGGACCTGTCAATTATCTATTGTTACCTCACGCAACTGCAATTAGGCATTTGGACCTGTCATGTCGCATTGGCTGTCAGGCCTGTCTCTAGCTCTCTTACTACCATTAGACTCCTGTTAGTGCGATGGACCTATCTTATTGACTTACTTGATTGGAGTGGTTTCCTTGTGCCTGGTGGCTATCCCCCTAATAGTCCAGGGGAGATATCTTAGAAGTTCCCTTGTATTTCATCCTGACATATTTTGAGATCTTAGAACATTTGAGCCTTTCTGGGACTTCAAGACTGTTTGGCAGTTTCTACAGTTTTCACAGTTTATCTGTAACTCGCATTAAGGAGAGAAGTTCATAGGGTGCATGAGAGTAGCATAAACACCACCGCACTGCACCCCTGAACTCAGAATGCAAAAAACAATTAATTGTATGATCTGAGGCACATCAGGGGTCTCCTATTTGAGTTTAGATCGTGTAATTTCATTCTGAGATTTCCCTGCCCCTGACCCTCCTCCTAACAGCCCTGCTCGAGTCTCCACCACTGGAGGTACCTCTTAGGCAGATCTGCCCCCCTGCCTGCCTAATAAAGCCTCTGCACCCCCGAGCTAAAATTGTAGGATTGGTATCCTCAATTCATTACAGCCTTTCCTACTGTAGTCTCCTGAGCTCTTCCCTACTCCTAATCTTTGCCCCATCCTAGGACGTCTTAGTCTACGCCTTTCTACTACTGCCAACTGGTAATCTCGAATCCGTACAGATTCCAAGATAAACTGGAGAACGCGATCAAAAGTATTCAAATCTGAAGCAGATCTTGATAGAAGCATTCATTCATGATGATTTCCTGGAACCTTATTCATCACATCCATGATCCATCTAGCTACTTTCTGGCCACTTGTTTGTAAGACGCAAACACTGAGAAAGGAAGTCGGTGGCTGGCTATTTTGTCTGGAGCGTTAGGCATGGGAAACGATGGAACCGCCTGTAACAGTTCCGACCACCTGTTTCCAGTTTCGTTTGTCTAAATCCAGAGGTCTAAAACTCTGGTCAGACTAGGCAACCATGTATCTGCTTCCTAGCTCAATAATTGCGTCTCCCAAACTGAGACGTGACGCAAGTTGAAGGACCATTGTTGCCGATTGCGCCTATTACTTTCTACCTAACTAATGCTATTTTTTAGATCTGGGGCGTGGCTGTTAAAAGTAATAAGTTGCTGACAAACATCAAGTATTCAAGTGAAGGTCACGACTCGGGACTCCCGAGAAGGTCTACTGACCGCATAGAAAGCCAGATCACTTCCTCAAAGCGCCTTCCTCAATTCAAAGCTTTCCTTTGTCCAATTTACTGCACATCAATTAGCACATTGCGAGAATGCTTCGTCTTGATCAAGAAATTATAGCAGTATCGTTTCCGTAGCCAATTGTGCCTTGGTAGCTGGTAACAGCTGTACTGCAGCCCAGTAGCCCACCTCCCAGCCAAGTACATGTTGATAATGTGCATTTCCTTCATCAACTCGTATTCCCTTGTCGAAATCACAAGCATTTTCCAGAGCACTGTCTTGCGATTACGCCTACCACTGCTGCGCCTCCCTACAAAACCAAACGCTCCATAATATCTAGCCTGCCTTCCGGGTTACTCAGGAATACAACTACCAAATTTGCGCCAAACATGTCCGAGATTGATTTTAAGAATATGCCAGGGGCAAGCGCCTCTAACGAGGTGGGTGAATGGAATGTCGAGATGCCCTGCCTTCCCCAGCTGCTAGTGCCTGACTGCTGCTCCTTCAAAATTTCGCGCCTCCCTGATGACAGCTCGTAAATAACCACAGGCTAAATACACAAGCAATCCGCGGCTGTGACAAAATTGCTCAAACAAAGAAGCGAAATCTATGTCTGGCAAGCGCCCACCCTCCCAACCCCTACCTGCCCTCGACACCAACACATCCAAAGCAAAGCGATCAAACAAGTAGAAAGGATTTCCCCGTCATTTACCAGATGTTTCCTCCACTCTTCGTTAGTTGCAGGTCACCGCCATCACCAGCTCGAAACTTCCCAAAGGTCTCGGGGTCTTGCTAAGCAGGAAGCCAAAGTATGTGTCCCATATGATTCGCCTTGAAAAGGTGAGAGTTGGTTTCGATGAGAGCTGGCTATTCACTTCCCGGGGTGAAAAACCTAGGAAGCGAACATCCTATCAATATCTAGTAGCAGCTTGAACATGAAGGGCGTACCAGGACTCCAGGAGTCCAGGATTAGCTGTATGGTAACTCTTGTTATCATACCTATCGACGTTTCTGGTGAATTTCATCTTACCACATCATACCGCACTATAACTATACTACTTAGACGTGTATCCTCTCAGTTCATGTCTAAGGCCAGGCTCGGTCACCAAGTGGTTGTGCGCGACCAGCACTCGGGTCTGACCCCGCCTGGTGATCTGTAGCCTACGACGTTCAAATGGTGAAGTCGGACCAAGTTGCAAGCTTGGCTTGGGTAGCCACATGGCAAACTTGGGGGGTGCATAGGGTTCACACACGTGGGGGAGGAGGTCTGGATATGCCCCATGGACACCATGAGTACTTCTTATCTTGGCATACCCAAATATGAATGCTTAGCTGGGTCAATGTGGCATATACAGACAAGTCTGTGGCCAATGGTGCCCACCTGGCGGCTCTGCCTCCAATGTTTGTGTACTCCATGCCCCGACTAAACATGCCATGTAGCTACCCAAACAAAGCTTGCAACTTGGTCCGCTATTTTTATGTTTTCAAGTTGTAGCCTTGTAGCATTTGTGCAATGTTTAAAGCCTATTTACATCCAATTTGAGGCATGGGTAGAGAAGGACCAGCTGACAATAGGATGGCCATGAAACATGCCATTGAATTACTTGTATAAGGGCCTAACTGCAACCCATATCCGTTATATCCTCTCTTCCTCGAATCCTCGAATTCAGAGATTCCTGATTGTTTGATTTTCCTTTGTTCTCTTTGTCTCTATTACTTTTACATTGTAAGAAAACATAAGCTAATGTAAGCTACCTTAAAAACCTTTACCTGTTAATCATAGACTATCAAACCCGTTTTATATTAGAAGGATATCCAAGGGGATGGATCCTTCTTCACATGGGATGTACAAAATTGCCCAAGACTACAGTTAAACCTGGTACACCCTAATGCCACATGGGCAATCATCATGGGCTGCACTGCAACTTCAAGGCTGACCAATGAAAGATGTGTGAAGGTGGGATAGGCTAGGGGAGCAAGGTATCCACCGTTTAACTAAGGGTTAGGTCGAACCCCTGATATACGGTTGACACCGGTTGTAGAACACAGAACTGGTATCTACAGCCCGAGAGATCCAGGGAGATCTGTCCACAAAGGCGTAAAAGGTTACAACGAAATCTATGTCATGAGCGCCGATTTGAGCAATGCTTTGAGTGCTTTCTATTCTCCGCAATTATTGCCTCCTATGACTATACTATGCTAGCCCAGTGAAAAAAATGTAGTCGCGTATGAAGAGAGCTTCAAGGGGGGCAATAAGGTCGATAGTTTCTGCAAGCACCAGTCAAAGCGCACTTCGTTGCCTCCTCTGCCCCCCCCCCCCCCCCCCCCCCCCCCCCCCCCCCCCTTCGTATGGGCGAAGAGGCGATCGTGTTAGACGAGACCTTGGACGGAAACTGTAAGTTCGCGAAAGTCTCGCACCATTACTCCAAGAGCTCTTATTCTGCGGTTAGAAGGCAATCTGCTTCCCAGACAGATCAGCACACTAGCACAGGCCACTCCGTCAAGCCAGCGGATGGGCGGTGTTGGGGTGCTGCCATGGGTGCATGGGGTTGTTGGGCACTGCCATGGCTGTGTGGGTGGTGAGGTATTGCTATGGATGGGTGGGTTGTGGTGGGGCACTCTCATGGTTTTCTAAGGGCGGTGAGGAACTTCCCTGGCTGTGGTCGTGGGGCACTGCCATGGCTGCGTGGGTTGTGGTGGGGGACTCTTATGGCTGTGTAGGGGTAGTGGGGAACTGCCATGGCTGATTAGATGGTGGTAGAGCACTGCCATGGCTGTGTGGGTTGTAGTGGGGCACTGTAATGGAAGAGTGGATGCTGGTGGGGCACTTCCATGGCTATGTAGGGGTGGCGAGGAACTGCCATGCCTGTGTGGGTTGTGGTGGGTGTACCCTGTCCAAATAAAGTGTCTGGGTCTGCCGCAATGAGCTTGCATTGTATGAATTCAGAACAAACGACCATAGCTGCACCCCTAAGTCTCGATTGCCTCCCGTATTTTTTGCAGGACGAATTCCAACTCGTCATCAAAGATTCCAAGGGCAACCTGACCTCACAAGTATATGACTTTGGTGCGACAGTTTTTTCAGTCGCCAGATGCTGTCCTCCCTGGGTGAGTGATGAGAAGTGTTTGAGAGGGCCTGGGAGAGCGGATTTGTCAGTGCACCTACTCTTTTGTAGGAGTGGCAACACCATTCGAACTGGATCCTCGGTGTCGCTGGTTTGTGTCAGGAGACCCACCTCCTGGGGTGAAATTCCTTTCACAACTTTTTAAAAGTGGGTCCGAGTTAAGTAACAATCCTCCTTATCCCTGAGTTCTCTTGTTCTCAATGCAATGACTCTTGCCTGGCAAGATCTGCAGAGGGTTGTGTACCAAGGCCTGTGCCACCCTAGAAGAGAAGGGTTACGGTGATTAAATTGCTTCAATTAAATGCTGAAGTTAAATTTAATCAGTTAGTGATGCTGATGTTGATGCTAATGATGATGACAACAACGACGACGACGACGACGACGACGAGGAGGAGATGATGATGATGATAATGATGATGATGATGATGAAACTATATATAGATATGAACTCTAGTTAAATGTATTAATTCCATATTTGATCTGTACACCTGGCACCCTCCTAGGCTCCCACCACACATTCATACCCCCACACCCCACAAATAACTTCATTTATTGTATTGCATTGTTGGTCTCTGTTCTCATGGGGAACAACTTTGTCGTTGGAACTATATGTATCAAGTGATTGGTTTGTGAGATGCAACAGAAACATGCACAACCGTACGCAGCTCTAAACGCCGTAATAAACCATAACCTTAACCATTACCACCTTTATAAACCATAACCGCTCTAAATGCCGTGATAAACCATAACCGTAACCGTACTCAAACCGGAATGACAACCCTGGTTATGCTTGGTTATATTTGCTAGGGTGAGGCAATATATGACCTAATATCCAGATACCATCTGCCTTGGGGGTTGAGCTCTTGATATACACCTCATGGCAGCCCCCTTCATGAAAACAGCAAGCACAAACAGCACAAACAACAACGCCGTCATCACCACCAACACCAGCACGCAGCACTGCGAACAATATCCACCACCACCAACAGTAACCTCAATACAAAACTGACACCTTTCCTACCAACCTGTCCACCTGTTCCTGTAGTACACCACAAACACCAGGACGCAGCAGTGCGAACAATATCCACCACCACCAACACTAACATCGACCCAAAACTGACACCTTTCCTACCAATCTATCCACCTGTTCCTGCAGTACTGTGAAGTTGTTCCTTGCTCAGAGAGCAGCTGCTGCACAGACAGCTGCCAGCTTCAAGTTAGAGCCTACTGAGGAGCCTGCTACTGCAGTTGAGGACATTGTTGCAGATTCTGTAGATGTTGTTGCTGCGAGCGTGGAGCACCATGCTGTTTGTTTGAAGCAACCCATTGCTGCACCCCAAGTGCCTGCTGTTCTTGCCGCAGAGCCTGTGGTGGCTATGGAGGTACCCGTTACTCCTGCTGTTGTGCTTGCTGTTGCAGCCACAGTGCCTGTTCTTGGAGGTGAAGAGAGGGATGACACCTCAAAGTCCAGCTGCCGCCAACTGCTGAGCCTGTTTTGCGCACCTGTGATGATGTGTTTTGAGAGGGCCGCCGCCGCTGCTGCTGTGACAGAGCCAGCTGATGCTTCTTCAAAGCCCAGCTGCCGTCCACTGCTGCTGCGCATGTTATGCAACGCCGTGCTGTTGTGGGTGGAGAGGGCTGCTGCTGCTGCTGCTGCTGTGACTGAGCCAGCTGGTGCGTTATCAAAGTTCAGCTGCCGCACACTGCCGCTGCTGCGCCATTTGAGCAAAACTGTGTTGCTGTTGGTGGAGAAGTCCGCCACTGCCAAAATTACAAAGACAGATGGTGCTTTATCAAAGCCAATCTGCGACCCACTGCAGATGCACATGTTGTGCAATGCTGTGCTGCTGTTGGTAGAGCAGACTACCGGTACTAAGGTCAGCAAGGCTGCTGGTGCTTCATCAAGGCCCAGCTGCAGCCCACTACTGCAGTGCATGTTGTGGAACGCTGTGTTGCTGTGGGTGGAGAGGGCTGCTACTGGTAAGGACACTAAGGCAGGTGCTGCGTCCTCAAAGCCCAGCCGCAGCCCACAACTGCAGCGCATGTTGTGGGGCGCTGCGCTGTCGTGGGTAGAGAGTGCCGCCACAGCTAAGGTTACTAAGTCATCTGGCGATTCCTCGCAGCCCAGCAGCCGCCCAATACTGCTACCCATGCTGGGCAACGCTGTGCTGTCCTGCGTACAGAAGGCTGCATATGCCAAGGTCATTGGTTCCGCAAAGCGTAACTGCAGCCCACTGCTGCGCCTACTGTGCAACGCTGTGTTGCTGTGAAGAGCTTGGAGCCAAGCCAAGCCAAGTGTGTGGTGTGTCCCTGTGAAGAGCTTGGAGCTAAACACTGTCTATTTTTGGGCTACGCATAGTAGCTTCCATCCAGCTCCCTTACCCTGTGACTGTCTCAAGCCCAAAGCTTGTATCTGCATTGGAATGCCTGTCATGCCAGCTTTCAGAGGCACTAGCACTAGGCTTCAGGCTGCAGGCTTCATTTACTCCAGGGTTCATATGCTCCAAGCTTCTGTCTGCAGGCTTCAGGACCACCAGGCTTCTGGCTTCATGCTCCAGGCTTTAGGCCTTAGTAACTCCAGGCCACGGTCTTCAGGCTTCAGGCTTCATGCTTCAGGTTCCTGGATTCAGGCTTCAAGAACTCCAGGCCACAGGCTTCTGGATTCAAGAACTCTAAGCCACAGGCTAGAGGCTAAACGCTTCTGGAACTCGTCTCTGTTAGGGCTAGCCTCTTCGAGCTGTCGAACACAACCACGTCCGGATATGGACAGGTTGGATAGCTAAACCCCTCCGGGAATTCTGGGGGGGGGGGGGGGGGGGGGGGGGGGGGCAATGGAAATAGGCCCATCGTCTAGCAACACAGGTTGTTCCAGCCTTGTTTCTGTGCTAGGCTGTAGACAAAGGGCTATCCTCTTATAGTAGCAGTTGTCTGTATAACCTCCTTTGCCATTCCCTTCTGTACCATGGGCATGACCATTCGTAACTCTTAGACTGATTATTATATGTAGCTCCCATGGCCTGGATCATTCTTCATAAATTTGAGGTTGATTCTGATCACTTCTATCCATGGCCTGGACGTCCCATTCTTCCATTATTACATGCCTTATTCTTCCATTCTATGATATTTTTCCATTCTTTGTCGTTCTTTAAGGCGGTATCAGGCACAGACTTACCACGTGCAAGCCTACTAAGGTATGCTTCCTTTCTGTGTGGTGTTCGTTTTTTCTTCTTGACTCTGAACTGTAAAACTGTTCGGATATACATGTCAATATCTGGACTCGGCATGGAAGTCCGATCCATCATCTACCATTCGTCATGTCTATATTGTGCCTACAGCAGAGATGGTCGCAAACTAATATGTGTTGTATCATACCAGCTGCGAGTGTCTTCTGGACATCTAACTAGAAGGGAAGCCGAAGGGACAAAGCTTCAGTATCTTAGATAAATTATCTGATGAAGAGTTCAAGCACTACAAACTATTGCGCCCCCACTTCCTGAAGGCTTTCTCTCTCTCTCTCTCTCTCTCTCTCTCTCTCTTTCTCTCTTTTCTCTCATTTTTATTTTCAGCTTCTCTTCGTTTTATCTACTGAACCTATCATGTAAGCACGCAGCACACTGATGATCAATTAGCTTGGGTTTTGTGAAGCAAAAGACGCCCAATCACGATTTGTCAGAGCCCAATCAAGAGTTCAAGACGTGGAATCTGTGACACGGCTAGATGGGTGTTAAGGGTGCATTAGCTGTTACCACTGAGATTCCAAATGGTTTGGGGCCTCAGTACCGGCCCCCTGGCTGGCGTCTGTGGAGACTCATGTTGCGTTTCTCACCGTTTGGTTGGGCGTTGAGTGTTCTTGGACGTGGGAGTCCGGGGAAGCAGTAGGGCAGAGACGACAGCGGCCAAAGTGGTGTCTGGATTTCCTTGACGACAGCGGGGGTCGGACGCAGAGGGGGTTAATTCCCGGGAGGGTTCTGAGAGACAAAAGACGAGTGAGTGTTACATAATAAGTGTAGATAATAATTAATTGAAGGCCACAGTCGGTTATTGACTGGCCGTAAGACTAGCTCTCTAGTAAGTAAATAGCGGGCTTCAAAAGGGCAAGAAGAAAGTCGGCTGGAGGTGGCTGCACGACTGATCAATGGCAAAGGAAGTTCGATCGGCTTACTAAAGGGTTACTAGCTATTAATACGAGTCAACCAGGGGCGGCTTAGCAAGCTATCGAGTCAAGAGCACGGATGGGCTCTGTCGGCTGCTGAAGGCTGGAATGGTTAGGTGTTATCAATACTAATCAGCCAAGGGCAGCTTTGCTAGTAACCGAGCAAAGGGCACGGGTGGCCTCGGCTGCTGGAGGGTGGAATGGTTACGTGTTAACAATACCCATTAGCCAAGGGCAGCTCTGCTAGTAACCGAGCAAAGGGCACGGATGGGATCAGCCGGCTCACAATAGGCTGAATGGGCAATCAAGATGAGGTCTGTCAACAGGCAGCATCATCATCACGACTCGGACACTAACTGAACGCACCTGAGAGACAAAAGACGAGTGAGGGTTGTGTTCAGCTCGCTGCTCTCTTTATTGTGGCGCAAACTCATTCATGGCTTAGGGCTTAAGGAATTGAGATGTGAAATGATGCTGTCCTGGCCGGCATCTGGTGCCAACCGGGTTGCAATTGGATATGGGAATATATTGCCGCAGCTGCGGGGTAGCTGCGCTTGGCAAGTGGTGTGGCACGTGGTGTTCGCTTGCGACAGCGTGTACTGACATGTTGGCGTGTTACGTACGCAGTGTTTGGGCACGCGTTCGCGCGTGACAGCTGACACGGCTAGATGGGTGTTAAGGGTGCATTAGCTGTTACCACTGAGATTCCCCCCCTTCACTATTGGTAGATAGTGAAAAATGAGAAGTGGTAACGAAGAGAGTGGTATAAGAAATTTGGAAGGACTGGAAAAAAATTCTCAGTCTCTCCTTCTTGTCTCTAGCTATAGGCTAGCATGTGTGGGTTTGGTTATGTGATTTAAAGTATTTATTGTGATTGTAACAATTTCCCCCCCCCTGCAGTTGGTTTGCTGGGTAGGTGTGAGGGTAGGTATCGTTCCTTCACTGGGTGTTTGTGCAAAGATATAGTCCCTCCCCCCCTGCAGTAAGTGCGATGGGTAGGTGTGAGGGTAGGTATGTGGAAGTCTATTACATCTCACCACACGTATTTCCCCCCCCCTATTCACTGAGTGAAATAGATGAAAAAGAAGGTGGTGGTTGTAAGAGTAAACGGAGAACCCCATGGAATCTGAAATAGAAGTGAAACCGCATGGTAAAAATCGTCGCCGTAGATGCTAGGCTAGTCTAGTATCCCTGAAAGGCTATGATGAAAAACCCATGTGTAGCTGGTCTCTTGGCGCATATCCACTAGCTACGTAAGTAAGGAGTGGACCAAAAAGGTCATGGTGTAATGCAGTACGTATGGGAGTACGGTGCGCAGTACATGTGCAAGTACATGGGCAGTACATGTGCAAGTACAAGGGGCAGTACATCTGGAAGTACAGGGGCAATACATATAGAAGTACAGTGTTAATGCACTGAAATAAATAAGGCAGGTATGTCTGGCAGTATAGCAATCAACTGCACTCATAACCATCCAGACGGTATCCAAGGTAAGGCTGTCTGAAGAAGTCAGCGAGGCTTAGTTGCCTAGGTGAGCAGAGTCCCCAAATACTGCCTGGATATCCTGGGCTGCTGTGCGCTGTGGGGTGCCGGGGGTCACCCTGTCAGGTCCAAAACCATCCTGCTGTAAAGTTAATGATAACGCCTGGTGGGGCGTGGTGTTACGGGAGCCCGTCTAACGCGGGTAGGGAGCGTCCTCCTACCTCTACCGGACAAGCTACCATCGCGGTTGACGACGACCTGCAACACCAAGAGCGACCGAAGGGGGAGTCGAACCCCCGACTCGTCGTTCATTAGCAATCTGGTCTACCAATAGACCATTGTAATCGCTAAAGAGGCTATCCTGCTGTAACATGGCGAGGATATGTTGTCTCAAGAAGGGAAAATTCAGGAGTGGAGTGAACGACCCTGGGAAAGGCAGTCGCAGGAGCGCTAAGTCCAGTGCGTCTAAGGGCACTGAGATGTCATCTGTATATAGGCGCACGTCTGATACGGGCTCAGCTGGGAGTCTGGCAGTCAAGAACATGGCTGGATGCAAAGTCAGTGCGGTGGCGTGGGCATCCACGAGTGCGGACTGGGAGCGAATGACTCTCCATACGGTGAGAGTGTTGACTTGTGTGTTGTCGTATGCCCAAATCAAGTTTGCTAGCCTGCGGATGTGGTGGAACAGACGCTGTGTCACTTGAAATGGCTTGTTGGGGAGGTCAGTCCTATGAGGGGACTGGGCCTGGGCAGCGCTGAGTAGACCTGGGAACAGCATGCTGAAGCTGTGGTGTATGTGTAAGAAGGCTGGCCTGGCAATTGACTGTAAGGTCTGAGTGGGGTCTCCTCGAGCCAATCGCTGCAAAGACCGGCTAAAAGCTGTATGGTAGGGTAGATACCCAGTACCAAGTACTCTGATATGTGGGTGGAGTGGGCAAGAGGAGGCAGTGCTCGTTTCATGGCTTGTGGACGATCCATCATCATTTGCTGTGGCACATGTGCACGCAGGGGTGGGCGCGCTGCTCATGCCTGTAAATGGGGAAACACTGGTATGAGGGGATGTACGATCCCTATGGGATGGTGTAGTTAAGAGGGTCGCCCAACGATGTGACGTAGTTACAGAAAGCTGGGATCTGTGTAGTGTACATGACAGGGGGTGGTGCTTGAATATAGTCCAGTAAAAGAGTAGTGGGGTAGTCCCCATAGCGTCCACACGTCTGGACGCTGGGCCTCATATTAGGGGGCATACACGTCAGAGGTGTTGCAGCGTCCCAGGCTGGTCCTGGGAGACGGCGAGGTTGGTTGGGCTGAAAGGGGTGTGGAAGCTTAGGACCAGTGGGCTGAGCATCCTCCCACTTTAGCAAGGTCTGGAACAGCATGCCTTGCTGGAAAAGCCAGGCAGCCTGTAGGAAAAGGATGCGGTGGTCGTAGGCAATTGCTGTTTCTGAAGGGAGCTGGAGGACTTCTCCTGAGCTGCTGTCGGTGTCACCGTAGAAGCAGGGGCCGAAACAGAGGTGTTTTCGGCCTAAGACAGGATATCCCGTGTAGGGTGGTGATTGGTGTGATATGAAGGCTGAGGCACTGCCGTCTTGTGGGAGGCAGGAGTAGATCCCGGCCCGGACTGATGGGTCCATGTAGATGGTGGGGAAGTCAGGGAAATCTGAAGAAGGCATGTTCTCAGCCATGGCGACCGTGACGTGGCGGTGTCGGCTTACAGGATATATTTCCTGTGGTAGTGCAGAATACAACTTTAAAGGTTGTAGATACTGCAAGAAGGATTGTGCTCAGCGATGAGGATGCCATGAGTGGGGTGTTGGCATGAGGGGTTGATGCATGCCAACACTGGGGTGGTAAGAGTAGGCTTGACAGTTCCTGTGGGGAGGGGGTTGAGTTTACGGAGGCCAGCTGTAGTCTGACGGACGACCTGGCCGTCATCGTAGGTGATGTTGAAGTACCATGGTCTAGCCAAGGCACCCAAGTACGTGGCGATGCCCCAGACCTCTTTGTCTAGGCTGCCATGAACTTTGATGTGCTTGATGACCACCATCTGGTCGCAGGCTTTGGCAGCAAGGTCTCTAGAGCGGGTCTGGGGGGTTGGGAACAGGTTGGGATCCTTGGGAGCGCGTTCAGGTGCCGTGGGGCGATCCAGAGGGACAGCTGTAATGCCGTTGGCAGTACAGTGAGGGCAGAACCAGTCACCGACTGGGACAGCTGGTAGTGGGGGGCTGAGACAGTGTGTGTGAAACGGTGCGCCACAGGAGTCGCACAAGAGCATGCAAGCATCGTTGTCTGGGAAGTTGCAGACGCTGCAGGCCAAGTCAAGTGGTGGCACTGCAAGATCTGGCCTGATGGTGCCATCCATGCTGGGCAAGTGGCAAGGGGACAGGTTGCGGGCGTGGTTGGTGACAGTGCAGCCGCAACGGCCTTGTAGGACAACCACCTCGGTGTCCTTGATGGCCTTGATCCGAAGGATCATCCCCTGTGCTGCCATTTGGAGAGTGTTGCGCACGTTGGGTCTACGGATGTAGACGAAGTCACCCACTTGAAATTTGCGAAGACGGGGGTGGTAAGCTCCCCCCCTGATCTTAGCATAACGCAGAGAGTCCCTGTGGTGGGCAATTGCGATGTGGTTTGCGATAGTGTGGGTGACGCGCTTGATCCACTCAGTTCGCTCGAGCAGGGTGCTGACCAGGGCTTGAGTTTGCTGGATGTCTGTTAAGTCAGGCAGAACTGTAGTCATGGCGAGCTCTGCTTGGGGGTCGTTCATGACTGGAGCTCTGGCGTACAGAAGGGTAAAGGGAGCGCACTTGGTGGTCTCCTGAGGGCTGCAGTTGTAGGCCATCACCACCTTGGCGATGTCAATATCCCAAGTGTCTGTGGAGAGGTGTTCTGAGCAGATTTTGGTCAGAGCTGCCTTGATGGTGCCGACGCTTCTTTCCACGAAACCGTTGCCCTGAGGGTGGTTAGGGTGTGTGGTCCTGTGGTCGATGAAGTTGTGCGTCAGGTGTTCTTTGAACTTGCCGAGGAACTCAGGACCATTGTCAGTAATGGCAACGGCGTGGGTACCATAATGAGCGAGCACACCGTGGGCGTGTGCGTACATGGTGTGTGCAGCCTCCTTGGCTGGAATGGGGACGACTACCAGGACTGCGCTGAAATATTCGATGGCGTGCATGAGGTAAGTGTTACCCCGAGCTGTCTTGATGTAGGGGCCTGAGAGGTCGATGCCCCACGCAAAGAACAGGCCGTGGATGGGGTGGGACTGCAAGGTGGCTGTGGGCTGGTTGAAGTAGGCTAGGGCCTGGTCACAGACCTTGCAATTTTTGACGAGGGCTTTGACCTGCTTGACCACACCCTGCCACCAGAAAGAGCTGACGACAAGGTAGGCTGTACGACGAGCTCCGAAGTGCCCGCTGGCTTCATGGGCTCGCTGGATGATGGTTGCTCGCTCTCTGGGGGCTGGGACGATGCGCTCCATAGTATTGGCCAAGATACGAATGATCTTCTCTGCCCCCGTAGGTGAGGATCCGAGCTTATACTTTCTGGAGCGGGCTAGCACTCTGCGGGTGCGTGCCACGGACCAGTTGGTGCCCAGTACCTTCCTGCGGAGGTACTCCAGGACGAACTGATCGTCATGGATGTCAAGGGGTTCAGATTCCTTGGCCATGTCTGCTAGCCGAATGTCTGCGTCCAACTGCTTGCCTGGTGCAAGGGTTGGAATCAGGGGAGTCGCTGGAGGCGCTGAAGGGGGTGGGAAAGCTGGCTGAATGCGCCTAGGTGCGCTAGCATTCCTTGTAACTGCCAGCATGCAGGCTAGCTCGGTGCCATAGAATTGACGGCTGTGAGAAGGCATGTCATCTGAGGGAGCGGGACATGCCGTTGTAGTGCTGTGAGGCCTGGAGCAGCTGTGGCACCGGTGTAGTAGCCAAGCATGCGCTCGCGCTCGTCTGGGCGGGGCTCGGACCATGCTCCACCCTGTAGTGAGTAGATGCTGCCGGGTTTGTCCGGGAGGAATGCTCTGGACAAGGGATAGGCAACTAAGGTGGGCAAGGCAGTGCGAGGCTGGCCTATCTTGTTTGCCAAGCAGAAGGGAGGAGCGTCTGATCTGTAGACACGCGTGGTGCTGCGCCCAGGGTCTAAGAAGGCGTTGGCAGAAATGTTTGCAGTCCGCCGGACTGTGTTGAGCTCTCGTTGGTGTTCAAATGGGTCAACAAGGTTCTGCCACTTATTGCGCAGTCTGTGGGCACCTGAGTTGAAGGTGGCAGCGTCCACACATATGGGCTGCCCGATGGTCATGTTGACTGCTGTGAAGTCCTCGGTTGCAATAGCTGGTGATCGGAAGTTGTGCTGCATGGCGGCGTTCTCTATGATGTAGAGTGGTTGAGCAGGGTGCTGTAGCTGCTGGACGTACCCAATGACGGTGGTACACGCCTGCAGTACTGCTGCTCGGGGTCCTCTAAGTCCTCTATTGCTGCCAGCTGGGCTGAAGTCTTGACACTCAGGACCAGTGATGATCAACCATTGGGTTTGGTCGTTAACTGCTGCATCCATGAGGTGCTGGGAGGTGATGGCTTTGACGTCTTGCGGCAGTGTAGTGAAAGCGCCATCGCATGCATAGGGCTGCAGCAAGTGGGGATAGAGCTTTAACAGGGCTTGAGTGCGGAAGCGGGCCACTGTCTGTGCTGCTGGGGCTGTGTCGCTGTAGAGGTAGCGGTTGACTCTAATGCCGTTGCGCAATGTGGCCTCGAGGCCGGCACACAGGCCTCCACACATCTCGTAGAGAGTCACGCCGCTTTGAACCATTTTTGCAACAGCAGAGGTTAGGGGTTTGGTGCATATGGAGAGGACTTCACGCACTTGGAGGACTGCATCCACTGTACATCCCAAGGTCAGAGTCAGAGGTTTGTAGGTGATGTAAGGGACTGCAGGGAAAGCGGCATAGAGGTCAGCGTCCAGGTCGATGCGGGCCCCTGTGTTGTCTTCCTGTCTTGGGGTTGGAAAGCGGGAGAGAGCATCAGCATTACCATGCTGGGCACCAGGTCTGTGCATGATGTCGAAGTCGAAGGACTGCATCATGCACGCCCATCGTGCGATGGCGCCTGTGACGTTGGAGTTGGAGAACATCCAGAGCAGTGGCTGGTGGTCAGTGACGAGGGTAAAATGGAGTCCTAAGACGTAGACTCTGAAGATCTTGCAGGCCCAGCAGGCTGCAAGCATTTCCCCTTTGAAGCTGCTGTACTCTGCTTCATGTTTGTTGAGGCTGCGACTGGCGCAAGCTACGAGGTACTCCAAACCTTCTGCGTCCAGCTGGCCGAGTACTGCTCCCAGTCCATGCTTGCTCCAGTCACAATGGATGAGAGTGCGTGCTTGGACGTTGAATCTGCGCAAGACCTTGCCTGGTGTGCTGATGAGCCCGCGGATCTTGTCCATAGCGGCTGCCTGCTCAGGCCCCCAAGTCCAATTGACGTCAGCCTTTGTGAGGTCATTGAGGGGTCTGGCGATGGCTGAAATTTTTTCACAGAAGCAGCCGTAGTAGCGCAGCTTACCAAGGACTGTTTTTAAGTCTTTCAGGTTGGCTGGGTATGGCAGGTCCTTGATAGCCTGCACCTTGGCCTGCTGGGGGGTGAGACCGTGGTTGCTGACGTCAAAGCCCAGGAAGTCCACGGCGTCCAGCGCAAAGCAGGATTTATCAGGGTGGATGCGGAGACCAACCTCGATAAGGCACTGTAGCACGGCTTCCACGTGCCGGATGTGCTCTGCAAAGGTGGCGCTATGGATGAGGATGTCATCGATGAACACCTTGCAGAATTTTAATAGGCCCCGTTTGCCCAGTTCAGTCTCCATGACTTTCTGGAAGTATGCGGGGGCCTGCTTGAGGCCGAATGGGACGCGCTTAAAGCGGTATAGCTGCTTGTCCCACCAGAAGGCTGAAAATCCTGGGATGCCTCTGCAAGGTGGACTTGGTAGAAGCCAGATCGTAGGTCGACCCGTGTGAACCACTGTGCGTCTCCTAGGTCTTGAAACAACTCCTCTGCGATTGGGTAACCAGTATGCATGTCCTTGGTCAGGAGGTTGATGGCTTTGTAGTTTTAGCACACCCTATTCGCGGTGTACTGGCCATCAGGTCCTTTCTTCAAGGCGACCACTGCGTTGGCTGCGTGTGGTGCAGAAGGGGCTGGCTCAATGAAGTGCAGCATCTGCAGTTCTGCGCAGACTTTGTCTTGGGCGAGCTTCTCTATGGGAGGCTTGCGGTAGGGGCTGGTGAAGGCTTACTTGTCATTGTCCTTCTTGATATCTAGGGGGGGTACACGGCCTTTGTACCCCTCACGTAGATCCTCCATAGTGCGTGCCACCGCTGCGGTATACTTATTAAGCATGGCGGCCATTTCAGAGCGCTCAGCCTCTGTGCCATCTCTGTGGTGTCCGATGAAGAGGTCACAGTCTGGATGGATGGCGCCTCGGTCGGGGTTGGGTGTGACCGCCCCGTCTGGCATGCTGTTGTTGATGCCTCCTTCTTGCAGGAAGTTGGGGTCCATATGATTTAAACAGCTGGCCAGGCTTTGCAGACGGCTTGGAAGGAGCGATGAGACCAGTGGTAGTCCGACAGGGGTGCTGCTACCCTGAGGATCCCCGATTGGCAAGACGCAAGCAGGTGCGGCAGCATAAGTTAAAGCTTGACTCTCAAAGAAGTCATTGCCTGGTCTCCAGTCAACGTCGTCAAACCGGTTGGTGAAGAAGTCTTGGATCTCGGCTGGCTGAGAATCACTGTCTACGCAGTGGTCTATTTTGGATGGCAGAATGCCCATCATCATGACGGGGATGGTGTCAGGTGATGGGCTGATTTGTCATGCGTGTGCTTGCATGAGGAAGGCACCGTCTTCTGCTTCATCGGTGTGTGTTGTCTCAGGTTCCATGCTGACCTCCTCGTCTGAGTTGTTGTTGTTGCCCCAATCATCTGGGTATTGGGGCTGGATATCAGGGAGGGCTTGGTGTAGGGCACTTGGGGTGATGACAAAGATAGAGGATGGGTGGATGCTGATATCAGGGGTGCCACATAGCCGTGTGCATCTGGTTTGGTTGCAGCATCGCTCTTCTTCTTCCACAGTGAAGAATCTGTCAGAGGGTTCGAAGCTAAGAGGTGGCCGAGTGGGGTGAGTCTCTGCATGCAATGGCTCTGGCATTGGGAGGAGGTCATAGACGTTGACTGGGTTGACGTCTTCGCCATAGAGTGTTCCTGGGGTCAGCTGTTGCTGTGGCTTGGCAGGGTTCTGGTGGTACCTAGCCATATCCCTGTCGGCTGCTAGGAGGTGGATCTCTTCTTGAGCCCTTGATGGAGGGTTAACTCTGGTGGTTGGGAGAACACGCAGGCTAGCGTCCGGTGCAGGGTAGATGGCCCCCCTGGGGACAGTCAGGTAGTGCGTCAGGTGGAGTGACGGGATGTCCTGGGGGCATGCAGTAGGTGCGATCAAGGTCCCAGGCTTTTGTTTGCTGATGGAGACTCTGATGGGCAGACCTTGTTCTTTGCCCCAGGTGTGGATGGAAGTCCAGTTTTCAACGCCGTCGAGTTCTCTGTAGAGGGTGTCCGCACAGCCGGAGTACAGTGAACCGTCCCTGTTGACCTCGTATTTGTACTCGTCCAGGCTGAAGCCGTGCTCAACCATGTGCATGAGCAGGATCACATAGACGTACGCCCAGTTGGTCTGGGAGAACCTGATGGCTGACATAGCAAATGGAGTTTCACGGCGCAGGTGAGGGAAATAGCGTAGCAGATCCATCATGAAGTCGATGGGGGCTGTGAACGCTTTGGGATCCCATGTGGGGCGGGAGGTGGGATGCGTTGGGCACCCTTTGTAAGGGGTGCCTACCGATCCATGGTAGAAGAATGTTTCACCGTTCTCAGCTGCTGTAGCTGCCTCAGACATGGGGTTGAGTATCCAGACTCTAGAGTCGGAGACTGCATCGCAGGCGTTGGATGCGAAGCGTGAGTCACGTGTGAAGTGGTACGACAGACGTCTGAGATAAACCTGCAAAAGAGGCTCTGTTTCCAGCCAAATGCTGAGTGGCATGATGCTCTGCATGTACACTGATGGCCTTACGTGGAGAGTTGTGAGCATACTCTCACGTACTCCGCACAGAGGGTGTCCTGATCTAGTGTTTCGCCTGTTGTTGGTAGACGGTACTGGTAATCTGGGCGGGTGCATGTGCACCCATGCTGCTAGGGTGGCTGCTGCTCTTTGAAGGAGAGCTAGGCAGAAGGCTGGATGTGGATCGCGGCCTGGCTGGTTCCCTGCCATAGGATGGTCAGGGTTTTTGTCCAGCAGGTAGTGGACGGTTGAGGCGAGTAGGTCCCTCCTCTGCATGATCTGGTGGAGGGCGGTTGCTTTGTTGACGGTGTATGGAGTGTGAGTTTCATCCAACTCTCCATAGCGGCGGTATCCGCCTGGGAATGTGTTGGGGCTATACACGAGCACTGCCGCTTGGTCCATATGGATCAAATGATTCATATAGTCAGCAAGAAGAGGTCTCCCTCTGAAGACTGGACTGGAGCGGCGGCTATGTGGCCAGGCAAAGTTCTCGATGGCGTCAGCAGACGCTGGTGTCATAATGAGGACGGATCTGCGAACCATACGAGATGCCACGGCGAGCTGGTACGCGTCAAGTACTGTTCGCAAGTCCCAGTCTCGGTTGAGGACGGACTGGGCGACGATGTTTTGCTCTCTCATGAGGGCTGCGAGCACTGGCGCGAACAGCAGGAAGAATCGGACCGCCAGGGTCTCATCTACCACTGAGTTGGCGAAGTAATATGCTTTAACGGAGCAGGACTGCCGTTGTACTTGGTGTGCACTGTCAAAGTGGACCCACACTGGGTTGTCGAACTCTGTAGTTGACTTGAGGAGGGGGCCTGGGATACCTTCCCGTCTGGGGTGGAGGAGCATGTGTATCACTGCGCTGGAGGGGTGGTCAGGGATGGCGACTCGGGCGTTGTGCCATGCCCTAGGATTGTCAGGTGCTCGTATGTGAGTACGAGTTTGGGGTTCCTCGGGAGGCACGCCAGAGAGGGTCCACGTGAGTGTTGCCTCGTCGTAGACTGGTATGGGCTGGATGTCGTCATGAGCATGGACTTCCTGGGCTGGGGCTATCAACCACTGGCCGTCCTGCGGGAGTAGGTGCGCAGCGTACACGCCCAATTGGCTCCAGTTTCCCTCTCCTTCTTCGTCAAATGAGGAGTCGACCAGCTGTTCAACGACGAAAGTGGGGACAGGAGCCAGACCATCACCGTCTGGGCCATGTCGTCTTATGAGAACCGCGGGCGGTCCAGCAGCTTGTACTTGAGGCAGTTGTGCCATCTCTGGCACGAGACTTAGTACCTAGCACGGCACGCTCTGCCTTGAGCTGTGAATGGGTTTAAAGGGTAAGTCCACGGTGAGATTGTGAAACTCATCAGTGGATAATGCACTCGGTAAATGGAGATTAGGCCTGAGTGTAAGTTTTTGTTGTGATAGGTCTGGTAGGGCAGAAATGCCTGGCAGAGACAACAGTGGTGTACCCAATAGCACGTCGAAGATGCTGTTGTCTGGGGCGATGACGAAGGTTGCCCAGACGGTGATTTCATGCGGCGTAGTGCTGCAGAAGACGACCGGCACGCTGACTTCCTGAGTCAGGGAGTTCTTCTGGTCGTTGAAGGCCACCGTCCTGTGGTTGCAAGCTGTTGTTGCGTAGCCCAGGGAATCGTCGGTGGACTGAGACAGAAAATTTAGGCCGCTACCTGTGTCGACTAAGATCATCAGCAGATTCCAGCGGAGGAGGCCAGCCGCAGACCTGATGGAGAGGCTTGTCTGTTGGAGCAGGTTGGCCAGGTATGGTACCCCGTAGGTAGGTTCCGTGCCTTGTTACAGGGTTGCGGTTGCTTGGCTCAAGTGGCCTGAGCGAGTGTAATCATGGACAAATGTTTGCACCGGGTCTGTGGACATAAACCGTGCACGCTGTGCGGTCTCCATGGCTGTTGCCCTAACTTGCAGAGCTCGATTGAACTCGTGCAGGTTTTGTATTTCTCGGAGGACCAGCTCCATGTCCTTTTTCAGGACGGTTATCTCGTCCATGAGGAGAGTTGTTGTAGCTTGATGCTGGGCCCTGGTGACAGTCTTGTTGTGCTGTTGGGCGCCAGGCAAAGGGATGGCGGATGTGCTGCCGGGTCCCGAGGTGGCAGGATTGTAGGTTGGCGTATACATAGCCTGTGATTGGGCTTGCGTCAGGGTCCCTGGGGCCTGTGCAAAGCTAACCACCATGGCCGGGCTGTACCAGTCAGGTTCTGGCGGTCCGTTGTTGGCTGGAGGTGCTGCCTCAATCCGCAGTGGTTGGTTATCCCGACTGTGAGAGTCGTGCGGGTGAGAGGGGCGCTGAGCGCCTGCTGTCAATCTGGCAAACTCTTGGCGAATAGCACCAACTGTGTCGTGCATAAGCTGTTCATGGTGTGCAGCTTGTTGCTGGAGTGCCATCACTGTCTCCTGACGTTGGTGCTGTTGCTGGTTGTCGCGACGGTAACCTCCTTGGCGATCGTTGCCTTGGTGGCCACCTTGGCGGTTGTTGCCTTGGTTCCCCCCTTGGCGGTTGTTACCATGGTAGCTGCCTTGGCGGTTGTTGCCTTGGTAGTTACCTTGGCGGTTGTTGCCTTGGTACCCTTGGGTCTGACCCTGGTTACCTTGGTTACCACCTTGGTTGCGGGTGTTAGGTAGCTGGGGAGGTCGCTGTCTCCCTTGCAATGTGCGGAAGTAGGGTGTGCCTGCCTTCAATACGTTAAATGCAGGAGGGGCAGCGAAACCATCCCTGCGTAGGGCGGCGCTCCATATGTCGTACCGTTGGATGGACTTGGGGTGCCAGGTGGGGCCAGCGTTAGCTGGGTTGTTGGTAAAGCAGGTATCTGCCCCGTGTCCTCCGAGGCCGCAAACGGTGCACAAGGGTGCAGATCCTTGTGCATTGTCTGGTTTGCCAGGTCTGGGCAAGGTTGAGACGGCAGGATTAATGGGCAGGATAGGCAGGGGGTTTGGGTACCCAATGCGACTGGCCTGTCTTGTTTTTCCTGGCATTGTAACTGCCTCGTACTGCGCGCCGGCAGTAGCCTGATTCCGCTTCTCTGATTCAGTCTGAGCAATAATTGAGAGCTGCTCCATGGTGTGGAGGGGTTCGTTCTGCTTGTAAAGCTGTCTGAGGGACCAGTACCCTAGTGGGTGTACTGTTCCTTTCTGCCCATAGGTTTCTCTCAAAGAGGGGGACATAGTGTCGAGCAAGAGTCCTGCCTTGGTCAGGGCATCCCTGTAGTGTGGGGTGCCTGGCCTGGTATCGTAAGTCTTATAGACTTTGATGAAGCGCTCCATCATGATTCGAGGAGTTGGATAGAGCATGCCTTGCAGGTCATAGACGTCGAAGGCAAGATACAGCGCTTGGGCTTCCATGGGAGTAACCTTGAGCGCTGTCGACAGGCCGGTCTTGACTAGGCTGTAGAAGTGTAAAAGCTTCTCCTCTCCCATGAAGCGGGGACAAGGTTTGGTTGGCCTTGGGCGTCAACTTGGAGGATGCCATTAATCTGGAGCTGAGCAGTCAAGGCCTCGGACTGCTGGATCCATGTAGCCTTGTTGTCCTCAAACAGCGTGTAGGGTTGCGAGTCTGGGTAGACTCGTACGAGCGTCATGTCGTACACCCGTTGCACGCTCAAAGGCTTGCGCTGGTCAACGATGAATGCTTGGAGTCTGGCCAGCCAGGCCTCAACCTTTTTGACGTCGCCACCTTGAAGCAGGCTGTCTTCTGATGGGGTATACCAAGATGGGCCCGATTGGATGTTCATCATGATTGGCACAAAGTCATCATTGACACTATCTGAGTCGGTGGTATGGCCGCTGTCTGAGGAGTGGTCGCTACCCTCAGGGTCAGGTGGGTTGGGGGCCTCGTCATCGGGATCATCACCTCCATCGTTTCCGCCATTTCCGCCATTACCGATGTCTGGCACATCATCTTCACCATGATTATCACCATCTGGGTTGTTGCCACCGGCTGGGTTACCTCCATCAGGTTCGTCTGAGGACGGGTCATCATAACTGTCACCAGGATTGTTACCGGGCAGTTGCGTAGATGGTACCGCCCCAGATGCTCCGAGGGGCTGGACGGTTGCAGACGGTGCACTGCCTTCTGCAACCCCATGTTGGGGAGCTCCTGTGATAGGACTCGAGGCCTCGTCGTCAGGTCGAAACAATTTGTTGCTCACCATGCGTGGATTGGATCCTGCAAATTGCTCTGACGGTGTCACGAAAGCTTTTGGTGGTGTGTCTGTCTGTGGTTGGGTAGGAATGGGCGTTCTTTGTGGAGACAGAGGTGGGAACTCTTCCTCGCACAATAGAACTCTGGCTGCTGGTGCTCCCAAGGTGGTGTTGACCAGGGTTCTATCTGGGTTACCGCTTGGCTTCTTGAGTCCATGTCCAGTTGCCCATGCTAGTTGTGGTGAGGCACGGCGGGAAGGGTCAATGTTGGATGGCCCTTCGCCGTTGCCGTGAGATTGGGGCTGGGGCGACAATGTCTGCCTGATTGGGAGACTGGGTGATGGAGGAGGAGGAGAAGGAGGAGGGACTGACGGGCTGGGAGGAGGAGGGGGAAGAGCTGTCGATGTAGTTGGTAGGTGTCCCCCACCGTGCTGGGAATTTGTGGTTCCCAGCGGGGGAGGAGAGACGGGGGTGTTTACAAGAAGGTCAGGGCGGGGAGGGTGTCCCCCACCAGACTGGGGGTCTGCGGCCCCCAGTGGGGGAGGAGAGCCGTTTACGAGGGTTACAAGATGGGGAGGTGGGGTGGGGGTGCTGGTTGTTGTAGAATGTGATGGAAGTGTGGGGAAGGTTGGGTTCATTAACGCCTGTTGTGTACCGACGGTGTCATCTAAATGCAGTGCTTGAATTTGGTTAGCAAGATCTGAAGTTAGGGGGCAGGAATTGGTTATGTCTTGCAATGCCCTGGCTGTCATGCTTCTAGTGGTGCGATACATGTGGTTTGTCTGCCCTGAGGATTACTGATGCACGTGCGAGAGAACTGCAGGCTTTAGTGGTCAGAGAATAAATGGCTGTAAAGGCTGCAAGAACAGCGGGCTGGTGGCTGGAACAGCAGTGGGCACTAGTGGCCGGAAAACAGTGGCTCGAATGGCCGGTGCTTGTTTAGCAGTACGGGATTGCGGCACGAGTGGCCAGGAACGCAATGGGCAATAGTGGCCAGAGGTGTATAAGGGTGAGTACTAGGGACACAATTTGAACAGGTTGGGGACAGGTAAGTGAGGCGCCAGTTCTTCCGTCAACGCTGTTTGTGTTTAGACTAAATCTTGAGTGGATTAACTTTGATCTTGTGTGGATCAGCAGTTCAGGTAGGATTTAGATGAGACAGTGGGAGGGATCAGGTCCGTAACTATAACTCTGCATTCCTAACCAATCAGTCAGGTGGGATTACTTATGAGTTCTCTACACCAAGCAGTTCCACTTGAACTGGCTCATCGTCGACTTGCTGCCACCACAGGGTATGTCCCTGGTGGTGATGCTCTAGAACGAAAGAAAAAAAAATAGTAGCCCTGGCAGGAGGTACCAAATGGTTTGGGGCCTCAGTACCGGCCCCCTGGCTGGCGTCTGTGGAGGCTCATGTTGCTTTTCTCACCGTTTGGTTGGGCGTTGAGTGTTCTTGGACGTGGGAGTCCGGGGAAGCAGTAGGGCAGAGACGACAGCGGCCAAAGTGGTGTCTGGAGTTCCTTGACGACAGCGGGGGTCGGACGCAGAGGGGGTTAATTCCCGGGAGGGTTCTGAGAGACAAAAGACGAGTGAGTGTTACATAATAAGTGTAGATAATAATTAATTGAAGGCCACAGTCGGTTATTGACTGGCCGTAAGACTAGCTCTCTAGTAAGTAAATAGCGGGCTTCAAAAGGGCAAGAAGAAAGTCGGCTGGAGGTGGCTGCACGACTGATCAATGGCAAAGGAAGTTCGATCGGCTTACTAAAGGGTTACTAGCTATTAATACGAGTCAACCAGGGGCGGCTTAGCAAGCTATCGAGTCAAGAGCACGGATGGGCTCTGTCGGCTGCTGGAGGCTGGAATGGTTAGGTGTTATCAATACTAATCAGCCAAGGGCAGCTTTGCTAGTAACCGAGCAAAGGGCACGGGTGGCCTCGGCTGCTGGAGGGTGGAATGGTTACGTGTTAACAATACCCATTAGCCAAGGGCAGCTCTGCTAGTAACCGAGCAAAGGGCACGGATGGGATCAGCCGGCTCACAATAGGCTGAATGGGCAATCAAGATGAGGTCTGTCAACAGGCAGCATCATCATCACGACTCGGACACTAACTGAACGCACCTGAGAGACAAAAGACGAGTGAGGGTTGTGTTCAGCTCACTGCTCTCTTTATTGTGGCGCGAACTCATTCATGGCTTAGGGAAGGGAAGGAAGGAATTAGGGCTTAAGGAATTGAGATGTGAAATGATGCTGTCCTGGCCGGCATCTGGTGCCAACCGGGTTGCAATTGGATATGGGAATATATTGCCGCAGCTGCGGGGTAGCTGCGCTTGGCACGTGGTGTGGCACGTGGTGTTCGCTTGCGACAGCGTGTACTGATAGGTTGGCGTGTTACGTACGCAGTGTTTGGGCACGCGTTTGCGCGTGACAGCTGACACGGCTAGATGGGTGTTAAGGGTGCATTAGCTGTTACCACTGAGATTCCCCCCCTTCACTATTGGTAGATAGTGAAAAATGAGAAGTGGTAACGAAGAGAGTGGTATAAGAAATTTGGAAGGACTGGAAAAAAATTCTCAGTCTCTCCTTCTGTCTCTAGCTATAGGCTAGCATGTGTGGGTTTGGTTATGTGATTTAAGTATTTATTGTGATTGTAACAATTTACCCCCCCCTGCAGTTGGTTTGCTGGTTAGGTGTGAGGGTAGGTATCGTCCTTCACTGGGTGTTTGTGCAAAGATATAGTCCCTCCCCCCCTGCAGTAAGTGCGATGGGTAGGTGTGAGGGTAGGTATGTGGAAGTCTATTACATCTCACCACACGTATTTCCCCCCCTATTCACTGAGTGAAAAAGATGAAAAAGAAGGTGGTGGTTGTAAGAGTAAACGGAGAACCCCATGGAATCTGAAATAGAAGTGAAACCGCATGGTACAAATCGTCGCCGTAGATGCTAGGCTAGTCTAGTATCCTGAAAGGCTATGATGAAAAACCCATGTGTAGCCGGTCCTCTTGGCGCATATCCACTAGCTACGTAACATGGCGAGGATATGTTGTCTGAAGAAGGGAAAGTTCAGGAGTGGAGTAAACGACCCTGGGAAAGGCAGTCGCAGGAGCGCTAAGTCCAGTGCGTCAAAGGGCACTGAGATGTCATCTGTATATAGGCGCAGGTCTGATACGGGCTCAGCTGGGAGTCTGGCAGTCAAGAACATGGCTGGATGCAAAGTCAGTGCGGTGGCGTGGGCATCCACGAGTGCGGACTGGGAGCGAATGACTCTCCATACGGTGAGAGTGTTGACTTGTGTGTTGTCGTATGCCCAAATCAAGTTTGCTAGCCTGCGGATGTGGTGGAACAGACGCTGTGTCACTTGAAATGGCTTGCTGGGGAGGTCAGTCCTATGAGGGGACTGGGCCTGGGCAGCGCTGAGTAGACCTGGGAACAGCATGCTGAAGCTGCGGTGTATGTGTAAGAAGGCTGGCCTGGCAATTGACTGTAAGGTCTGAGTGGGGTCTCCTCGAGCCAATCGCTGCAAAGACCGGCTAAAAGCTGTATGGTAGGGTAGATACCCAGTACCAAGTACTCTGATATGTGGGTGGAGTGGGCAAGAGGAGGCAGTGCTCGTTTCATGGCTTGTGGACGATCCATCATCATTTGCTGTGGGCACATGTGCACGCAGGGGTGGGCGCGCTGCTCATGCCTGTAAATGGGAAACACCTGGTATGAGGGGATGTACGATCCCTATGGGATGGTGTAGTTAAGAGGGTCGCCCAACGATGTGACGTAGTTACAGAAAGCTGGGATCTGTGTAGTGTACATGACAGGGGGTGGTGCTTGAATGTAGTCCAGGAAACGGGTAGTGGGGTAGTCCCATAGCGTCCACACGTCTGGACGCTGGGCCTCAATATTAGGGGGCATACACGGCAGAGGGTTGGCAGCGTCCTCAGCTGGTCCTGGGAGCCGGCGAGGTGGTGGGTCGTAAGGGGTGTGGAAGCTTAGGACCAGTGGGCTGAGCCATCCTCCCCTTTAAACAAGGTCTGGAACAGCATGCCTTGCTGGAAAGCCAGGCAGCCTGTATGAAAGGATGCGGTGGTCGTAGAATTGCTGTTTCTGAAGGAGCTGGAAGACTTCTCCTGGCTGCTGTCGGGTCACACCTGTAGACAGCAGGGGCCGAACATAGTTTTTTCAGCCTACGACAGGATATTCCGTGTAAGGGTGGTGATTGTGTGATATGAAAGCTGGAGCCCTGCCGTCTTGTGGGAGCAGGAGTAAGATCCCGGCCCGGACTGATGGGTCCATGGTAGTGGTGGGGAAGAGGGAATCTGAAGAAGGCATGTTCTCACCATGGCGACCGTGACGGGCGGTGTCGGCTTACATGATAGTATTTCCTGTGGTGTGCAAATACAACTTGTAAAAAGGTTGTAATACTGCAAGAAGGGTTGTGCTCATCGATGAGGATGCCATGATGGGTGTTGTGCATGATGGGTTGATGCTGCCAACACTGGGGTGGTACAAATAAGAGTGAGCTTGACAGTTTCCTGTGGGGAGGGGGTTGAGTTTACGGAGTAGCCCCTTGTAGTCTGACGGACGACCCTGGCCGTCATCGTAGGTATGTTTAAGTACCATGCTCTAGCCAGGGCACCCAAGTACGATGGCGATGCCCCAAACCTCTTTGTCTAGCTGGCCACGAACTTTGATGTTGCTTGATACACCATCTTGTGTCGCAGGGCTTTGGCAGCAAGGTCCTAGAGCCGGGTCTGGGGGGTTTGGGAACAGGTTGGGCTCCTTGGAGCGCTTTCAGGTGCTGTGGGGCGATCCATGAGTGCACTCGGGAAGTGACAATTTCGCTAAATGTAGGCGAAAGACACGATTTGCGCGGAACTACAGATAAACTGTAGGGCGACAGTGGACGAAATGTCTCGGCGCACCTGCAAACCACGCGATCCCGACAGCACACCCAGAACTTTTCGTAGACTGAAAGCGTGGACCAATAACTCCTCGATCGCACGTTAACTACTGAGAAATTTGTAATACTCGAAGGGTATGCAGCTTTCATGTCGCTCGAGGGTCTGGTAGAACCTTTTCGAGGGGTCAAATCTTGCGAACCTGCCATCCCTGCCAGCGCTTCCGAGATAGGGTGAACTTAGGCAACGGAGTACTAGCGCGCAAACTACTTTGTTGGCGAATCGCTTTCATTTCGGGAAAATGGACAACCCGAAGTCAACCGATGGGGCCGTCGCTGCATGCTCCGAAAATGGCGCTGTTGTAGGGAAAAGGAAAAAAGAAAACCAGGACGATTTTATCACTGTTGATGAAACCTAAGTCACACTGAATATGGTGTACGCGAGACCGTCATGCTCTTACTAATTTTGATAGATGTTGTTCGCAGGGTTGCCCTTCACCATCCCTTTCTCACGTACATTTTGCCAAGGCGGATGGCGCGCACGGCGAACTGGCCGTACCGATTAGAGCCCTCTGATTAAGCCTTTGCAGTATGGCCAAGGTAAGCCACGCCAACCTTACTCACCTCCGTACTCCTACCTCATATTCTTCCCTCCCTCGCCCAAAGCATGTGTTTGTTGCTACTTGATATTTCTGGCGTCCTGCTTTATTCCCTCCTTTCTTTCCAATTTCTTTTCAGATTACTGCGCAACGCCTTCTTTCCGCCTTCCGCGTGGACAAGCGCAGAAGTAGTGCGTCAGATTTTTTTTGAAATTTGACAATGCTCTGGTCCTCTCTCCACACAAATTCCTTACATCGTGCCGCTAATTTCGCAACCGATCCGTCTATGCTAGACCTGGGTAGGTTGTCAGGCTGGAGGCATGGTATCTTGCAGCCACGGCCCTTGCGTCGTCAACTCCTTAACCAGGAAGCCCGGTCGGCGCTGCTGTACTGCCACCGCATGAATAAGCGCATATTGCAGCATCTCGGCAGCCCACTCGACTTTGCTCTGTACCCGGTCAAGTATGGTGGTATGTGGAGTCTGCTGTCCGAGCATGACTCAGCTTGGGATGGCACATGATTAGTTGGCACTGTCAAGTAGGATGCTGGGACCACTTGCTCCCAACTCTTATGTGAGTCTACTTCCACCTGTTCTCTCCTGGGCCTGAGTAGAGCTTTAAAGGACACGGGGCCTTACACTCTAGTTGGATCATGCACTGCCCTGGCTGCATGGTGCCCTTGAGCATTGTATCAGGAGATCATGCGTGGCAATTATCCCTTGAGACCCTGCATGATAGATGGTGGCAGCACTGTGTCTATTTGCTGACGCACTAACCCATGTCATGGCATGCATCTTCACATGGGGTTCACTCCTAGTGTTGTGGCAGTCTTGGCAGTTTGCTCTTGTGTTGTGGTGGAGACTGGTTCTCCTTGCTTTGCTGGGTGTTGGGTGACAGTCCCAACCTTGTCTTTATGCTCGGTCTTCCAGATCCATTCTGCATGGTAAACTCAGGCAAGTGGTGGACAATGCAAGGCTGGGGTAGGACCTGAGGTTCAGGTACCTAAGCTTAGGCAGGTTGGACTTCCAGGGGGATCTCCCTACCAATCGCAAAAACACACAAAGGGTGTCAATAAATGTAACTATGCCCGCCCTTCTTTTTTGCAGGGACCCATGCTCTGTCTGTGTAGCGGTCTGAAGGTTGCTTGTAGGGTGGGTTTCACCACAATGTGCCTAGGGAATTCTGACTGATCACATGCCTAAATAGTGTCCACCTGCTTGCATGCCTCCTTTTGTGCATTCATGTCTGAATGCCTGCCTTTCTGTCTTCTCCCTGGTGACTGATTGGCTGACTATCTGGATGGTGACTGCACTTGGAGTGCTAGGCTAGATTGTTCAGCCCATGGGAAAAGTGGCTTGTTTTGCTTGCATGCCTATCTGTTGCACGCATGATACTTGCTTGTCAGTCTGCTTGAGCGCTTGGCCATTGTTGACCAAGAGAAGGGGGCTTTAAAAACATCATCAAATAAGATAAAGGGTGCTACTAATTAACTATGCCTGCATTCTTATTGCAGGGACCATTGCTCTGTCTTCCCTCCCAGTTCTGATGTTCCACTGTCCACATAGCTTTTGGACAACAACGTAAGTATAAGTGAAGCTTGCTTGTAGGTGCGGTTTCGCAACAATTGTTGTGGCATAGCGAATTATGTCTTGATTCATGCCTAGGTGGTGCCCACGTGCATCGTCTATGTTTGTTCACTGTCTCTGCCATCGTCTCTGTAACTGCATCTGTAACTATGCCTCTGTCTATGTACTGCCCTTCATTGATCTCTAACGCATACCCTGCTCTGCCACAGTCCCTGTCCGCCTTCCATTCTCCCTGCCCTTCATTGCTCTATAACGCAGGCCATGCCCTGCTAATCACCATCCTCCCTTATCCTGCTCCCTGCCCCTCTTTGCTCTTTAACGCCTCTCCCTCTCTGCTCATCACTGTCATCCTGCCCCCTTGCCATTATCCCTGCCCCTCTTGCTCTCTAACGCCTGCCCTGCCCTGCTCATCACGTCGTTCCTGTCCCTTGCCATTATCCCATCCCTGCCCCTCTTTGCTCTCTAAAACGCCTGCCCTGCTCTGCTCATCACTGTCGTCTTTCCACCGCCATTATCCCTGCCCCTCTTTGCTCTCTTACGCCTGCCCCGCTTTGCTTTCACTCTCGTCTTTGCCCCTTGCCATTATCCCTGCCACTCTTTGCGCTCTTACGCCTGCCCGCGCTTGCTCATCACTGTCGTCTTGCCCCTTGCCATTATCCCTGCCCCCTTTACTCTCGTGAGTACAAACCAGCTGGCAGGGATATGGCGATGGCAGGACGACAGTGATGAGCAGAGCAGGGCAGGTGTTAGAGAGCAAAGGGGGCAGGGATAATGGCGAGGGGCAGGATGACAGTGATGAGCATAGAGAGGAAGGCGTTAGAGAGGCAAAGGAGGGCAGGGATAATGGCAAGGGGCGTGAGGACAGTGTTGAGCAGAGCAGGCAGGCGTTAGAGAGGCAAAGAGGGCAGGGATAATGCAAAGGGGCAGGAGGGACAGGATGAACAAGGCAGGGCAGTCTTAGAGAGCAAGAGGGGCAGGGATAACGGAAAGGGCAAGGCGACAGTGATGACAGAGCAGGCCAGCGTTAAGAGCAAGGAGGGGCAGGATAATGGCATAGTGCAAGACGACAGTGATGAGCAAGAGAAGGCAGGCGTTAAAGAGGGGTATGGATACTGCAATTGCCATTAATCCATGCTCTTGGTTCGCAAATGCATGCCTTACTCTTCTCATCACTGTGGTCCTGCCCCTTGCCGTGCTCCCTTCCTTTCCTTCCTCTTGAACGCATGCCCTTCTCTGATCATCACTTTCCCGGCGTACTTTGCTCCCTTCCTGCTTTGCTCTCTAACACAAGCCCTGGATCTGCTTATCGCATCCATGCCCCTTACCGTGCTCCCTGCCATTCATTGCTCTATAATCCTGCTCCTGCTCTGTTTAGCACATGCATGCCCCTTGCCATGCTCCCTGCCATTGGTTGCTATGTACCGCATGCATGCTCTGCTCATCACCGTCCTGCCCTTGCCATTAACCCTGCCATTGGTTGCTCTCTAAACGCATGCCCTGCTTTGCATGTCTTGGCAGGGCAAAAGATGGATGGAAATGCTACGGCTGCGATGAAGATTGTTGCCACGAAGAACTACACATGCTGAATATGGAAATATAAAATAGAATCAGCAATATATATAGATGTATAGCTTTGATTGGGGCGTTTCTTTTTCTCTTGGTGGATATATGGCCTATGTTTTCATAATAAGTAGACAAATAGGTAGCTGCCTGCTGGCTGCGTATATACTTGTACTTGAACTTAATTAGCTACATGGCTTCCAGCCAGCAATTTGGCTGCTCGTTTTTGCTCTCTATCTATGGTTAATGGTATATATGGGAATATATGGGCTGTAGTGGATGTACATGTGTAAGGATGCTAACATAGATATATAGTAATCATAGGTTAATGGATGCATAGTTTTATTGTGTATGTAATCTATCTTCTCGACTCCTGATGTAATTGAAATTGCTCCTAGAAAATTCCTGAAATGTACCTCTCCGACCACCATGCCCAAACGGCCCTGCAGGCGAAGTACAGGCGAAATTCTTAGAAACCGAACATTTCGCCTCATACCGTGCACAAGCCGCCGTGTGTGGCGATATGCCGTCGAAATATCTCAGAATTCTGAGACATTTCGACGACATCCGCCTTGGCGAAATGCAGGCGAAATGTCTCGGGATTCTGAGCTACACGCCGACGCGGGTATAGGCTTACCGCTAGAGTCGAAGTGCCATTCATTAAAGGACTATGACTAATCGCGGACCCCGCGTGCGTTCCCGTGCTTCCGCTGCGCTCGTACACATTTAGCGATCTGTCGACTTCCCCGAGTGGGAACGGCTGTAATGCCTTGGCAGTACAGTGAGGAGAACCAGTCACCGGCTGGGACTGCTGTAGTGGGGGGCTGAGACAGTGTGTGTGAAACGGTGCGCCCACAGGAGTCGCACAAGACATGCAAGCATCGTTGTCTGGGAAGTTGCAGACGCTGCAGGCCAAGTCAAGTGGTGCACTGCCAGATCTGGCCTGATGGTGCCATCCATGTTGGGCAAGTGGCAGGGGACAGGTTGCGGGCGTGGTTGGTGACAGTGCAGCCGCAACGGCCTTGTAGGACAACCACCTCGGTGTCCTTGATGGCCTTGATCCGAAGGATCTCCCTGTGCTGCCATTTGGAGAGTGTTGCGCACGTTGGGTCTACGGATGTAGACGAAGTCACCCACTTGAAATTTGCGAAGACGGGGTGATAAGCTCCCCCCTGATCTTAGCATAACGCAGAGAGTCCCTGTGGTGGGCAATTGCGATGTTTCTTGCTATAGTGTTGACGCGCTTGATCCACTCAGTTCGCTCGAGCAGGGGGCTGACCAGGGCTTGAGTGTTGGATGTCTGTTAACTCAGGGAGAACTGTAGTCATGGCGAGCTCTGCTTGGGGTCGTTCATGACTGGAGCTCTGGCGTACAGCAGGGTGAAGGGACGCACTTGTGGTCTCCTGAGGGCTGCAGTACAACTAGTTGTAGGCCTCACCACCTTGGCGATGTCAATATCCCAAGTGTCTGTGGAAAGGTGTTCTGAGCAGTTTTGGTCAGAGCTGCCTTGATGGTGCCGACGCTTCTTTCCACGAAATCGTTGCCCTGAGGTGGTTAGGGTGTGTTGTCCTGTGGTCGATGAAGTTGTGCGTCAGGTGTTCTTTGAACTTGCCGAGGAACTCAGGACCATTGTCAGTAATGGCACGGCGTGGGTACTATAATGAGCGAGCACACCGTGGGCTGTGCGTACATGTTTGTGCAGCCTCCTTGGCTGGAATGGGGACGACTAATAGGACTGCGCTGAAATATTCGATGGCGTGCGTAGGAATTACATTTACCCGATCTGTCTTGATGTAGGGCCTGAGAGGTCGATGCCCCAGCAAAGAACAGGCCGTGGATGGGTGAAACTGCAAGGTGGCTGTGGGCTGGTTGAAGTAGGCCGGGCCTGGTCACAGACCTTGCAATTTTTGACGAGGCTTTGACCTGCTTGACCCCCCCTGCCACCAGAAGAGCTGACGACAAGGTAGGCTGTACGACGAGCTCCGAAGTGCCCGCTGGCTTCATGGGCTCGCTGGATGATGGTTGCTCGCTCGCTGGGGGCTGGGACGATGCGCTCCATAGTATTGGCCAAGATACGCCTGATCTTCTCTGCCCCTGTAGGTGAGGATCCGAGCTTATACTTTCTGGAGCGGGCTAGCTAGCACTCTGCGGGTGCGTGCCACGGACCAGTTGGTGCCCAGTACCTTCCTGCGGAGGTACTCCAAGACGAACTGATCGTCATGGATGTCAAGGGGTTCAGATTCCTTGGCCATGTCTGCTAGCCGATGTCTGCGTCCAACTGCTTGCCTGGTGCAAGGGTTGGAATCAGGGGAGTCGCTGGAGGCGCTGAGGGGGTGGGAAACTGGCTGAATGCGCCTAGGTGCGCTAGCATTCCTTGTAACTGCCAGCATGCAGGCTAGCTCGGTGCCATAATTGACGGCTGTGAGAAGGCATGTCATCTGAGGGAGCGGGACTGCTGTGGGGGAAGCGGGGCACAGTGTGAGAAAAAGGACTGGAGTGGAAGCGGGCAGAAGCTGTGGTCTGATGGTGGCTGGTATGCCAGCAGAGCTGTCAGACGGGGAGGGGCTGCAGCTCCACGAGGTCCGAATGATGGCCACTAGGGCCCGCTGATCCATCAGTTGCCCGTCAAACGTGCCGTTGTAGGCTGTGAGGCCTGGAGCAGCTGTGGCACGTGTAGTAGCCAAGCATGCGCTCGCGCTCGTCTGGGCGGGGCTCGGACCATGCTCCACCCTGTAGTGATGTATGCTGCCGGTTTGTCTGGGAGGAATGCTCTGGACAAGGGATAGGCAACTAATGTGGCAAGCGGTGCGAGGCTGGCCTATCTTGTTTGCCAAGCAGAAGGAGGAGCGTCTGATCTGCAGACACGCGTGGTGCTGCGCCCAGGGTCTAAGAAGGCGTTGGCAAAATTTTTGCAGTCCGCCGGACTGTGTTGACTCTCGTTGGAGTTCAAATGGGTCAACAAGGTTCTGCCACTTATTGCGCAGTCTGTGGGCACCTGAGTTGAAGGTGGCAGCGTCCACACAGATGGCTGTGCCCAATGGTCATGTGTTGACTGCTGTGAAGTCCTCGGTTGCAATAGCTGGTGATCGGAGTTGTGCTGCATGGCAGCGTTCTCTATGATGTAGAGTGGTTGAGCAGGGTGCTGTAGCTGCTGGACGTACCCAATGACGGTGTTACACGCCTCAGTACTGCTGCTCGGATCGGGTCCTCTAAGTCCTCTAATGCGCCAGCTGGGCTGATTTGACACTCAGGACCAGTGATGATCAACCATTGGGTTGGTCGTTAACTGCTGCACCATGAGGTGCTGGGGGGTGATGGCTTTGACGTCTTGCGCATGTAGTGAAAGCGCCATCGCATGCATAGGGCTGCAGCAAGTGGGGATAGAGCTTTAACAGGGCTTGAGTGCGGAAGCGGGCCACTGTCTGTGCTGCTGTGGCTGTGTCGCTGTAGAGGTAGCGGTTGACTCGAATGCCGTTGCGCAATGTGGCCTCGAGCCGCACACAGCCTCCACACATCTCGTAGAGAGTCACTCCGCTTTGAACCATTTTTGCAACAGCAGAGGGTAAGGGTTTGGTGCATATGGAGAGGACTTCACGCACTTGGAGGACTGCATCCACTGTTACACCAAGGTCAGAGTCAAGGGTTGTAGGTGATGTAGGGACTGCAGGGAAAGCGGCATAGAGGTCAGCTCCAGGTCGATGCGGCCCCTGTGTTGTCTTCCTATCTTGGGGTTGGAAAGCGGGAGAGAGCACAGTTACCATGCTGGGCACCAGGTCTGTGCATATTCGAAGTCGAAGGACTGCATCTGCACGCCCATCGGGCGATGGCGCCTGTTACGTTGGAGTTGGAGAACATCCAGAGCAGTGGCTGGTGGTCAGTGACGAGGGTAAAATGGAGTCCTAAGACGTAGACTCTGAAGATCTTGCAGGCCCAGCAGGCTGCAAGCATTTCACCTTTGAACTGCTGTACTCTGCTTCATGTTTGTTGAGCTGCGACTGGCGCAAGCACGAGGTACTCCAAACCTTCTACGTCCAGCTGGCCGTACTGCTCCCAGTCCATGCTTGCTCCAGTCACATGGATGAGAGTGCGTGCTTCGACGTTGAATCTGCGCAACCTTGCCTGGTGTGCTGATGAGCCCGCGGATCTTGTCCATAGCGGCTGCCTGCCAGGCCCCCAAGTCCATTTGACGTCAGCCTTTGTGATGTCATTGAGGGGTCTGGCATGGCTGAAATTTTTTCACAGAAGCAGCCTTAGTACGCCCTTACCAAGGCTGTTTTTAAGTCTTTCAGGTTGGCTGGGTATGGCAGGTCCTTGATAGCCTGCACCTTGCCTGCTGGGGGGTGAGACCGTGGTTGCTGACGTCAAGCCCAGGAAGTCCACGGCGTCCAGCGCAAGTAGGATTTATCAGGTGGATGCGGAGACCAACCTCGATAAGGCACTTAGCACGCTTCCACTGCCGGATGTGCTCTGCAAAGGTAGCCTATGGATGAGGATGTCATCGTGAACACCTTGCAGAATTTTAATAGGCCCCGTTTGCCCAGTTCAGTCTCCAGGACCTTCTGGAAGTATGCGGGGGCCTGCTTGAGGCCGAATGGGACGCGCTTAACGGTATAGCTGCTTGTCCCACCAGAAGGCTGAAAAATCCTGGGATGCCTCTGCAAGGTGGACTTGGTAAAAGCCAGATCGTAGGTCGACCCGTGTGAACCACTGTGCGTCTCCTGGTCTTGAAACAACTCCTCTGCGACTGGGTAACGAGTATGCATGTCCTTGGTCAGGAGGTTGATGGCTTTGTAGTTGTAGCACACCCTATTCGCGGTGTACTGGCCATCAGGTCCTTTCTTCAAGGCGACCACTGCGTTGGCTGCGTGTGGTGCAGAAGGGGCTGGCTCAATGAAGTGCAGCATCTGCAGTTCTGCGCACTTTGTCTTGGGCGAGCTTCTCTATAGGCTTGCGGTAGGGGCTGGTGAAGGCTTGCTTGTCATTGTCCTTCTTGATATCTAGGGGGGTACACACCTTTGTACCCCTCACGTAGATCCCCCATAGTGCGTGCCACCACGCTGCGGTATACTTATTAAGCATGGCGGCCATTTCAGAGCCTCAGCCTCTGTGCCATCTCTGTGGTGTCCGATGAAGAGGTCACAGTCCGGATGGATGGCGCCTCGGTCGGGTTGGTGTGACCGCCCCGTCTGGCATGCTGTTGTTGATGCCTCCTTCTTGCAGGAGTTGGGGTCCATATGATTTAAACAGCTGCCAGGTTTTGCAGACGGCCTGGAAGAAGCGATGCGCCGGTGGTAGTCCGACAGGGGTGCTGCATGCTACCCTGAGGATCCCCGATTGGCAAGACCAAGCAGTTGCGGCAGCATAAGTTAAAGCTTGACTCTCAAAGAAGTCATTGCCTGGTCTCCAGTCAACGTCGTCAAACCGGTTGGTGAAGAAGTCTTGGATCTCGGCTGGCTGAGAATCACTGTCTACGCAGTGGTCTGTTTTGGATGGCAGAATGCCCATCATCATGACGGGGATGGTGTCAGGTGATGG
Source organism: Chlamydomonas sp. ICE-L (assembly GCA_013435795.1). NCBI lineage: Eukaryota > Viridiplantae > Chlorophyta > Chlorophyceae > Chlamydomonadales > Chlamydomonadaceae > Chlamydomonas > Chlamydomonas sp. ICE-L. The sequence goes on from JACBWV010000730.1 coordinate 17,597,714, forward strand.
GCTGATTTGTCATGCGTGTGCTTGCATGAGGAAGGCACCGTCTTCTGCTTCATCGGTGTCTGTTGTCTTTTGTTCCATGCTGACCTCCTCGTCTGAGTTGTTGTTGTTGCCCCAATCATCTGGGTATTGGGGCTGGATATCAGGGAGGGCTTGGTGTAGGGCACTTGGGGTGATGACAAAGATAGAGGATGGGTGGATGCTGATATCAGGGGTGCCACATAGCCGTGTGCATCTGGTTTGGTTGCAGCACCGCTCTTCTTCTTCCACAGTGAAGAATCTGTCAGAGGGTTCGAAGCTAAGAGGTGGCCGAGTGGGGTGAGTCTCTGCATTCAATGGCTCTGGCATTGGGAGGAGGTCATAGACGTTGACTGGGTTGACGTCTTCGCCATAGAGTGTTCCTGGGGTCAGCTGTTGCTGTGGCTTGGCAGGGTTCTGGTGGTACCTAGCCATATCCCTGTCGGCTGCTAGGAGGTGGATCTCTTCTTGAGCCCTTGCTGGAGGGTTAACTCTGGTGGTTGGGAGAACACGCAGGCTAGCGTCCGGTGCAGGGTAGATGCCCCCCCTGGGGACAGTCAGGTAGTGCGTCAGGTGGAGTGACGGGATGTCCTGGGGGCATGCAGTAGGTGCGATCAAGGTCCCAGGCTTTTGTTTGCTGATGGAGACTCTGATGGGCAGACCTTGTTCTTTGCCCCAGGTGTGGATGGAAGTCCAGTTTTCAACGCCGTCGAGTTCTCCGTAGAGGGTGTCCGCACAGCCGGAGTACAGTGAACCGTCCCTGTTGACCTCGTATTTGTACTCGTCCAGGCTGAAGCTGTGCTCAACCATGTGCATGAGCAGGATCACATAGACGTACGCCCAGTTGGTATGGGAGAACCTGATGGCTGACATAGCAAATGGAGTTTCACGGCGCAGGTGAGGGAAATAGCGTAGCAGATCCATCATGAAGTCGATGGGGGCTGTGAACGCTTTGGGATCCCATGTGGGGCGGGAGGTGGGATGCGTTGGGCACCCTTTGTAAGGGGTGCCTACCGATCCATGGTAGAAGAATGTTTCACCGTTCTCAGCTGCTGTGGCTGCCTCAGACATGGGGTTGAGTATCCAGACTCTAGAGTCGGAGACTGCATCGCAGGCGTTGGATGCGAAGTGTGAGTCACGTGTGAAGTGGTACGACAGACGTCTGAGATAAACCTGCAAAAGAGGCTCTGTTTCCAGCCAAATGCCACTCGGGGAAGTCGACAGATCGCTAAATGCGTACGAGCGCAGCGGAATGCACGCGGAACGCACGCGGGGTCCTCGATTAGTCATAGCTAGTTAATGACTAATCACTTCTAAGCCCTATACCCGCGTCGCCTGTAGCTCGGAATCCTGAGACATTTCGCCTACATTTAGCCAAGGCGGATTGTCGTCGAAATGTCTCAGACTTCTGAGACATTTCGCCTGCACCTCGCCACGCACGGCGGCTTGTGCACGTAAATGAGGCGAAAAGTACGTTCTTTTGAGACATTTCGCCTGTACTTCGCATGCAGGGCGGTTTGGGCACGGTGGTCGGAGAGGTCGCATTTCAGGAATATTTTCCAGGAGCATTTCTCAATTACACCAGGATTCGAGAAGATAGATTACATACATAATAAACTATGCATCCATTAACCTATTGATCTACCTATTTATCTATGTAAGCATCCTTACACATGTACATCCACTACAGCCCATATATTCCCTATATATCCATTAACCATAGATAGACAGCGAGCAAAAGACGACGAGCAGCCAAATTGCTGGCTGGAACCATGTAGCTAATTAAGTTCAAGTACACGTATATACGCAGCCTGCAGGCAGCTATCTATTTGTCTACTTATGAAAACATAGGCCTATATATCCACCAAGAAGAAACGTCCAATCAAAGCTTTACATCTATATATCTTAACTGATTCTATTTTATATTTCCATCTTCAGCATGTGTAGTTCCTTCGTGGCAACAATCTTCATCGCAGCTGTAGCATTTCCATCCATCATTTTGCCCTGTAATACATGCAGAGCAGGGCATGCGTTAGAGAGCAACCAAGGGCAGGGTTAATGGCAAGGGGCAGGACGGTGCGGTGATGAGCAGAGCATGGCATGTGTTACATAGCAACCAATGGCAGGGAGCATGGAAAGGGGCAGGCATGAGCTAAACAGAGCAGAGCAGGCATTATAGAGCAATGAATGGCAGGGAGCACGGTAAGTGGCATGGATGTGATAAGCAGATCAGGGCATGTGTTAGAGAGGAAAGCAAGGGAGCAAAGTACACCTGGAAAGTGATGATCAGAGAAGGGCATGCGTTCAAGAGGAAGGAAGGGAAGGGAGCAAGGCAAGGGGCAGGACCACAGTGATGAGCATAGTAATGCATGCATTTGAGAACCAAGAGCATGGATAATGGCAATTGCCAGTATCCCTGCCCCTCTTTGCTCTCTAACGCCTGCCATGCTCGGCTCATCACTGTCGTCCTGCCCCTCGCCATTATCCCTGCCCCTCATTGCTCTCTAACACCCGCCCTGCTCTGCTCATCACTGTCGACCTGCCCCTCGCCATTATCCCTGCCCCTCTTTGATCTCCAATGCCTGCTTTTTTTGCTCATCACTGTCGTCTTGCCCCTTGCCATTATCCCTGCCCCTCTTTGCTCTCTAACGCCTGCCATGCTCGGCTCATCACTGTCGTCCTGCCCCTCGCCATTATCCCTGCCCCTCATTGCTCTCTAACCTTTGACACAGGTGACATACAATACTACCTCTCCACCTATGGCACTGGGGACATAGAACTATATGTAACATATATAAAAAAAAAAATCAAAGAACTCCGAAAAAATCGAGAGAACTTCAAATGGAACCCAAAGGGTTATAGGAAGGAATGAAACAAGGCAAAAAATTCTAAAACAATTTGCCAAGCTAGAAAGAGAGGAAAAACTAATATCAAAAATGGGTAACAACGGTATAGAAAACCCGATCCGGGAATAGGAACCTAATGCCAAACTTTGATAACGAAAAGAAACTAATATGACCAAATGCAAGGATGACCCTAAGAAGAAGCGGTCATACCTAACATGCGGACAAACCTCCAGAACACAGCAGGATCAAGGGGCTTGGTGAAGGGGTCAGCACAGTTATCCACGGTGTTAACATAGGCAACATCCAGTGAACCATCCTCCACCAGCTCCTTGATGTAGTGATGAATAACATCAATGTGCTTGCTGCGAGGCAGGAGCTGCCAGTCTTTGGCCCAACTTAGAGACCCTAAGTTGTCACCCTGAATGGTAACCAAAGCACAAGGCAGACCCAGATCCACCCTCAATTTCTTCAACCATTGTACCTCCCTGGCAGCCTGGGACAGGGCCTGATACTCAGCCTCACTAGAGCTAATGGCAACAGTAGGCTGCCTCTTGCTCATCCAATTCACTATGCACCCCCCAGCTAGCACAGCAAAGCCAGTCTGAGACCGCCTGTCAGACCCATCATCAGCAAAGGATGAGTCACTAAAGACAGTAAAAGAGAACTCAGGGTTGTGGGTGTAAGTGAGACCCAGGTGGGAATGTGTTCTCAAAGACAAGAGCAACCGCTTGGCAGCCCCCCAGAGAGGGACGGTAGGGTGAGCAGAAAACCTGGACAGGTAGCTCACAGCAAAAGAAATATCAGGCCTGGTGCAAGTAGCCAGGTATAGCAAAGCACCCACAAGAGAGAGGTACTGGCTATTAGACGGCAGGGGTTCTCCAGGGGCGTCAGAAACGGTGGACTTGGCCATGGGGGCAGCAAACCTGGGTGGGGCAGCATCAGTAAGACCAAACTGCTCCACCAGATCAACAATGTAGGTGTGCTGAGAGATGTTGATCTGAACACACCTGCCTTCAGAATCAAGTGTAACATGCATGTCCAAAGAGAGGAACTGAACCGGAACACCCATCTCTTTGACCTCCCAGCCAGCCTTTTCCATAGCCTGGATAAGCAACACATACCTATCCAGCTCACTAAAAGCACAGATAAAATCATCAACATAGGTCAGAACATAGCTCCACCCACCATCAGAATCCTTCCTAAAATACAGAGCAGGTTCAGCCTTGCACATAGTGAAGCCGTGTGCAACCAGAACCCGCTTGACATCCCTACTCCAAGCCCTGGGTGCCTGCTTCAATCCATAAAGAGACTTGAGCAGCTTGCACACAAGGGGAACACCGTTGGGACCAAGGTGCTGAAAGCCCTCAGGCTGGCGGCAGTACAGGTCCAGACCAGGTTCCAGCTTAGCGTTCAGAAACGCAGTTTTGATGTCCAGCTGCCGAACAAACATCTTTCTATGAGTGATGGCAGCCAGGAGCACCCGAAGACCTGCTTTAGAGGAGACAGGGGCATATACGTCATGAAAATCCAGCCCAGGACGTTGCAGAAAGCCACGTACCACAAAACGTGCCTTGAAGCGTATAGAACCATCAACCCCAATCTTCTTCACAAATAACCACCTGCCTGACAGGATCTTTTGCTTACGAGGCTGTGGAGTGAGTACCCAAGTACCATGGGCATGTAGGGAAGCCATCTCATCCTTCATAGCAAGAAGCCATTGATCCCTGTCAGGGTTGGTAGGGAGCATGGCAGCTTTATAGGTTAGTTCAGTGGAGGGGGCAACAGATGCTCCCACGTACAAGCAGTTTACTTGTACATGAGCAGCGGGGATATCAGCAGTATCAGCAGTAACCGGTAGTAGAGCCCCCAGTGCAGAACTACTGCCTGGTTGAACAGGGCCGGCCTTATTTGCCTCTAATTCAACGAAGCCTGGGTCGACCGGAACACCCCAGCCATACGCAGTATCGGAGCCTGACCAATGATCAAGATCATCACTTGCACTATCAGCAAAGGCTACATCATCACCCGGGCTCCCGATTAATCTATCAGGAACGGCAGGAGGCGAAGCGCTCACCAACCCCTTCGAGCCATCCAAGATGATTGGAGCAGGGTGACTATTAGACAATGGACCTATAAGAGGCTCCACTATGATCTGAGATTGTCGTAATCCTAGAGCTTCACCGACGGAATTTGACGCAGAGGAGGGCCTGGCGACCCCCTGAGATTCGGCTAAGATTTTATCCGTAGGAACTGCAGAACCTCGCCCGCCCAGTGCATTCTCACGCAATACAGTACCAGCAGCCCCTGACCTGGGACGCAGAATCATCCTATGGCCAGGACAGTGGTCAACAATTGGGGAAAGCAAAGGATCACAGGAATGGCCCGCAGCCTCAGGCATGTGTCCGTTGATAGCGGCAGGGATGCTAGAAACATACGGCGACCCGTCATAGGGAGGAAGCCCAGGAATACAGTTATAGCTAAACTGTTCATAGAAGAGTACATCACGACTCTCTACTACCTGGCGCAACTTAGGAACCCAAATAAAATAACCCTTACTCACCAGAGAATACCCAACCAGTCTACCAGATAACGCCCTTTCGTCCAGCTTGTTACGTTTCTTCCATTGACTAACGTGACATAGCAGGGGCATCCAAACACACGTAACAACGACACATCAGGCATCACCCCATAAAACAACTCATAAGGTGTCTTGCGTCCCTGATTGGGCAGTCGGTTACGAAGGTAACAAGCAGCTAGGAAGGCATAAGGCCAGAAAGACTTAGCTAGCTTTGATTCCAGGTGGATACTCCTAGCTATAGACTGCAAGACCCCATTATACCCTTTCCACAGTTGCGTTCTGCTGGGCAGTGTACACCAACGATAACTCATGTACTGCCCCAACCGATATCAGCCAATCCTCGAACCATTTAACTATAAACTCCTTGGCCCTGTCAGATCTCAGACACTTAAAGGCAAACCCCTGCAGCTGATTTGACCATCTGAGGATGATAGTTTGGACTGCTAAGGGAGCTTCATCCCTGGTCCTCAAGCACAATACTTCAGCAAAGCCAGAGAATTGGTCTATGAGGCACAGGATGTAAAACTCCCCACGCAGACCCCTAATATGAACTGGTCCCATTATATCCAAGTGAAGTCGTTGGAGAGGTGCACGGATCTCAGTTTTGCTTTCTTTAGGAAAAGGGAGACGTTTGCCCTTAGCCTTGTGACAAGCATCACATGGGATCTTACCCAACTTTTGCACTTGACCCAGACTGAGGGGTAAGTTCTTAACCATACCACTCTTGACAAGTTTGTGTAAGGCACTATAGCCGGGATGACCCAACCGCCTATGCCACAACCATGCAGGAGTGGTAGGGAGAACAACTCCACCGTCCTCATCAACATCAAGTGCAAACGCTGGATAATTGTCAGCAACTCTTAAACAACGACTGGAGGTGTGACAAGGCCTACATGCAAACTTGTACACACCATCACTGGAGGCAGGGAAGGACCAGAGAACAGAAGAGCCCTGAGTGGCAGTGCAACTAAGACTATCAAAAGAAACCTGGCAGTGGAGAGAATGAGCCACAGCATTTACTGACAGGAGATTCACCGGACAGTGAGGGATATAAAGAACATTGGTTAGAGTGATTGATGTTGGTAACCAATCACTACATAACACAATGGATCCCTTACCCTCTGACCGTTGAATCACCCCGTCACCAAATCGAACCGTAGGCCCAACAGCAGAAGATTCAAACACAGTGAACAAAGACTTATCACCCGTGATTGACATTCCAGCTCCAGAGTCCACATGCCAGACACCCTCAGAAAGACTAGGGCTACACACGTTAGAGAACTTCGTAGTGCAAGAGAATAGGACAGAGCGTACCTCCTAGTTCTTGGACATGGCGTACCCATCAATCTGAGCCTGCAAGGAGGACAACTGCTTGCGAGTCAGCGAACCTGGAAGGGCCAAGGCAACGGGCACGGGTTCAATGCCCGGTGCACCAGCCTTGGCCTTTCGCAGGTGCGGATGTTTCGTCCAGCAACGGTCCTCCGAGTGGCTCGTTTTGGAAAGAGCGGGGCCCCAAGTGCAATCCAAGCGCCTCTTGGTAGTCCCGGAACCCTGAGGACCAGGTCCCCTGCCACGCTGAAAAGCAGCATTGGCAGGGACTTGGGGAGGATCGCGGGACCAACCAGGATGCCTCGGATCAGACTTAGGGAGAGACACGTTCAAGAAATCTAATGATCTATATGCTGCCAGACAGGTCCAGTAATCAACAGGCTGGTTCTGATGCAGTGCGAGACCAAACTGTAGCCGCAGAGAGTCGAAGCGGGGGTGCATGATGCCATTAATAATAGTATGCATGGCATGGCGCTGAGGCTGTGGGTATCCCGCACTGCGGAGGTCAGTGCACAAGCCCCGGACCCTGCGAAAGAACACATCCACAGGTTCAGAGTTGTCCATGGTTGCACGCCGAAGCTCAACAAGCATGAGAGGGACACGAGCAGCAAGAGCATCAGAACGCTGTCTTCGGATATGCAAGAAGATATCCCGAGGAGTGGCAAAATCCTGATACACATTGACCATCGCATCCGTCATGTTCGCAAGCATCATAGTGAGACACATGAACTCCTGACGTTCCAGGGGCAGGGCACTAAAACCCAACAGTGCAGGATCTACACGAGACTCACCATGAGAGGCCGAGGGTCCAGCAGCAAGAGGATCAGGCACAGGAGCATACGAGGCACGAACCGACATAAAATACTCGGCAGCAATGCCAGCATCATATGCGCGCTGATCATCTAAGTTCCTAATGAGATCTAAGGAACGCGCAACACTCGCAACGAGCTCGAAATCAGGCCTAACAGGAACAAAACTGAGAGGGACCTTCACATACTGATACCCTCGGAGATCATTGTTCCTACGCCCAATCCCACCAAAGGTAACACCTCCAGGGGAAGGGTAGTTAATCCCTGCCTTCACAGGTCCTAGAAAAGCACGACACTCATGACCCAGCTCAGAGTAAGCCATCACACGCTTAGGGCGACCCTTTCTATCTAGATTAGCCCGAGTGGCTGCCTCATCCAGCCTACCGTACAAAGTGCGATCAAGAGAATCTCCAGCATACTGGGCTTGGCGAATAAGCCGGCAGTCCCGCACAGCCAGCCGCACAGGTGGTGTGCCATCAAGCAGATGTTCCCAGGATATGCCGGACAGCGTAGGATTCATAGACGGCGGAGGGCCAGGCGCAGGTGGCAGATCCACCGGTGGAGGTGGAGGGGGCTCCTGCGAGGTGCCAGCAGCAGATCTGTGGACACTCGTGGCAGCAGCCTCGCGAGCCCGAGTATGGTAAGCACCAAGAGCCCGCTCTGCAGGGTTGCGAGCCTGCTCTGCAAGGTTGAGTAGAGGACCCAAAGGACCAAGAGACGAACTCCGCAGCAAAGACGGCTTGACCACCTCAGGTAGGTCCGGTGGAAGCGGCGCAAGCAGAGCGGCAGACGGAGGCTTGAAGACCGCAGGAGAAGGTGCCAATTGAGGCTCATACACCGGAGAGACAGTGGAGGTGTGGAAAACCCTAGTAGCAGAAGAGGGAGTGACTCCACCGAAGTCGCCACTTCTGGCACTCTGTAGATCTTCCATACAATCATCAGAGTAATCTTCCTCAGAGTCGTCAGACTTGCCGTAAGCATAGCCATCTTCATGGCTATGGAGAGCAAGGTCTACAGTGTCGTAGGTAAAGCGGGCATCAGCGGGTGGAGGCGACCTTGCATACTGGATAATCTGTGTGGAAACACAGCATAGGCGCATCAGAATATCCTCAACCTCAGGTCGGAGACGTTGGACAAAAGGAGAAGGAGACGGAGAAATGGAGGTATTGGAGGGGGGGGTGGCTTCCATGATGGCGGAAGGAGACTCATCTCCGGCAGCAGAGGCCGCTGGCGCGCAATCATCTAGCCAATCAGTGGGAACACGAATCTTTAGAGGAAGAATTCGGTCGCATCCATTACTGATAATGACGCTCTCCATACCGCGCGACCAGGAAATACCATTCTGTGGGGTAAGTTTCTCGAAGCCGGCAGGAGGCCCACGCGGAAGTTGCATTGTAAAGCAGTGGTAGAAGTAATAAGCCCGTAACCTATCAGCTAGAAAGCACTTCGAAGAGTGGAGAGAGATGTATGCAGCGGAGACAGACGCGCCAATCTATACACGGAGACAAGAATAGCGTTACAAGGACAGGCGGACGCCAAAGATCACCAGCGGTGGGAGAGGCGGATGCCTGTAACCTGACTAGACCCTAAGTCAGGAAACTTAAGCCAGGCACCGGCTATACAGAGTGTGTCAGTGAGAGACCGATGACGCAGTCAACAGGAAGCTGTCACCGTGTCATGAAGGATGACACAGTCTACGGGAAGCTGACACAGTACAGACAGAAACACTGTCTGGGCCGATAGTTCTAAGGAAGTACATAAGTAGTCACCAAGTCATAAAACGCGTGAGAGCACCGCAATTCATGCTGACAACTACAGCTATTGCCTACAGGCGTTAGAGAGCGAAGAGGGGCAGGGATAATGGCAAGGGGCATGACGACGGTGATGAACAAGGCAGGGCAGGCGTTAGAGAGCAAAGAGGGGCAGGGATAATGGAAAGGGGCAAGAAGACAGTGATGAGCAGAGCAGGCCAGGCGTTAGAGAGCAAGGAGGGGCAGGGATAATGGCAAAGGGCTAGATGACAGTGATGAGCAGAGCAGGGAGGGTGTTAGAGAGCAAGGAAGGGCAGAGAGCACGGATAGGGGTAGGATGGTGATTAGCTGGGCATGGCCTGCGTTACAGAGCAATGAAGGGCAGGGAGGATGGCAAGGGGCAGGACAGTGACGTGCAGAGCAGGGTATGCGTTAGAGATCAATGAAGGGCAGTACATAGACAGAGGCATAGTACAGATGCAGTTACAGAGACGATGGCAGAGACAGTGACACAAACATAGACAGATGCACGTGGGCACCACCTAGGCATGAATCAAGACATAATTCGCTATGCCACACAATTGTTGCGAAACCGCACCTACAAGCAAGCTTCACTTATCACTTACGTTGTTGTCCAAAAGCCTTATGTGACAGTGGAACATCAGAACTGGGAGGGAAGACAGAGCAATGGTCCCTGCAAATACAGAATGCAGGCATAGTTAAATTAAGTAGCACCCTTTACTTCTTATTTGATGGTAGTTTAAAGCCCCCTTGTCTTGTGTCAACAATGGCCAAGCGCTCAAGCAGACTGACAAGCAAGTATTCATGCGTGCAACAGATAGGCATGAAAGCAACCAAGCCATTTTCCCATGGGCTGAACAATCTATGCCTAGCACCTCCAAGCTGCAGTCACCATCCAGATAGTCAGCCAATCAGTCACCAGGGAGGAAGACAGAAAGGCAGGCATACAGACATGAATGCACAAACGGAGGCATGCAAGCAGGTGGACACTATTTAGGCATGTGATCAAGTCAGAATTCCCTAGGCCAAATTGTTGTGAAACCCAACCTACAAGCAACCTTCAGACCGCTACCAGACAGAGCATGGGTCCCTGCAAAAAAGAAGGGCGGGCATAGTTACATTTATTGACACCCTTTGTGTTGTTTTTGCGCATTGGTAGGGAGATCCCCCTGGAAGTCCAACCTGCCCTAAGCTTAGGTACGTGAACCTCAGGTCCTACCCCAGCCTTGCATTGTACACACTTGCCTGAGTTTACCATGCAGAATGGATCTGGAAGACCGAGGCATAAAGACAAGGTTGGACTGTCACCCAACACCCAGCAAAGCAAGGAGAACCAGTATCCACCACAACACAAGAGGCAACATGCCAAGACTGCCACAACCACTAGGAGTGAACCCAATGTGAAGATGCATGCCATAGACATGGGTCTAGTGCGTCAGCCAAATAGACACAGTGCTGCCACCATCTATCATGCAGGGTCTCAAGGGATAATTGCCACGCATGATCTCCTGATACAATGCTCAAGGGCACCATGCAGCCAGGGCAGTGCATGATCCAACTAGAGTGTAAGGCCCCGTGTCCTTTAAAGCTCTACTCAGGCCCAGGAGAGAACAGGTGGAAGTATGACTCACATAAGAGTTGGGAGCAAGTTGTCCCAGCATCCTACTTTGCACAGTGCCAACTAATCAAGTTGCCATCCCAAGCTGAAGTCTTGCTCCTGGTAAAGCAGCAGACTCCACATACCACCATATTTGACCGTGTACAGAGCAACGTCGAGTGGGCTGCCGAGATGCTGCAATTTATGCAGCTTATTCATGCGGTGGCAGTACAGCAGCGCCGACCGGGCTTCCTGGTTAAGGAGTTGACGATGCAAGGGCCGCTGGCTGCAAGATACCATGCCTCCAGCACTGACAACCTACACAGGTCTAGCATAGACGGATCGGTTGCGAGAATTAGCGGCACCGATGTACGGGAATTTGTGTAGGAGATAGGACGAGAGCATTTGTCAAATTTCAAAAACAATCTGACGCACTACTTTGCGCTTGTCCACGCGGAAGGCGGAAGAGGGCGTTGCGCAGTAATACTGAAAAGAAAGTTGGAAAGAAAGGAGGGAATAAAGCAGGACGCCAGAAATATCAAGTAGCAACAAACACATGCTTTGGGCGAGGGAGGGAAGAATATGAGGTAGGAGTACGCGAGGTAGAAGGTTGGCGTGGCTAACCTTAGCCATATTGCAAAGGCTCTAAGGGTGGATTTCCATAGGGCGTGGATGGGTGTAGTACTGGATGGGTCGCTAAATCGGTTTACTTTCGGTTACGCCTCGTGGATGGGTCATGGATGAGTCGTGCATCCGTACGCAGTCGATCATCCAGTTCCCCTTCTGTGGAAATGCGACAAGGATGGCTTAGGATGGCTTCGCGATGGCGCAATACATGCCGGTACTTTCAATTCGAATGTAGGAGGTGGCGATCTGCTTTCATTCTTTCATTCATTCCCCGGCGTCCCATCAGTTTGTCTTGCTTCCTCACTCCGTATCATTCTACCTTTTCCCGCGATGGGCATGTCAGTAATGGAGCAATTCCAGCTCCTTCTCGTCGTAATTTTTCCTGCATTGAACCGTTCTCGATCCTCTGCCATAGCTTGCGCTGGAGCTATTTGCTGCATGGCAGCCATCCCGCAAAGGAATGATCGCCTGACCATGACTGTGGCTTTAATGCTGAAGAATCTGTATCCACACAACTTCAGAGATTTCCATTCCGAATATTACGTGAAGCCACGCACTGAGGACCTTTGGGTTAACTACATGCTGGGGAGGTGGAGTGAGGACGAATTCAAGCGGAAATTCCGTGTCACATTTACTCAATATAAAGAGTTGTGCGACATGCTGCAACCACGTCTACAGGGTGGATCTACCAACTACAAGAAACCTCTGAGCGTAGAGAAAAAAGTGGCCATTGGACTGTACCGCCTCTCAAGGGAGCACTGCACATACTCAACATTGGAAGATATTTTTGCTGTGGGGGAGGGAACGAGATCCCGATGGCGATTCTCTTCACCACTGAGATCTTCACTGCTCGAAAATCGCTCCATGTTTCAGAGCGCGGATGCGCCAAACTTTAAATGGAGATGGAGAGAAGCAGAATGTCTCGGGTTTTGGAAAGAAGCAGAATGTCTCGGATTCTGCAACAAGATCTGCAACACCTTTCGAAATTTCTGCAATTGAACTAGCTGAGGGCCTGGCAGAGGGAGGGCCTGGCAGGTCGCTAGCGAGACCGGAGCCGGACTGCGCCGGAAATCACATGCTGAGTTGGCGACTCATCCAGACTCGTCCGATCCACCCCTCGGTCGAGAGCAGGGATGGATTTTGTCATCTGGATGGGTCTCGTGGATGGATGTTTCGTCGGTACAATCAGTACAAATACGAATCATCCATGCGCTCTGTGGAAATGTAAGGCGTGGATGGATCGTCGGTTGTTCGTACTTTTCGACCCATCCAGACCCATCCACGGCCTATGGAAATCCACCCTAATCGTACGGCCATTTCGCCATGCCGCGTACAATCCGCCTTGACTAAATGCACGTGAAAGGCTGGTGAAAGGTCACCCTGCGAAGACATCTATCAAAAATAGTAAGAGCACTGACACGTAATCGCAAGTCACACTAATATTTCTGTGTGACTTAGGCTTTCATCACAGTGATAAAATCGTCATGGTTTCGCCCTACAACAGCGCCATTTTCGACGCATGCAGCGAAAGCACATCGGTGACTTGAGGTGTCCATTTTCCCGAATGAAAGCATTTCACCAACGAGTAGTTTGCGCTAGTACTTCGTTGCCTAATTGTTCATTCTATCTCGGAATCGCTGGCAGAGCTTTGCAAGTTCGCGAGGATGACCCCTCGAAAAGGTTGCTAACAGACCCTCGAGCGACAGAAAGTTGCATAGCTCTTCGCGTATTAGAACTCAGTAGTTAACGTGCGATCGAGGAGTTATTGGTCACGCTTCAGTCTACGAAAAGTTCTGGGTGTCTGTCGGGATCGCTGGTTTGAGGTGAGCCGAGACATTTCGTCCACTGTACGCCTACATTTCTCTGTAGTTCCGCTGCAAATCGTGTCTTTCGCCTACATTTAGCGAAATTGTCACTTCCCCGAGTGTGCTGAGTGGCATGATGCTCTGCATGTACATTGATGGCATTACGTGGAGAGTTGTGAGCATACTCTCACGAACTCCGCACAGAGGGTGTCCTGATCTAGTGTTTCGCCTGTTGTCGGTAGACGGTACTGGTAATCTGGGCGGGTGCATGTGCACCCATGCTGCTAGGGTGGCTGCGGCTGTCTGAAGGAGAGCTAGGCAAAAGGCTGGATGTGGATCGCGGCCTGGCTGGTTCCCTGCCATAGGATGGTCAGGGTTGTTGTCCAGCAGGTAGTGGACGGTTGAGGCGAGTAGGTCCCTCCTCTGCATGACCTGGTGGAGGGCGGTTGCTCCGTTGACGGTGTATGGAGTGTGAGTTTCATCCAACTCTCCATAGCGGCGGTATCCGCCTGGGAATGTGTTGGGGCTATACACGAGCACTGCCGCTTGGTCCATATGGATCAAGTGATTCATATAGTCAGCAAGAAGAGGTCTCCCTCTGAAGACTGGACTGGAGCGGCGGCTATGTGGCCAGGCAAAGTTCTCGATGGCGTCGGCAGACGCTGGTGTCATAATGAGGACGGATCTGCGAACCATACGAGATGCCACGGCGAGCTGGTACGCGTCAAGTACTGTTCGCAAGTCCCAGTCTCGGTTGAGGACGGACTGGGCGACGATGTTTTGCTCTCTCATGAGGGCTGCGAGCACTGGCGCGAACAGCAGGAAGAATCGGACCGCCAGGGTCTCATCTACCATTGAGTTGGCGAAGTAATATGCTTTAACGGAGCAGGACTGCCGATGTACTTGGTGTGCACTGTCAAAGTGGACCCACACTGGGTTGTCGAACTCTGTAGTTGGCTTGAGGAGGGGGCCTGGGATACCTCCCCGTCTGGGGTGGAGGAGCCTGTGTATCACGGCGCTGGAGGGGTGGTCAGGGATGGCGACTCGGGCGTTGTGCCATGCCCTAGGATTGTCAGATGCTCGTATGTGAGTACGAGTTTGGGGTTCCTCGGGAGGCACGCCAGAGAGGGTCCACGTGAGTGTTGCCTCGTCGTAGACTGGTATGGGCTGGATGTCGTCATGAGCATGGACTTCCTGGGCTGGGGCTATCAACCACTGGCCGTCCTGCGGGAGTAGGTGCGCAGCATACACGCCCAATTGGCTCCAGTTTCCCTCTCCTTCTTCGTCAAATGAGGAGTCGACCAGCTGTTCAACGACGAAAGTGGGGACAGGAGCCAGACCATCACCGTCTGGGCCATGTCGTCTTATGAGAACCGCGGGCGGTCCAGCAGCTTGTACTTGAGGCAGTTGTGCCATCTCTGGCACGAGACTTAGTACCTAGCACGGTACGCTCTGCCTTGAGCTGTGAATGGGTTTAAAGGGTAAGTCCACGGTGAGATTGTGAAACTCATCAGTGGATAATGCACTCGGTAAATGGAGATTAGGCCTGAGTGTAAGTTTTTGTTGTGATAGGTCTGGTAGGGCAGAAATGCCTGGCAGAGACAACAGTGGTGTGCCCAATAGCACGTCGAAGATGCTGTTGTCTGGGGCGATGACGAAGGTCGCCCAGACGGTGATTTCATGCGGCGTAGTGCTGCAGAAGACGACGGGCACGCTGACTTCCTGAGTCAGGGAGTTCTTCTGGTCGTTGAAGGCCACCGTCCTGTGGTTGCAAGCTGTTGTTGCGTAGCCCAGGGAATCGGCGGTGGACTGAGACAGACAATTTAGGCCGCTACCTGTGTCGACTAAGATCATCAGCAGATTCCAGCGGAGGAGGCCAGCCGCAGACCTGATGGAGAGGCTTGTCTGTTGGGACAGGTTGGCCAGGTATGGTACCCCGTAGGTAGGTTCCGTGCCTTGTAACAGGGTTGCGGTTGCTTGGCTCAAGTGGCCTGAGCGAGTGTAATCATGGACAAATGTTTGCACCGGGTCTGTGGACACAAACCGTGCACGTTGTGCGGTCTCCATGGCTGTAGCCCTAACTTGCAGAGCTCGATTGAACTCGTGCAGGTTTTGTATTTCCCGGAGGACCAGCTCCATGTCCTTTTTCAGGACGGTTATCTCGTCCATGAGGAGAGTTGTCGTAGCTTGATGCTGGGCCCTGGTGACAGTCTTGTTGTGCTGTTGGGCGCCAGGCAAAGGGATGGCGGATGTGCTGCCGGGTCCCGAGGTGGCAGGATTGTAGGTTGGCGTATACATAGCCTGTGATTGGGGTTGCGTCAGGGTCCCTGGGGCCTGTGCAAAGCTAACCACCATGGCCGGGCTGTACCAGTCAGGTTCTGGCGGTCCGTTGTTGGCTGGAGGTGCTGCCTCAATCCGCAGTGGTTGGTTATCCCGACTGTGAGTGTCGTGCGGGTGAGAGGGGCGCTGAGCGCCTGCTGTCAATCTGGCAAACTCTTGGCGAATAGCACCAACTGTGTCGTGCATAAGCTGTTCATGGTGTGCAGCTTGTTGCTGGAGTGCCATCACTGTCTCCTGACGTTGGTGCTGTTGCTGGTTATCGCGACGGTAACCTCCTTGGCGATCGTTGCCTTGGTGGCCACCTTGGCGGTTGTTACCATGGTAGCTACCTTGCTTGGCGGTTGTTGCCTTGGTAGTTACCTTGGCGGTTGTTGCCTTGGTACCCTTGGGTCTGACCCTGGTTACCTTAGTACCCTTGCGTGTGGCCCTGGGGACCCTGGTTACCACCTTGGTTGCGGGTGTTAGGTAGCTGGGGAGGTCGCTGTCTCCCTTGCAATGTGCGGAAGTAGGGTGTGCCTGACTTCAATACGTTAAATGCGGGAGGGGCAGCGAAACCATCCCTGAGTAGGGCCGCGCTCCATATGTCGTACCGTTGGATGGACTTGGGGTGCCAGGTGGGGCCAGCGTTAGCTAGGTTGTTGGTAAAGCAGGTATCTGCCCCATGTCCTCCGAGGCCGCAAACGGTGCACAAGGGTGCAGATCCTTGTGCATTGTCTGGTTTGCCAGGTCTGGGCAAGGTTGGGACGGCGGGATTAATGGGCAGGATAGGCAGGGGGTTTGGGTACCCAATGCGACTG
This sequence comes from Chlamydomonas sp. ICE-L, assembly GCA_013435795.1. Taxonomy (NCBI): domain Eukaryota; kingdom Viridiplantae; phylum Chlorophyta; class Chlorophyceae; order Chlamydomonadales; family Chlamydomonadaceae; genus Chlamydomonas; species Chlamydomonas sp. ICE-L. The sequence continues at coordinate 17,614,229 of JACBWV010000730.1, forward strand.
GCCAGTCTTGTTTTTCCTGGCATTGTAACTGCCTCGTACTGCGCGCCGGCAGTAGCCTGATTCCGCTTCTCTGATTTAGTCTGAGCAATAATTGAGAGCTGCTCCATGGTGTGGAGGGGTTCGTTCGGCTTGTAAAGCTGCCTGAGGGACCAGTACCCTAGTGGGTGTACTGTTCCTTTCTGCCCATAGGTTTCTCTCAAAGAGGGGGACATAGTGTCGAGCAAGAGTCCTGCCTTGGTCAGGGCATCCCTGTAGTGTGGGGTGCCTGGCCTGGTATCGTAAGTCTTATAGACTTTGATGAAGCGCTCCATCATGATCCGAGGAGTTGGATAGAGCATGCCTTGCAGGTCATAGACGTCGAAGGCAAGATACAGCGCTTGGGCTTCCATGGGAGTAACCTTGAGCGCTGTTGACAGGCCGGTCTTGACTAGGCTGTAGAAGTGTAAAAGCTTCTCCTCCCATGAAGCGGGGACAAGGTTTGGTTGGCCTTGGGCGTCAACTTGGAGGATGCCATTAATCTGGAGCTGAGCAGTCAAGGCCTCGGACTGCTGGATCCATGTAGCCTTGTTGTCCTCAAACAGCGTGTAGGGTTGCGAGTCTGGGTAGACTCGTACGAGCGTCATGTCGTACACCCGTTGCACGCTCAAAGGCTTGCGCTGGTCAACGATGAATGCTCGGAGTCTGGCCAGCCATGCCTCAACCTTTTTGACGTCGCCACCTTGAAGCAGGCTGTCTTCTGATGGGGTATACCAAGATGGGCCCGATTGGATGTTCATCATGATTGGCACAAAGTCATCGTTGTCACTATCTGAGTCTGTGGTATGGCCGCTGTCTGAGGGGTGGTCGCTACCCTCAGGGTCAGGTGGGTTGGGGGCCTCGTCATCGGGATCATCACCTCCATCGTTTCCGCCATTTCCGCCATTACCGATGTCTGGCACATCATCTTCACCATGATTATCACCATCTGGGTTGTTGCCACCGGCTGGGTTACCTCCATCAGGTTCGTCTGAGGACGGGTCATCAGAACTGTCACCAGGATTGTCACTGGGCAGTTGCGTAGATGGTACCGCCCCAGATGTTCCGAGGGGCTGGACGGTTGCAGACGGTACACTGCCTTCTGCAACCCCATGTTGGGGAGCTCCTGTGATAGGACTCGAGGCCTCGTCGTCAGATCGAAACAATTTGTTGCTCACCATGCGTGGATTGGATCCTGCAAATTGCTCTGACGGTGTCACGAAAGCTTCTGGTGGTGTGTCTGTCTGTGGTTGGGTAGGAATGGGCGTTCTTTGTGGAGACAGAGGTGGGAACTCTTCCTCGCACAATGGAACTCTGGTTGCTGGTGCTCCCAAGGTGGTGTTGACTAGGGTTCTATCTGGGTTACCACTTGGCTTCTTGAGTCCATGTCCAGTTGCCCATGCTAGTTGTGGTGAGGCACGGCGGGAAGGGTCAATGTTGGATGGCCCTTCGCCGGTGCCGTGAGATTGGGGCTGGGGCGACAATGTCTGCCTGATTGGGAGACTGGGTGATGGAGGAGGAGGAGAAGGAGGAGGGACTGACGGGCTGGGAGGAGGAGGGGGAAGAGCTTTTGATGTAGTTGGTAGGTGTCCCCCACCGTGCTGGGAATTTGTGGTTCCCAGCGGGGGAGGAGAGACGGGGGTGTTTACAAGAAGGTCAGGGCGGGGGAGGTGTCCCCCACCAGACTGGGGGTCTGCGGCCCCCAGTGGGGGAGGAGAGCCGTTTACAAGGAGGTCAGGCAGGGAGGGTGTCCCCCACCAGACTGGGATTCTGAGGCCCCCAGTGGGGGAGGAGAGCCGTTTACGATGGTTACAAAATGGGGAGGTGGGGTGGGGGTACTGGTTGTTGCAGAATGTGATGGAAGTGTGGGGAAGGTTGGGTTCATTAACGCCTGTTGTGTACCGACGGTATCATCTAAATGTAGTGCTTGAATTTGGTTTGCAAGATCTGAAGTTAGGGGGCAGGAATTGGTTATGTCTTGCAATGCCCTGGCTGTCATGCTTCTAGTGGTGCGAGACATGTGGTTTGTCTGCCCTGAGGATTACTGATGCACGTGCGAGAGAACTGCAGGCTTTGGTGGTCAGAGAATAAATGGCTGTAAAGGCTGCAAGAACAGCGGGCTGGTGGCTGGAACAGCAGTGGGCACTAGTGGCTGGAAAACAGTGGCTAGAATGGCCGGTGCTTGTTTAGCAGTACGGGATTGCGGCACGAGTGGCCAGGAACGCAATGGGCAATAGTGGCCAGAGGTTTATAAGGGTGAGTACTAGGGACACAATTTGAACAGGTTGGGGACAGGTAAGTGAGGCGCCAGTTATTCCGTCAACGCTGTTTGTGTTTAGACTAAATCTTGAGTGGATTAACTTTGATCTTGTGTGGATCAGCAGTTGAGGTAGGATTTAGATGAGACAGTGGGAGGGATCAGGTCCGTAACTATAACTCTGCATTCCTAACCAATCAGTCAGTGGGATTACTTAGGAGTTCTCTACACCAAGCAGTTCCACTTGAACTGGCTCATCGTCTACTTGCTGCCACCACAGGGTATGTCCCTGGTGGTGATGCTCTAGAACGAAAGAAAAAAAAAGTAGCCCTGGCAGGAGGTACCAAATGGTTTGGGGCCTCAGTACCGGCCCCCTGGCTGGCGTCTGTGGAGGCTCATGTTGCGTTTCTCACCGTTTGGTTGGGCGTTGAGTGTTCTTGGACGTGGGAGTCCGGGGAAGCAGTAGGGCAGAGACGACAGCGGCCAAAGTGGTGTCTGGAGTTCCTTGACGACAGCGGGGGTCGGACGCAGAGGGGGTTGATTCCCGGGGGTTCTGAGAGACAAAAGACGAGTGAGTGTTACATAATAAGTGTAGATAATAATTAATTGAAGGCCGCAGTTGGTTATTGACTGGTCGTAAGACTAGCTCTCTAGTAAGTAAATAGCGGGCTTCAAAAGGGCAAGAAGAAAGTCGGCTGGAGGTGGCTGCACGACTGATCAATGGCAAAGGAAGTTCGATCGGCTTACTAAAGGGTTACTAGCTATTAATACGAGTCAACCAGGGGCGGCTTAGCAAGCTATCGAGTCAAGAGCACGGATGGGCTCTGTCGGCTGCTGGAGGCTGGAATGGTTAGGTGTTATCAATACCAATCAGCCAAGGGCAGCTTTGCTAGTAACCGAGCAAAGGGCACGGGTGGCCTCGGCTGCTGGAGGGTGGAATGGTTACGTGTTATCAATACCCATTAGCCAAGGGCAGCTCTGCTAGTAACCGAGCAAAGGGCATGGATGGGATCAGCCGGCTCACAATAGGCTGAATGGGCAATCAAGATGAGGTCTGTCAACAGGCAGCATCATCATCACGACTCGGACACTACCTGAACGCACCTGAGAGACAAAAGACGAGTGAGGGTTGTGTTCAGCTCGCTGCTCTCTTTATTGTGGCGCGAACTCATTCATGGCTTAGGGCTTAAGGAATTGAGATGTGAAATGATGCTGTCCTGGCCGGCATCTGATGCCAACCGGGTTGCAATTGGATATGGGCATATATTGCCGCAGCTGCGGGGTAGCTGCGCTTGGCACGTGGTGTGGCACGTGGTGTTCGCTTGCAACAGTGTGTACTGACAGGTTGGCGTGTTACGTACGCAGTGTTTGGGCACGCGTTCGCGCGTGACAGGTAGCTACTCGGGCAGTTCAGGGGTCCTGCCCCTTAGCAGTACACACACTCCTAGTCGTGCACCAGCACCTAGTCGTGCTCAAACAGGCAGGGTGTATGGCATAGTTTTTCTTTTCATCTATGAGCAGCAGCCTCTAGGCAGTTCCCTGAGCCAGCCACTGGGCTTAGCCCCAAGATTTGGACAGTTCTGGACAGCAGATTCTGTTAGCTTCCGGACACAATAGGATGCTTTGGTTGAATAGCCAGTAACGGGAGCTGCATGAAGCTGCTGCTTTTAGCTGAAAATAAAAAACACTGGTGTATGGCAGCTTTAGCCGTACGGCACTGTACGGCACTGCTTCACACTCACATGCTGCTGTTTTGTACTGCATGATTACAATCATTCGGCTTCACTAAATTCCTTGGATCTAATGGTGACTTTCCCCAGCTGGAGGGTATGGGAGGGTCCTCTTTACACCATGCCCCTCCAGGCGTTATCCTTTTTTTGGCGGAGCCCCCCCAAGTGGGGGGCGGGAGCTCCCAGGCTTGCCCCGTTTGTGCGTCCGAATGATCGGAAAATTGATGCCTGACACGTCAGCCAACTGTCTCATAACTAACTGTCTTTCGTCAGCTCCAACGTTTCCATCTTTCGTTCCGATGCCAATATATACATTCAGCAAATGTTCCGCGACGCTTGGGACGCTGCATAGGACTTGTTTCCTAGATCTGTACCCTAGGTTTAATTGTCTGAGTAAGAGGTGGTACCAGTCTTTCACCTCGTCTGATTGCCCTCATTTTCAGCGCAATAAAAGTATAAAATTGCTGATCTACATATATAGTTATGTACTCTGCACGACTGTGCGGACGCGTTCGAGTTTTTATGCAAACACTGCAAACTGCCAAAAATAGCACCAAATTGCAACAGAAGTCCAGAACATCAAGTTCCCCTGGATCTGTACCCTAGGTTTAGTTGTATGATTAAGAGGTGGTACCAGTCTTGGTACCATGAAGAGCACAGAGGATTTCCTGGTGTATGGCATAGCGTTGGGATTCTGGCCGCTCGGCTACCCTGGACAGAGGTGTGAATTACCTCTAAATTAGTTATCATAAACATAATGAATGTTACGTTCTACAGGATTTAGCGGGGCGTTGAGTTGAGGGAGCATGTCGGCAAGTATGCCTCTTCATTATTATGATAACTATGAATTGGCATGACGCACGTTATCATCAGGGTAGTGCAGGACGCAGCGTCCTGCGTCGCAGACGCAACATGGGAGGGTCCGTTGCATCCCGGACGCAGGTTCAGGATGTTGGTTGCGTCTCACCCATCAGTTGATTGGCCCACCACCACTCCATTGCCGTGGGCTGCGAGTTCTGTTGATAGTACGTAGGACGCAGCCTAAACATTTGACTGTGTCCACCTCCGAATCGGGTGCGTCCCAGGACGCAACCTACCGAATTAGGGAGTAAACCAGGACGCAACCACTGGGGTCCGTTCGAAGTACCCTGGTTATCATAATTGATCATATAACCTGGCCCTTAATATATGCATGCCTTGGCTAGTGGACTTTGATTTCTTGCACTCCTTTTGTTTTCTTTCCGTTCTCACGTCTTCTTAGCAACTTCCCCATTACATGGTGTACCATATTTTCGTGAGCTCGGCCAATGCTTCTGACTGCTTTGCAGAACGCATGCTATGGGTATGTTATGGGTCGGTTGCGTCTCAGGACGCAGGCTATGAATTTTTTGTATTTTTCTTTTTCTTTTTCATTTTGTGTGCTTCGTGGTTGGATGAGCACTAGTCACCTTGGATTTGTAACTTGAGTTTGGTTACATAGCTTCAGCCAGAAATTTGGCTGCTAGCCGTCTTCGGCAGTAAACAAACTTATCAATAGGAAAACTTTGGAAGGCTGCTCATTTATAATTTGAATTGTTACCTGGTTTTTCCAGCCAACACTGGGCTACTCACCGTCTTCCAATTCCTAGTCCCCATGTGCGAGGGAGCATACTAAAAAAAATACGGTAGAGAGTCTATAGCCTTTCAGCTCATGTTGTGCGTCACTAAATGTCTAACCATGCAACGATGAGAACAACACTTCGTCCCCTGTCATCTAGACAGACCCTCGCTCAGAGAGAGAGTCGGGATTCGTTACATAAACTCAGCAAATCACTGCCGAGACATGAAAGCAGCACAGCCTGCAGATTATCCAATTTGATAACAGGAAGCACGAGGGGTTTTAAGGTACCCCCACACACCTGTAAACAAACTAGGTCAAGTCCAAAAGAGGAAACAAACTAGAGGCGGAAAGAAGAGCGGAAAGAGGAGCGTGAAGGGGAGGGACCAGGGATGCCGAGGCAGGCAATCCAGAGCACCAAGCCCAAATAACACAAGAGAAGAGGGCTGAACCAAAAGAGCCAAAGACGAATCAAAGGAACGCGCTATGAGCACCTTAATATGCAGCGGTAATGGCAAGGAACAGAGAGAGAGGATACGTTACATAAACTCAGCAAAACACAGGACAGCAGCACAGCCTGCCGACCATCCAATTTTATAACATGATGCACGGGAGTGCAAGGAAGAAGAAAGATAGATTACAAGTGGTACTTGCCCTGGCAGTGGAAACACCACCGCCCCCGAAAGAACGGACTCAAGATAACACCCACTGTCTTCCGGCAGTGGGGCTCGAACTCCCGTTGCCGTGACCTTGAACAACGGTGTCTGGACCATACCAAGGAACAAGAAAGAAAGAAAGATTACAATGGCCCCTTATCCTGGCATTGGAGACACCACCGCCCCTGAGGGAACGGACTCGAGACACTCGCTGTCTTCCGGCATTGAGGCTCGAACTCCCGCAGGCGGTGGCTTTACCTAAGGCGTCAGGATAAAGTAATGACTTTCACCCATGTTGGCGTATTGATACCTGAGTCCAACGGTATTTCCATGGGTCCAACGACTGTCTGAAGCAGGGTGTTCCGGATAGAGGTGAAAGATGTTTACATCGCCGGGTAGAGACCCGAATCGTGAAGCAGTGTGAACACGAGAGAGAGAGGGTTCGTTACATAAAATCAGCAAATCACAAGTGAACAAGTGAGGGCCGAGAGAGAGAGGGTTCGTTACATAAACTCAGCAAATCACTGCCGAGACTGGACAGCAGCACAGCCTGCCGACCATCCAATTTTATAACACGGAAGCACGAGGGTTTTGAAGGCACCCCCACAAACCTGAAAACAAACTAGGTCAAGCCCCCCAAAAGGAAACAAACTAGAGGCGTAAAGAAGAGCGGAAAGGGGAGGGGTGCAAAAGTAAGCAATCCAGAACACCAAGCCCACCGACCACAAGAGAGGAAGGCCAAACGAAAAGAACTAAATACCACCCAAGGGCATACGCTATGAGCACCTTAATATGCAGCGATAATGCCCTCAAAGGAAGAAAGCACAAGACAACCCGACACAACCAACTTGCAGAAAAGGACCGGAGTGTCAAGGATGATAAAGACAGAGAGAGGGGGAGGATATAGTTACATACTCAGCAAAAATCAATGCCGAGACTGAACAGCGCCGAGGCAGCTGGACAGTTTTATAACAGTGAGGGTTTGGGCAACATACCCCTCAGAACCTGGTCCAGGAGGTGACCTCCAAAAAAGCGTACGAAAGAGCAAATAAAAGGCTTGACAACAAGCAATGCGAACTACAAAGGCATAGAGAAACTAGCGAATAAAGAGTATATTGTAGAAGGGCTGAGAGTTGCCGAGGCCTAAAAAGCGAGATTCTACAAGAAGACGTGAAGGACAAAAGGCACAGGAAAATCACCAAACAAACAAGGAGAGAGGCATATAGCTCTAAAAAGGCGGCCTTAACACTCCCTATCTAAAGGCAAACACAAGGCCAAGCCATCAGCCAAAACGCCACAAGGAAAAGCACAGCTAAGAAAGGACACTTAACAACCTAAGCAGAACTACTAACACGATAAAAAGCGTGAGGAAAAGCGAAAGACCAAGACCAGCGGGGAAAAGCTAAGAGATTCCATAGCCTATCTGTCAAGAAACCATCAAGCTAAAGGACGGAGAGAGGGCACAGGAGAGTAGTCAAACAGGTCAAGAGTCAAACGGAGACTCGAGAAGTGAAAACAGAAGCTACCCCCCATCACCTACACCGCCAGAAACAAGACGGTTGCTACAAAGGGACAAGAACAAATCCAAGCTAGTCATCCAGGCTGTCAGGGAGGATCAGGGAAAGAAGCTCATTCTGGGAGAGAAGCAAATGGTCGGGGGAATGGTCATGGGCCATCGGAGGATCCGCCACTGACGTATGTGGAGGGTTGGGAACTCCCATGTTAACACGGGACCCACCATGGCTGATGAAGGGGTGATCATCTCCCACCGTGTCCTCCCACGCACTCAGGAGGGGGCTCTTCTGTAGCGACAAAATCAGCAATACGAGCCCAGAAATCAGCCACAGCAAGTGCTCCAGCCCGCTCTGAGAGGGGGCGAACAGCTGGCACCTGAGGAGGTGGAAGGCCCCATAACTCATACAGAGTGGCCTGGCGAGGGCCGGAAGTGGCCTCACCACGGACAGAGGAGGCCAACCTCCACAATTGCCGGCGGCCATGATCCATAGCTGACAGGGCCGCAAGGCAAACAATTCCCCACACATCGGTATCCATGGCTGAGGAGGGGCGGGGGTTGCACACCCAGAGGCTAGCTCTCTGGATGGGGCAGGCAGAAAGGGTGGCCAAGGGAACCTGGAGAGCCTCACGGACCGCTAAAGCAACGGGGCACGTCCAAAAGCAGTGGAGGCGGGGGTCGCAGTCAGAAGGCACATCAGGGCAACACGGGCAGCGGAACTGTACCCGGGAGGAGGCCCATGGAACGCCATCGGCCATAAGGCGCCATGAAATGTCCTTTTGGCTGTTTTCCCAAGGAAGGGACCAGAGTGAAGGAAGCAGCCTAGCAAACGCCCGTGTCCGGGCAGAGAGATACCGTGGGCAGTAAGGTGGACCCAAGGCAAGGCTCACGTACGTAGCCCGTGCCTCAGATTGGAGGCCCTTTGTTGCTACAATCTGCAAGGCGGTGCCATGCTTAACCTTGAGTTTGGTTAGAGTGACAGGGAACCCTGTGGAGTGGGGAGGGGTGGCGGGCGAGCGGGGGAGGACCCATCCTAGCCGTGGGCTGAGGAGGTGCAAGAGGGATACATGGGGGGGGCTGGAGGAGAAGGCAACTGCCCACTGATAGCGGCCGGGATATCAGGCTGGGCATGTGTCAGGTTGGAGGGATGAGGAGGAGGGGGTGAGGGGGGAGGAGGAGGAGGTGACCGCCAATTTTGGGGGATACTATCAAGCAAAGAGCTCAGCAGCCCCTGCACATGGAGGGGGTCCTCTACAAACGTAGACATGGTAAGAGGCATGTGCATGAGTCCAGTGCGGGTAACTTCATGCTGCCAAACGTGGCGGCGGCAGAAGTTCCGCCGAACATCACCAGTCCATGCAAGTCGGGAGCACACCCTAAGGGCGGCAGAGAGGGAGGCTGAGATGCGGACGGCATCCGAGACACAGACTAGGGAAGGAATTTGCATCAAAGGATAGAACACATCATCTAGAAAAGTGCCTGGGATACCACTCAAAGGGGCATTATGAGTAGCATCTTGGAGCGGTGGGGGTGGGGCCGGCAAAAGGGGGTTACCCCACAGCGGTGATGCAAGACACCAAGGATCCAGTTCTAGTGGGCAATGTGAGACATCCCGAAATGGCCCAGCAGCAGTGGAGAGGGCGACTATTCCAAGCGCCATCACTCGGGGAAGTGACAATTTCGCTAAATGTAGGCGAAAGACACGATTTGCAGCGGAACTACAGATAAATGTAGGCGTACAGTGGACGAAATGTCTCGGCTCACCGCGAACCAGCGATCCCGACAGACACCCAGAACTTATCGTAGACTGGAGCGTGGCCAATAACTCCTCGATCGCATGTTAACTACTGAGTTGTAATACGCGAAGGGGTATGCAGCTTTCTGTCGCTCGAGGGTCTGTTAGCAACCTTTTCGAGGGGTCATTCTTGCGAACCTGCGAAGCTCTGCCAGCAATTCCGAGATAGGGTGAACAATTAGGCAACGAAGTAATAGCGCGAACTACTTGTTGGCGAATAGCTTTCATTCGGGAAAATGGACACCCGAAGTCACCGATGTGCTTTCGCTGCATGCGTCGAAAATGGCGCTGTTGTAGGGCGAAACCATGACGATTTTAATCACTGTGATGAAAGCCTGAGTCACACTGAAATATTAGTGTGACTTGCGATAACCTGTCAGTGCTCTTACTAATTTTGATAGATGTTTTCGCAGGGTGTCCTTTCACCAGCCTTTCACGTACATTTAGCCAATGCGGATTGGACGCGGCATGGCGAAATGGCCGTACGATTAGAGCCTTTGCAATATGGCCAAGGTAAGCCACGCAAACCTTCATTCTACCTCTCGTACTCCTACATAATATTCTTCCCTCCCTCGCCCAACGCATGTGTTCGTTGCTACCTGATATTTTTGGCGTCCTGCTTTGTTATCTCCTTTCTTTCCAGCTTTCTTTTCAGATTACTGCGCAACGCCCTCTGCCGCCTTCCGCATGGACAAGCGCGGGGTAGTGCGTCAGATTATTTTTGAAATTTGACCAATGCTCTCGTCCTATCTCCTACACAAATTCCCGTACATTGGTTCCGCTAATTCTCGCAACCGATCCGTCTATGCTAGACCTGTGTAGGTTGTCAGTGCATCTGCTGGATGCATGGTATCTTGCAGCCAGCGGCCCTTTCGTCGTCAACTCCTCAACCAGGAAGCCCGGTTGGCGCTGCTATACTGCCACCGCATGAATAAGCTGCATAAATTGCAGCATCTCGGCAGCCCACCCGACGTTGCTCTGGACACGGTCAAATATGGTGGTATGTGGAGTGTACTGTCCCTGGAGCATGGCTTCAGCTTGGGATGGTGGCATGATTAGTTGGCTGTGTGCAAAGTAGGATGCTGGGACAACTTGCTCCCAACTCTTATGTGAGTCATACTTCCACCTGTTCTCTCCTGGGCCTGAGTAGAGCTTGAAAGGACATGGGGCCTTACACTCTAGTAGGATCTTGCACTGCCCTAGCTGCATGGTGCCCTTGAGCATTGTATCAAGAGATCATGCGTGGCAGTTATCCCTTGAGACCCTGCATGATAGATGGTGGCAGGACTGTGTATATTTGGCTGACGCACTAGACCCATGTCCATGGCATGCATCTTCACATTGGGTTCACTCGTAGTGGTTGTGGTAGTCTTGGAACGTTGCCTCTTGCGTTGTGGTGGAGACTGGTTCTCCTTGCTTTGCTGGGTGTTGGGTGACAGTCCAACCTTGTCTTTATGCTTGGGTCTTTCGGATCCATTCTGCATGGTAAACTCAGGCAAGTGTGTACAATGCAAGGCTGGGGTAGGACCTGAGGTTCAGGTACCTAAGCTTGAGGCAGGTTGTACTTCCAGGGGGATCTCCTTACCAATACTCAAAAACAACACAAAGGGTGTCAATATATGTAACTATCCCCGTCCTTCTTTTTTGCAGGGACCCATGCTCTGTGTGGAAGCGGTCTGAAGGTTGCTTGTAGGTAGGGTTTCACAACAATTTGGCCTAGGGAATTCTGACTTGATCACATGCCTAAATAGTGTCCACCTGCTTGCATGCCTCCTTTCGTGCAAGCCTGTCTGTATGCCTGCCTTTCTATCTTCCTCCCTAGTGACTGATTGGCTGACTATCTGGATGGTGACTGCAGCTTGGAGGTGCTAGGCATAGAGTGTTCAGCCCATGGAAAAGTGGCTTGGTTGCCTGCCTGCGTGCCTGTCTGTTGCACGCATGTTTACTTGCTTGTCTGTCTGCTTGAGCGCTTGGCCATTGTTGACACAGGAGAAGAGGGTTTAACCTATCATCAAAAATGAAGTAAAGGGTGCTACATAATTTAACTATGCCTGCATTCTGTATTTGCAGGGACCATTGCTCTGTCTTCCCTCCCAGTTCTGATGTTCCACTGTCACATGAGGCTGCTAGACAACAACGTAAGTGATAAGTGAAGCTTGCTTGTAGGTGCGGTTTCGCAACAGTAGTGTGGCATAGGGAATTGTGTCTTGATTCATGCATAGGTAATGCCCACGTGCATCTGTCTATGTTTGTGTCATTGTCTCTGTCATCGTCTCTGTAACTGCATCTGTAATATGCTTCTGTCTATGTCCTGCCCCTCTTTGATCTCTATCGCATGCCCTGCCTTGCTCATCACTGTCTTCCTGCCCCTTGCCATTATCCCTGCCCCTCTTTGCTCTCTAACACATGCCCTGCTCTGCTCATCACTGTCATCCTGCCCCTTGCCATTATCCCTTCCCCTCTTTGCTCTCTATCGCATGCCCTGCCGTGTTCATCACTGTCATCCTGCCCTTGCCATTATCCCTGCCCCTCTTTGCTCTCTATCGCATGCCCTGCCTTGTTCGTCACTGTCATCCTGCCCTTGCCATTATCCCTGCCCCTCTTTGATCTCTATCGCATGCCCTGCCTTTTTTATCACTGCCGTCTTGCCTCTTGCCATTATCCCTGCCCCTCCTTATTCCCTAACACCTACCCTGCTCTGCTCATCACTGTCGTCTTACCCCTTGCCATTATCCCTGCCTCTCAATGCTCTCTAACGCCTGCCCTCCCTTATTCATCACTGCCGTCTTGCCCCTTGCCATTGTCCCTGCCCCTCTTTGCTCTCTATCGCATGCCCTGCCTTGTTCATCACTGCCGTCTTGCCCCTTGCCATTATCTCTACCCCTCCTTACTCCCTAACGCCTATCCTGCTCTGCTCATCACTGTCACCATGCCCCTTGCCATTATCCCTGCCCCTCCTTACTCCCTAACACCTACCCTGCTCTGCTCATCACTGTCGTCTTGCCCCTTGCCATTATCCCTGCCCCTCTTTGCTCTCTAACGCCTATCCTGCTCTGCTCATCACTGCCGTCTTGCCCCTTGCCATTGTCCCTGCCCTCTTTACTCCCTAACACCTACCCTGCTCTGCTCATCACTGTCGTCTTGCCCCTTGCCATTATCCCTGCCTCTCTTTGCTCTCCAACACCTGCCCTCCCTTATTCATCACTGCCGTCTTGCCCCTTGCCATTGTCCCTGCCCCTCTTTGCTCTCTATCGCATGCCCTGCCTTGTTCATCACTGCCGTCTTGCCCCTTGCCATTATCTCTGCCCCTCCTTACTCCCTAACGCCTATCCTGCTCTGCTCATCACTGCCGTCTTGCCTCTTGTCATTGTCCCTGCCCCTCTTTGCTTTCTATCTCATGCCCTGCCTTGTTCATCACTGCCGTCTTGCCTCTTGTCATTATCCCTGCCCCTCTCTACTCCCTAACACCTTCCCTGCTCAGCTCATTACTTACGTATTGCCCCTTGCCATTAACCTTGCCTCTCTTTGCTCTCTAACGCCTGCCCTTCCTTATTCATCACTGCCGTCCTGCCCCTTGCCATTATCTCTGCCCCTCCTTACTCCCTAACGCCTATACTGCTCTGCTCATCACTGCCGTCTTGCCCCTTGCCATTATCTCTGCCCCTCCTTACTCCCTAACACCTATCCTGCTCTGCTCATCACTGCCGTCTTGCCCCTTGCCATTGTCCCTGCCCCTCTTTGCTTTCTATCGCATGCCCTGCCTTGTTCATCACTGCCGTCTTGCCCCTTGCCATTATCCCTGCCCCTCCTTACTCCCTAACGCCTATCCTGCTCTGCTCATCACTGACGTCTTGCCCCTTGCCATTGTCTCTGCCCCTCTGTGCTCTCTAACGCCTATCCTGCTCTGCTCATCACTGCCGTCTTGCCTCTTGTCATTGTCCCTGCCCCTCTTTGCTTTCTATCTCATGCCCTGCCTTGTTCATCACTGCCGTCTTGCCTCTTGTCATTATCCCTGCCCCTCTTTACTCCCTAACACCTACCCTGCGCTGCTCATTACTTACGTATTGCCCCTTGCCATTAACCTTGCCTCTCTTTGCTCTCTAACGCCTGCCCTTCCTTATTCATCACTGCCGTCCTGCCCCTTGCCATTATCTCTGCCCCTCCTTACTCCCTAACGCCTATCCTGCTCTGCTCATCACTGCCGTCTTGCCCCTTGCCAGTATCCCTGCCCCTCCTTACTCCCTAACACCTACCCTGCTCTGCTCATCACTGTCGTCTTGTCCCTTGCCATTATCCCTGCCCCTCTTTGCTCTCTAACGCCTATCCTGCTCTGCTCATCACTGCCGTCTTGCCCCTTGCCATTGTCCCTGCCCTCTTTACTCCCTAACACCTACCCTGCTCTGCTCATCACTGTCGTCTTGCCCCTTGCCATTATCCCTGCCTCTCTTTGCTCTCCAACACCTGCCCTCCCTTATTCATCACTGCCGTCTTGCCCCTTGCCATTGTTCCTGCCCCTCTGTGCTCTCTATCGCATGCCCTGCCTTGTTCATCACTGCCGTCTTGCCCCTTGCCATTATCCCTGCCTCTCCTTACTCCCTAACGCCTACCCTACTCTGCTCATCACTGACGTCTTGCCCCTTGCCATTGTCCCTGCCCCTCTGTGCTCTCTAACGCCTATCCTGCTCTGCTCATCACTACAGTCTTGCCCCTTGCCATTGTCCCTGCCCCTCTTTGCTCTCTATCGCATGCCCTGCCTTGTTCATCACTGCCGTCTTGCCTCTTGTCATTATCCCTGCCCCTCTTTACTCCCTAACACCTACCCTGCTCTGCTCATCACTTACGTATTGCCCCTTGCCATTAACCCTGCCTCTCTTTGCTCTCTAACGCCTGCCCTCCCTTATTCATCACTGCCATCCTGCCCCTTGCCATTATCTCTGCCCCTCCTTACTCCCTAACGCCTATCCTGCTCTGCTCATCACTGTCGTCTTGCCCCTTGCCATTATCTCTGCCCCTCCTTACTCCCGAACGCCTATCCTGCTCTGCTCATCACTGCCGTCTTGCCCCTTGCCATTGTCCCTGCCCCTCTTTGCTCTCTATCGCATGCCCTGCCTTGTTCATCATTGCCGTCTTGCCTCTTGCCATTATCCCTGCCCCTCCTTACTCCCTAACGCCTACCCTGCTCTGCTCATCACTGTCGTCTTTCCCCCTGCCATTGTTCCTGCCCCTCTGTGCTCTCTAACGCCTGCCCTGCTCTGCTCATCACTGCCGTCTTGCCCCTTGCCATTATCCCTGCCCCTCTTCGCTCTCTTACGCCTGCGCTCCCTTGTTCATCACCGTCGTCCTGCCCTTGCGATTATCCCTGCCCCTCCTTACTCCCTAACACCTACCCTGCTCTGCTCATCACTGTCGTCTTTTTTCCCTTGCCATTATCCCTGCCCCTCTTTGCTCTCCAACGCCTGCCCTCCCTTGTTCATCACTGTCGTTCTGCCCCTTGCCATTATCCCTGCCCCTCTTTGCTCTCTAACGCCTGCCCTCCCTTGTACATCACTGTCGCCATGCCCCTTGCCATTATCCCTGCCTCTCTTTGCTTTCTAACGCCTGCCCTGCTCTGCATGACTTTCAGGGCAAGAGGATGGATGGAAATGCTACAGCTGCGATGAAGATTGCTGCCATGAAGGAACTATAAATGCCGAAGATGGAAATATATAATAGAATCAACGAAGATATATAGATGTATAGCTTTGCTTGGACGTTTCTACTTAGTGGATATATGGGCGTATGTCTTCATGAGTAGACAAATGGATAGCTGCCTGCAGGCTGCCTATATACTTGTACTTGAACTTAATTAGCTACATGGCTCCAGCCAGCAATTTGGCTGCTCGTCGTCTTTTGCTCGCTGTCTATCTATGGTTAATGGATATAGAGGAAATATATGGGATGTAGCGGATGTACATGTGTAAGGATGCTTACATAGATATATAGGTAGATCAATAAGTTAATGGATGCATACGGTAGTTTATTATGTATGTAATCTATCTTCTCGAATCCTGATGTAATTGAGAAATGCTCCTGGAAAATATTCTTGAAAATGTGACCTCTCAGACCACCGTGCCCAAACCGCCCTGCAAGCGAAGTACAGGCGAAAAGTCTCAGAAGACCGAACATTTCACCTCATTACCGTGCACAAGCCGCCGTGCATGGCGAGATGCCGTCGAAATATCTCAGAAGTCTGAGACATTTCGACGACAATCCGCCTTGGCTAAATGTAGGCGAAATGTCTCAGGATTCTGAGCTACACGCGACGCGGGTATAGGGCTTACCGCTAGAGTCAGAAGTGCCAGGTCATTAAAGGACTATGACTAATCGCGGACCCCGCCGGGGT